>JAEBUO010000036.1:0-478249 GCA_023014395.1 Amanita rimosa | reverse complement strand
ATTCAAATGGAGCTATTATGAACATTTGAAACGCGTTTCATCAATGACTGGGGAGAAGTCACAGCGCCCTTTGAGCCCTGAACAATTTATCCAAATTAAGAGTTGGAAACGGCGTTTCAGTCCCAGAATACATCAGGAAATTCCGTATGGACATAGGAACCTCTGGACTCACTGGAATACCTGCTCAGTTGCAGGCATTCGTCAAAGGATTACCATTAGAACTTGCTCGGACAATCTTACAGGACCAAAGGAAGATCAAGACGATGCAAGAAGCCTATGATAAAGCCGAGGATCACCATAACGCTTGGGACATGACAGGACAAGGAAACAGGAGAACCAATGATGGATCCGGAACACGTTTTAATCGAAACAATAACAACCGATCTGGAACAATCAGAGCTATAAGTACCACGATCCCTAGCCGGTTGACAGATGATCAAAAGGAGGAATACCGAAAGACTGGCAAGTGTTTCAGATGTGGAACACAGGGACACATCTCCAGGAACTGCCCAAAACGCAACGACGCGTCTTCATCCAGGTCTTCTTATCAGAATAAGGCCGTCCGTTCCGTCACTGAGGAACAACAGAAGGAAGAGGACGAACCAGCAAAGAAAATTAGAGCCATCTTTTCAGCAATGTCTACTGAAGAGAAGAATGCCCTCTTAAACGAATTCAAAAACGAGGGTTTTTAGTTAGGAAGCGTCACTCAGCGGTTGGCCCTTCCTTATTATTGAGATCTGAACAGTTAGCGCTTGATTCTGTAATAGTATTATCCAACAATGACAAGCGCATTTCATTAACTATCAAATCGACCGATTTACCCGCTGGAACATCTGCTCTAATCGATTGTGGAGCAGAAGGAAACTTTGTAGATGAAGGAGCAGTAAAGGAGCTCAGGAAAGAACAACTTAAGAAACCAATCAAAGTTAGAAACGCAGATGGAACAGTAAACGTGAAAGGAATGATCACACATCGAACCAAGATATGCTACATGATCGAAGGACAGCAATTTATCAATTGGTTCTGGATCACTAAGCTAGGCGATCAACGAATGATTCTAGGAATACCATGGTTAGAAGAAAATAACCCGATCATCAACTGGCGAGAGAAATCTCTGAAAATTGGAGATCTAGACACGTCGTCAAAAGCAATCTGGCAGCTAGCCCTCGATTCCCAGCAATGGGGAGAAGATGACTACTGGATTAGAGTTAAAACGTCTGCATCACAGGAACTAGAGCACAGGCTAAAGAAAGACGAACCATCCACTGCATTACCTATGGAATATGAGCAATGGCGCACCATCTTTGACAAAAAGGCATCAGAACGCTTCCCATCCAGTCGACCATGGGATCACGCAATCAACACAAAGGAAGGTTTTGTTCCAAAAGCTAGTAAACTTTATCCTCTGTCGGTCAAGGAACAAGGGCTGTTAGACGAATGGATTGATGAACAACTTAAGAAAGGATACATTAAACCATCCACATCACCACAGGCGTCACCGTTCTTATTTGTAGCAAAAAAGGAAAGTGGAGCACTTCGACCCTGTCAGGATTACCGATACTTGAATGAATGGACCGTCAAAAACGCATATCCCCTTCCCCTTGTTTCCGATCTCATGACTAAGTTACGAGGCGCCAAATATTTCACCAAATTAGACCTCCGATGGGGATACAACAATGTTCGCATCAAGAAGGGAGACGAATGGAAAGCAGCCTTTATCACTAATTGGGGACTCTATGAACCAACAGTAATGTTCTTTGGATTATGCAACTCGCCGTCAACCTTTCAAACTATGATGAACGAATACTTTAGGGACATGATCAACGAAGGATGGCTGATCATTTACATGGACGACATGTTAATCTGCACAGAAACATTGGAGCAACTGGAGGAGCGGACAAGACAAATTTTACAACGGCTACAAGATAACGATCTATTCCTGAAACTTGAAAAATGCAAGTTTGCCACGCAGGAAGTCGAATTCCTAGGAATGATCATCACCCCTGGATGCATTCAGATGGACCCGATGAAGTTAGCAGGAATAGCCGATTGGCCAGTCCCTACCACTGTCAAACAAGTCCGATCATTCCTCGGATTTGGGAACTTTTACCGACGTTTCATTGGAAATTTTGCTGCCATCGCTAAACCACTTACCGACCTCACTAAGAAAACAGAACCATTTGACTGGACCACTGAACGGAATAACGCTTTTGAAATTCTAAAGAAACAATTTGCATCTATGCCAGTATTATTAATGCCAGATCCTACTCGACCCTTTATCCTCCAAACCGATGCATCAAATAAGGCAATAGGAGCAGTCTTGAAACAAGCAGATGAAACAGGATCTCTACACCCCTGCGGATTTATCTCGCACGCATTAACACAAACGGAGCAGAATTACCAGATCTATGATCGGGAACTCTTGGCAATTATCAAAGGATTGATGACCTGGCGACATTTGTTACACGGATCATCCCACACCACTGTAGTTCACTGCGACCACAAGAATCTATCCTACTACCGAACCGCCCAACACTTAACGCCCAGACAAGCTAGATGGTCATCCTTATTATCAGAATTTGATCTACGCATCGAGCATGTCCCTGGCACGAAAATGTTTGAAGCAGATGCCCTATCCCGACGCCCTGATCATATGGGAAATAGTGAATTACAAGAAGACGTCATAGTCCTACCAGAGGATCGCTTTATTTGTCTTATTGCGGAAGATCTAGCCACAGAGATTCAGAAAGCAATGTCAAAAGACGATTTCGGACGCATTCTAATAGAAGTTATCACCACGCACCGTGCCCCACCGATCAAATCGAACATACAAGATTGGTCTTACACTAATGGCATTATTCACTATCTTGGCAAAACCTACATCCCTGACCAAGACGGATTACGAACTAGATTGATTAAGGAAACGCACGAAGCATGATCATCAGGTCACCCTGGACGATTAAAGACCCTTGAACTCCTTAAGCGTGATTACTGGTGGCCCGGAATGTTCAAACATGTCAGGGAATGGATAGAAGGATGCGCTCTCTGTCAGCAGATGAAGATTAACACACATCCGAATGTACCAGCCCTTCACCCAATTTCATCGAAAGCAACCCGCCCCTTTCAGCAAGTAACCCTTGATTTCATCACTGATCTACCCCTTTCCGATGGCTTTGACTCAATCCTGGTCACGGTGGACCATGGTCTTACAAAGGGGGTAATTTTCACACCTTGCAAGAAGACAATCGACGCTTTAGGCACAGCAGAACTCTATGTCTCCGAAATTTTCAAACGGTTTGGCCTACCAGATGTCTTAATTTCGGATCGAGGACCACAGTTCTCTGCAAAAGTATTTCAAGAAATACGAAAAGCATTAGGAATTGACCACAGAATGAGTACAGCATATCATCCTCAGACGGATGGAGAAACGGAACGAGTTAATCAGGAACTAGAAGTCTACCTTTGAATGTTCTGCTCCAATGAACCGCATCTATGGAAACCGCTTCTCCCAATTGCCAAGTTTGCTCACAATAACCGACATCATGACACTATCAAAACTTCCCCATTCAGACTAATGTATGGAACGGACCCTGTTGCGCTTCCCACAGCTACTACACGAATGACAACACCAGCAGCAGAAGAGCGCCTTCAGTTCTTAAGGAAAGCCAGAGAAGAAGCGCTAGCAGCACATGAACTAGCAAGACAACTAGTGGCAAGACGATGCAAAGACAAAGCAATACGATTTGAAAAGGGTACCAAAGTATGGCTTGAGAACCGAAATCTTCACATACCATATCAGTCTAGAAAGCTAGCACCAAAACGAGAAGGACCCTTCGAAATCGAACAAGTGATGGGACCAGTGACATACAAATTGAAACTTCCGAAACAATGGCGCATTCACCCCGTGTTTCATGCGTCACTCCTTACCCCGTACAGGGAAACAACTGCGCACGGGCCGAACTATGTGAAACCACCCCCTGATCTCGTAAATGGACAAGAGGAATTCGAGGTAGAGGCAATTCTAGCTCATAGGAAACGAGGCGCAGGCTACCATTACCTGGTTAAATGGAAAGGCTATGGATCGAATGATAATTCTTGGGAACCCGCCCGCAATCTTGCAAACGCCACTGATATCCTGTCCGAATATCAACAACGTCGACACCTCTGAACCATGACGCGATACAGAAACTGCCACATCTTGAAACAAAACTACCACTATACGAAACGGAACTGCTCAACACTCTCTCGATACACTATAGCTCTTAAAAAAAAGACCGTCTATACCCACATACAATACCTCCCTTTACAACACGCCCCCAGAGCACCAAACCTGCCAGGAAAACTTACCCGACCTGTGGCGTTAGTCACACGATACTATCGCACCCCTCGACTTGATCACCGTCACCAAAAGAACCCTTCAGGAACAACAGAGTTCCCCTGCAATGATATCCAGAATTATCTTCCCAAGTACCACGACTTACGATTTTCAGCCGACGATCTACCCCTCTACAACAACGATCCACCTGCATATCAACTTCGAGCCATCAGACACAGTGACGTTTATAAAAGCGCCTATGGAAGACTGCTATGTCCAGAAGAATACAAACAGATGGACGAAATCACTAAACAAATACGGGAGTGTAGCGCACAAATCTGGTTAATCAGCCGAAGAATCAGGATACCAGGAAGACCTCGCATTCTCATGGAAGACATCCTTGACGATCTTGATTACCTGTCTACCACCATGGCAGGGGTAATAGCGGATATTATTAGGCGAATTAGAAAATTCTTAATCACCCCAACAACAACACCAGGGATCGAACATTTAAATGCACTAACCAGGTTCATCAGAGAGGAACGAGAACTCCTCACCGACCCTGCAATCGAAGATCCACTAAATACAGAAAATTGGCCTTCCGACGCGGAAATCAGCTACTTGGCATCCGTATAAATTTTCAAGTATCACTGCTTAACACCCAACCTACCTCGTAACAAAGAATCATGTTCACCTTCCTCGCCCTCGCCGCCTACTTCATCGCCTTGGCCCTCCTCTCCTGCGCTCACTGGCGCATCGACGAAACCGCTGCCGCCTTCTCACCCTTCCTCGCCATCCCAGACCTCCCGCTTGAGGTCTTCATTGAAAATACCACTGTCGTCCACTTCGAGGATGACGACTTACACATCCATCCTGCCACCCTGCTTCCCCAGGTATACCCCGACGACCACCACCTCCCGCATTTCGCCCAATTCGTCAAAAGGAATACCACACTCACTGTCGTCGCTGACGCCCTCGCCGCCACCACATGTTCCATCACCAATCTCTCTTCCGCCACCGACAACCTCGCCACCCTCATCCTCACCATTGACCCGCATGAGATGACCTATGAGGAGCGCGATTCCTTCCTCCGAAATGCACAAAATCTACACAGAGCTGCCGAAGCTCTCAAATGGAAGGTGGAAACATCGACGAAAGAACTAGATAACGCCGTCAAATGGGCCGAGTCTAGAACGGATCACGGTTGGACAACTTCTGGCTGGTAGAAGTCGGTGACTTCTCGCATACAAAGGGGGGTAATGTTACAATTCTCTTTTCCCTTTGTTAACGGACTACATTTACTTGTTACAAACCCATAGTTACGCTTGGACGTTATCTCCTTTCATAGCTACCTTCACCTTTCCTTTTCTAGATAGCTATGCCCTTTCCCCTTTAGTTTCTATTGTTCTCTGAACGTATATAAACCCCTCTCATGTACCGTAGTTCTTTAGTTCCAACTTAGTTGAATCTTATCCATAACTTGAATGCTCTTTTGCTTGTCGCCTCAACCGCTCTCCTCGCTCTCCTCTCTAGCCTTTGTCATCGTCAGACTTAGTGCCTAGAACCCTTGTCCAGTGGCTGGGAACAGACCGAGACTCTGTTTGTCGCTGTAGACTTGGACGCTGAACGACGTTGTGGACATCGACCGTAACATGAAACACTTGCCAGTCTTTCGGTATTCCTCCTTTTGATCATCTGTCAATTGGCTAGGAGTCGTGGTATTTATAGCTCTGATTGCTCCGGATCGATTGTTGTTTCAATTGAAACGCGTTCCAGATCCATCAGTGGTTCTCCTGTTCCCTTGTCCTGTCATATCCCAGGTGTTATGGTGATCTTCAGCCTTATCATAGGCTTCTTGCATCGTCTTAATCTTCCTTTGGTCCTGTAAGATCGTCCTAGCAAGTTCCAAGGGTAATCCTTTGACAAATGCCTGTAACTGAGTGGGTATTCCTGTGAGCCCAGAGGTTCCTATATCCATGCGAAATTTTCTAATGTATTCTGGGACTGAAACATTATTTCCTACTCTTAATTTGGACAGATTGTTCAGGGCTCAAAGGGTGCTGTTGACTTCTCCCCAGTCATTGATGAAATGTGTTTCAAATGCTTCATAGTTGCTCCATTTGAACGTGGTTGTGGTACTGCCTCTGTTGTCATTCAATTCGCTTCGGATAATAGTTTTCCAGTCGTCTAGTTCTGGTCCCATGCATGCAAGCACATACCTGACTTTCTTTTCATCTTTTCCTTCATAGTTCTGTTCATTGAGGGTAAAGTAATCCTCAAGTTGTCCTAAAAACGACCTTGCTTCGATTCTTTTACCTGTAAAGGGTTGTATAGGCTGTGGTTTGATATCTCCTTTAGAGCTAGCACTGGTTTCAGATGCCATTCTTGGTTCAGGAGTGATCAGTGGTTCAGGGTTGATCAGTGGTTCAGGGGTTGGTGTTCTGGTAACTGGTTTCAGTTCTGGAGTAGGGGTTCTACTCGGAGTTCTGGGTTTCGGAGATGGGGGTGGTCCTTGTCTTGAGTAATCTGTATCAAATGGGTTTTCCTCAAGCTTGGCTTGTTCAATTCGTAGTAATTCCTCCCACTCTGCTAAAAGGCTAGCTGTGATTCCGTGTCGGTTGCTGTCTCTAAAGAATTCTCTGTAGAGGGTTCTTCCCGGGTCGCTTTCTGGTTCCTTGACAAGGTAGAGCAGTTCTCCTTGTACTTCACTACCCCAGTCCAGGTAGATTTGATCGGGTAAATCGAATTCAAAGGCTCCTGAGTAGAAATCTCCTGAAAAATATTTATCTGGGACTGGTTCGTTTTGTTTCTGTCCTTCTGTAACAAAATACCAGGTAGAGAAAAACTTCTCGTCATCCAAGGTAGTATTTCCCCTTATAGGTGACGGATCCGTTCGGGGGTCATTCCTGAGAGCTGCAGGTCTCAATGGTGTCGGCTAGGGATGATACCCTGAGCTAGTCCTGAGTTCCAACTTATGTTACAGTCGATGTCCACAACGTCGTTCAGAGTCTTGGTCTGTTCCCAGTCACTGGACGAGGGTCCTAGGCACTAAGTCTGATGATGACGAAGGCTAGAGAGAGAGCGAGGAGAGCAGTTGAGATGACGAGCGAAAGAGCATTCAAGTTATGGATATGATTTGACTAAGTTGGAACTAAGGAACTACGGTACATGAGAGGGGTTTATATACGTTAAGAGAACAATAGAAACTAAAGGGGAAAGAGCATAGCTATCTGGAAAGGAAAGGTGAAGGTAGCTATAAAAGGAGATAATGTCCAAGTGTAACTATGGGTTTGTAACAAGTAAACGTAGTCCATTAACAAAGGGAAAAGAGAATTGTAACAGACATTGCTGAAAAGATGGCTCTAATCTTCTTTGCTGGTTCGTCTTCTTCCTTCTGTTGTTCCTCAGTGACGGAACGGACAGTCTTATTCTGGTAAGAAGACCTGGATAAAGACGTATCATTGCGTTTCGGGCAGTTCCTGGAGATGTGTCCCGGTGATCTTCAGCCTTATCATAGGCTTCTTGCATCGTCTTAATCTTCCTTTGGTCCTGTAAGATCGTCCTAGCAAGTTCCAAGGGTAATCCTTTGACAAATGCCTGTAACTGAGTAGGTATTCCTGTGAGCCCAGAGGTTCCTATATCCATGTGAAATTTCCTAATGTATTCTGGGACTGAAACACTGTTTCCTACTCTTAATTTGGACAGATTGTTCAGGGCTCAAAGGGTGCTCCCCAGTCATTGATGAAATGTGTTTCAAATGCTTCATAGTTGCTCCATTTGAACGTGGTTGCGGGTACTGCCTCTGTTGTCATTCAATTCGCTTCGGATAATAGTTTTCCAGTCATCTAGTTCTGGTCCCATGCATGCAAGAGCATACCTGACTTTCTTTTCGTCTTTTCCTTCATAATTCTGTTCGTTGAGGGTAAAGTAATCCTCAAGCTGTCCTAGAAACGACCTTGCTTCGATTCGTTTACCTGTAAAAGGTCGTATAGGCTGCAGTTTGATATCTCCTTTGGAGTTAGCATTGGTTTCAGATGCCATTCTGGGTTCAGGAGTAACCGGTGGTTCAGGGTTGATCGGTGGTTCAGGGGTTGGTGTTCTGGTGATCGGTTTCGGTTCTGGAGTAGGGATTCTACTCGGGGTTCTTTGTTTCGGAGATGGGGGTGGTCCTTGTTTTGAGTAATCTGTATCAAATGGATTTTCCTCAAGCTTGGCTTGTTCAATTCGTAATAATTCCTCCCACTCTGCTAAAAGGCTAGCTGTGATTCCATGTCAGTCGCTGTCTCTAAAGAATTCTCTGTAGAGGGTCCTTCCTGGGTCGTTTTCTGGTTCTCAGACAAGGTAGAGCGGTTCTCCTTGTACTTCACTACCCCAGTCTAGGTAGATTTGATTGGGTAAGTCGAATTCAAAGGCTCCTGAGTAGAAGTCTCCTGAAAAATATCTGTCTGGGACTGGTTCGTTTCGTTTTGGTCCTTCTGTAACAAAGTACCAGGTTTGTTGGTAAAGAAAAACTTCTCTTTGTCCAAGGTAGTACTTCCCCTTATAGGCGACGGATCCATTCGGGGGTCGTTCCTGAGAGCTGCGGGTCTCAATGGTGTCGACTAGGGATGATACCCTGAGCTAGTCCTGAGTTCCAACTTATGTTACAGTCGATGTCCACAATGTCATTCAGCGTCCAAGTCTACAGTGACAAACAGAGTCTTGGTCTGTTCCCAATCACTGGACAAGGATTCTAGGCACTAAGTCTGATGATGACAAAGGCTAGAGAGAGAGCGAGGAGAGCGGTTGAGGCGACGAGCAAAAGAGTGTTCAAGTTATGGATAAGATTTGACTAAGTTGGAACTAAAGAACTATGGTACATGAGAGGGGTTTATATACATTAAGAGAACAATAGAAACTAAAGGGGAAAGAGCATAACTATCTAGGAAAGGAAAGGTGAAGGTAGCTATAAAAGGAGATAATGTCCAAGTGTAACTGTGGGTTTGTAACAAGTAAAATGTAGCTCATTTAACAAAGGGAAAAGAGAACTGTAACAGATCCAGCCCGACCCTTTATCCTTCAGACTGATGCATCAAATGAAGCAATAGGAGCAGTTTTGAAGCAAGCTGATGAAACAGGGTCTTTACACCCTTGTGGATTTATTTCACATGCCCTAACACAAACAGAGCAAAACTACCAGATCTATGGCTGAGAGCTCTTGGCAATCATCAAGGGATTAGTAACTTGGCAACACCTATTACATGGATCACCCCATACCACCATAGTTCATTGTGATCATAAGAATTTATCCTACTATTGAACTGCCCAACGTCTAACACCCAGACAAGCTAGATGGTCATCCCTATTATCAGAATTTGACCTATGCATTGAGCATGTCCCTGGCACAGAGATGTTTGAAGCAGATGCCCTATCTCAATGCCCTGATCATATGGGAAATAACAAATTACAGGAAGACGTCATAGTCTTGCCAGAAGACCATTTTATTTGTCTTATTGCGGAAGATCTAGTCACAGATATTCAGAGAGCAATGTCTAAAGATGATTTTGGATGTATTCTAATCGAGGTTATCACCACACATCGTGCCCCACCAATCAAATCGAATATACAGGATTGGTCTTATACAAATGGCGTTGTTCACTATCTCGGCAAAACCTACATCCCAGATCAGGATGGATTATGAACCAAACTGATCAAAGAAACACATGAAGCACGATCATCAGGCCACCCTGGACGATTAAAGACCCTTGAACTCCTTAAACATGATTACTGGTGGCCCGGAATGTTCAAACATGTCAGGGAGTGGATTGAAGGATGTGCCCTCTGTAAACAGATGAAGATTAACACACACCCAAATGTACCAGCCCTTAACCTGATTCCATCGAAAGCAACCCGCCCTTTTCAACAAGTAACCCTTGATTTTATCACTGATCTACCCCTTTCTGATGGCTTTGACTTGATCCTGGTCACAGTGGACCATGGTCTTACAAGGGGGGTAATTTTCACACCTTGCAAGAAGACAATTGATGCTCTAGGCACTGCAGAACTTTATGTCTCTGAAATTTTCAAATGGTTTGGCCTACCTGATGTTTTAATCTCGGATCAAGGACCACAGTTCTCTGCAAAAGTATTTCAGGAAATACAAAAAGCGTTAGGAATCGACCATAGAATGAGCACAGCCTATCACCCCCAGACAGATGGAGAAACAGAACGATTCAACCAGGAACTAGAAGTCTATCTCCGGATGTTCTGCTCCAATGAACCACATCTATGGAAACTGCTTCTCCCAATAGCTGAATTTGCTCACAATAACTGACATCATGACACAATCAAAACTTCCCCATTCAGACTAATGTATGGGACGGATCCTGTTGCGCTTCCCACAGCTACAACACGAATGACTACACCAGCAGCTGAGGAACACCTCCAGTTCCTGAGAAAGGCCAGAGAAGAAGTGCTAGCAGCACATGAACTAGCAAGACAACTAGTGGCAAAACGACACAAAGACAAGGCAATACGATTCGAAAAAGGCACCAAAGTATGGCTTGAAAATAGAAATCTTCACATACCATATCAGTCCAGAAAGCTAGCACCGAAACAAGAAGGACCCTTTGAAATTGAACAAGTAATGGGACCAGTAACATACAAATTAAAACTCCCAAAGCAGTGGTGCATTCACCCTGTGTTTCATACATCGCTCCTTACCCCGTATAAGGAAACAACTGCGCACGGCCCGAACTATGTGAAACCACCCCCTGATCTTGTAAATGGACAAGAGGAATTTGAGGTAGAGGAAATTCTAGCCCACAGGAAGCGAGGCGCAGGCTACCATTACCTAGTTAAATGGAAAGGCTACAGATCGAATGATAATTCTTGGGAACCTGCTCACAATCTTACAAATGCCACTGACATCCTATCAGAATATCAACAACGTCGACACCTCTAAACCATGACTCAATATAGAAACCGCCACGTTTTGAAACAAAACTACCATTATACAAAATGAAACTGCTCAACACTCTCTCGATACACTATAGCTCTTAAACAAAAGACCATCCATACCCATACACAATACCTTCCTGTCCGACATGCCCCTAAAGCACCAAATCTATCAGAAAAACCCACTCGAACTGTGGCATTGGTCACACAGTATTACTGCATCCCTCGACTTAACTGCAATCATCAGAAGAATCCATCAGGAACAATGGAGATCCCCTGCCAAGCAGTACAACAATACCTCCCTGGATACTATCAATTACGATTCTCAATCAATGACCTACCACCTTACATTACAGGCCCACCAGTTTATCAGAATCTTGCAATAAAGAAAACCAATGTTTATGATACTAGCCATGGCAGGCTCTTATGCCCAGAAGAATACGAAAAACTCAACAAACTCTCTAAAAGGATACAAGACCTCAGCGCACAGGTCTGGTTATCCAATCAAGAAATCATGCTCCCAGGCAGACTGATCTTATCTATGGACGATTATACCAACGATCTTTGCTATTTGTTAGATGAGCAGAAAGACCTAGTGCTCAACATTGTCAAGCAGATCAGAAGATTCCTCTCCAAACCCATCACCAACCTCAGTACCTATCAGTTCATGGCTGTGGAAATGTTCATCAGGGAAGACCATGAGCTTCTCATGAACCCGGATATACTAAATCAAATAGAGATGGACAATGAGGACCTAGATCCAGATTTCAATGAGGACGACCTATAAAAGGACAGTCAAATCAAAGCCAACAAATCATCCCACTCATACCTGACGCTATGTTCACCTTTTTTGCCCTTGCTGCCTACTTCACTGTCCTGGCCCTCCTCTCCTGCGCTCACTGGCGTGTCGATGAAACCGTTGCCGCCTTCTCACCCTTCATCACCATCCCAGACCTCCCACTCAAGGTCTTCATTGAAAACACCACTGTTGTCCACTTTGAGGATGATGACCTTCACGTTCATCCAGCCGACTTGCTTCCCCAGGTACACCCTGACAATCACCACCTTCCCCACTGAGTGTTGAGCAATTTTGTTTTGTGTAATAATAATTTTGCTTTAGGATATGGTGGTTTCTGTATCAAGTCATGATTCAGAGGTGTTGACACTGTTGGTATTCTGATAGGATATCAGTGGCATTTGAAAGGTTGTGAGCAGGCTCCCAAGAATTGTCATTTGATCCATAGCCTTTCCATTTAACTAGGTAATGGTAGCCTGCACCTCGTTTCCTGTGGGCTAGAATTGCTTCGACCTCAAATTCTTCTTGTCCATTTACAAGATCAGGGGGTGGTTTCACATAATTTGGGCCATGCACAGTTGTTTCTTGATATGGAGTAAGGAGTGACATATGAAACACAGGGTGGATGCGCCATTGTTTTGGGAGCTTCAATTTGTATGTCACAGGTCCCATTACTTGTTCAATTTCGAAGGGTCCTTCTCGTTTTGGTGCTAGTTTTCTGGACTAATATGGTATGTGAAGGTTCCTATTTTCAAGCCATACTTTGGCGCCTTTTTTGAATCGTATTGCTTTGTCTTTACATCATCTTGCCACTAGTTGTCTTGCTAGTTCATGTGCTGCTAAGGCTTCCTCTCTGGCCTGTCTTAGGAATTGAAGGTGTTCCTCAGCTGCTGGTGTAATCATTCGTGTTGTGGCAGTTTCCATAGATGTGGTTCATTGGAGCAGAACATCCAGAGATAGACCTCTAGTTCTTGATCGACTAGTTCTGTTTCTCCATCCATCTGAGAATGGTAGGCTGTGCTCATTCTATGATCAATTCCTAGTGCTTTTCGTATTTCCTGGAATACTTTTGCAGAGAATTGTGGGCCTTGGTCCAAGATTAATATCCGGACTCCCTCGGCGTGACGCCTAAGAGCCCCAGACAGCAGACAAGACAGGAGGAGGAGAGGAGGGAGGGGAAACCCAAGAGAACTCGACTGAGGACTCTGGGTGCTGAATTGCACTCCTTATATACTACGACAAATGGTCTGTGCACTACCCGAAGCCCTACTCTAAATATAGTATGGTATGAGTAAGACAACTGTGCATGTAGTAATGGTAGTGAGCCATCAGCGCCGAGCTCTGGTGTCTTATCTACAGCTTTATCTAAGCGCCAAGCAATAGGCACCTGCTTAGTCAGCACATGTTTATATAATATGAAGAAAATAAATAATAAAATGAAAATGACTTGGTGAAAAAGCCGTGGCTTTTCAGTCGGGACAGTACCCCCTTTTTAGGATTTGGCTTCCAGACAAATTTAAATTTCTTCGTCATCCTTCAGCGCATTGCGCTCTATCATGGATGATTCCTCTATTTCCTCGATGATGGGGGAGAGTGGGCGTGAAGGTGGGGTGAGATCTTCAATTGTTTCAGTGCGAGGTGCTATATCATGCGATTGTCATAGGCACATGTTACATTGACATGGCCCTTCCACATCTCCTGGCTCTGTAAGGGTGTCTAAACCCTTTCTTCCTTTCCATTTTTGCCAGTTTTGTTCCCATTTTGCAGCTGGTGCTACTGCATTAACATTGATTTTGGACACTACTTTGTCCGAGGATTGAGTGAAGTTTTCATAGGGTCTGAAAGTCAACCCACTAAAGGTTGCTTTGTCAAGCCTTCTGATGGCTCCGGGGTTTCTATCGTAAAAGTTTTTTATTTTTCTTTTTGCATTTTGTAGATTGTCCAATGGTTCCCAGGAGTTGTGCTCAGCGGTATATCCTTTCCACCTGACTAAGTACTCCATTTTGTTTCCTTTCAATTGTACATTGATTATTTCTTCTACCTCATACTCCTTTTCACCATCTATTTCAATCGGCGGTGGTGGTTGCGCTTTTTGCCCTTTCATTGGTTGTTTCCAGGGGCAGATTCGTGAGACATTTACTACAGGATGGATTTGTTGCGAGAAGGGGAGGTCTAGTTCCACTGCATTTGACAACACTATTTTCTTGATTGGGTATGGCCCAATCCACCTTTCCACCAATTTCCTAGTTGGCCGTCCTGTCAACCTCAAATCTTTTGTTGACAACCAGACTTTGTCTCCAACTTTGTACTCGGGTGCGTCTGACTGGTGTCTATCCGCATACAGTTTCATATCACCTTGTGATTTTAACAAGGCTGCCTGAGTTTCCTCATGGATTTCTTTCATTTTCTGCGTGAAATCCGATGCTGCCAGGTGACTTCCTTCTCTTCTGGGCTCAATTCCCATCCTGGGATGTTTTCCATAGTTGACAAAGAATGGAGTCTGTTTGGTAGATGCCTGAATTTTGTTGTTGTAGCTAAATTCAGCGATGGCTAACCATCCAGACCACGTTTCTTGTCTATGATCTACGAAAATCCTCAGGTACTGTTCTAAGTCCTGATTCATTCGTTCTGTTTGTCTGTCTGTCTGTGGATGGAATGCTGTGGACAAATCTGTGCTTATGCCCAACATTTGGTTCAGCTCTTTCATCATTTGCGCAGCGAACTGTGGGCCATGATCTGAGATTATAGATTCAGGGAGTCCATGAAGTTTCCAAACATGGTCCCTAAATAATGTGGCTAATCCCTGCGCCGATGTCTCTTCTGAGGTGGGAATGAAATGCGCCATTTTTGACATTCTGTCACAAACTACCAATATCGCATTATGACCATGTGATTCTGGTAATTTTGTGATAAAATCGGCGGAAATATGTGTCCAGGGCTTTGCTGGTGCCGAGTTTGGCATTAACTTTCCAGCGGGGGGCTCTGGGAAATTCTTATTCCACTGGCACTTGTCACATCCACTAACATATTTTTTGATAAATCTGGTGATTCCAGGCCACCAGTAGTTTCTTGTGACGAGTTCAATCGTCTTCCATTGTCCTCCATGTCCAGCAATGGGCATATCATGGTGTAGGCAGACTATCTCCATCCGCAATTTCTCATCTTTAGGTACATAGACTTTTCCTTGCCAGAGGATAAGTCCCTGTTCCATCTCCCATTCTCGAGCATTTAGTGTTTTAACACCAGCCTTTTTCATGGCTTCCACTGCCTTTACCACTGCTTCGTCATGTGCTTCAGAGTGTCGAATTTTGTTTAATAATTCCTTTTCTGAGCTGTGAATGAATACGTGTTCATGACGCAGTGCAGCGATTCTGAAAAAGTCCGGTTTGAGGAGCGTGACGTCTTTGTTGTCATCATCCACCCCCTTTTTATGGTCTGGCCTCCTGGACAGAGAATCGGCCTTTCCCATAGTAACACCAGCTTTATGATGCAACACAAAATTAAAGCGGCTGAGGTACAAAGCCCATCTGGCTTGCCTGCAATTCAACTTCTTTGCACTCATAAAGTACTCGAGATTTTTGTGATCAGTCCATATCTCGAACTGCTCTCGTGCTCCTTCTAGATAGTGACGCCATGTTTCCAGGCAACGCATGATGTGTTACGGTCGATGTCCACAACGTCATTCAGCGTCCAAGTCTACAGCGACAAACAGAGTCTCGGTCTGTTCCCAGTCACTGGACAAGGGTTCTTGGCACTAAGTCTGTCGATGACAAAGGCTAGAGAGAGAGCGAGGAGAGCGGTTGAGGCGACGAGCAAAAGAGCGTTCAAGTTATGGATAAGATTCGACTAAGTTGGAACTAAAGAACTACGGTACATGAGAGGGGTTTATATATGTTAAGAGAACAATAAGAATATAAGGGGAAAGAGCATAGCTATCTAAGAAAGGAAAGATGAAGGTAGCTATAAAAGGAGATAACGTCCAAGCGTAACTATGGGTTTGTAACAAGTAAATGTAGTCCGTTAATAAAGGGAAAAGAGAACTGTAACATTACCCCCTTTGTATGCGAGAAGTCACCGACTTCTACCAGCCAGAGGTAGTCCAGCCATGGTCCATTCTGGACTCGGCCCATTTGACGGCGTTGTCCAATTCTTTTGTAGAAGTTTCTACCTTCCATTTGAGCGCTTCTGCAGCGCGATGCAGATTTTGTGCATTTCGTAAAAAGGAGTCGCGTTCCTCGTACGTCATCTCGTGTGGGTCAATGGTGAGAGTGAGGGCGGCGAGGTTGTCGGTGGCAGAGGAGAGGTTAGTGATGGAGCAGGTGGCGGCGGCAAGGGCGTCGGCAACGACGGTGAGCGTGGTGTTCCGTTTGACGAATTGGGCAAAGTGGGGAAGGTGATGGTCATCTGGGTATACCTGGGGGAGTAAATCGGCTGGGTGAACGTGAAGATCATCGTCTTCGAAGTGGATAATGGTGGTATTGTCGATGAAGACCTCTAGCAGGAGGTCCGGGACGGTGAGGAAGGGCGAGAGAGCAGCGGCGGTTTCATCGATGCGCCAGTGAGCGCAGGAGAGGAGGACCAGGATGGTGAAGTAGGCGATGAGGGTGAAGAAGGTGAACATGGTTACTGTAATGCGTTTATTGACATTAGGTGACGATGCCTGGTGAGTTTATGTGGATTCCGGATCGCTGATTTCCGTGTCGGAGTCCCAATTTTCCGTGTTCAACGGATCTTCGATTGCAGGGTCAGTGAGGAGCTCTCGTTCTTCTCTCAGGAATATAGTTAGTGAATTCAAATGTTCAATCCCTGGTGTCGTTGTCAGTGTAATTCGGAATTTTCTGATTCACCTGACAATATCCACTATTACCTGTACCATCGCGAGAGATAGATAATCAAGTTTGTCGAGGATGTCTTCCATGAAAAGGCGAGGTCTTCCTGGTATTCTGATTCCTCGGCTAATTTGCCAGATCTGCGCGCTACACTCCCGTGTCTGTTTAGTGATTTCATCCATCTGTTTATATTCTTCTGGGCAAAGCAGTCTTCCATGAGCGCTTTTATAAACATCACTGCTTTTGACGGCTAAAAGTTGGTAGGCAGGTGGATTCTCGTTGTAGAGAGGTAGATCATCAGTTGAAAATCGTAGGTCGTGGTACTTGGGAAGATAATTCCAGGCATCATTGCAGGGGAATTCCGTTACCCCTGAAGGATTCTTTTGGTGACGGTGATCGAGGCGAGGGGTGCGATAATATCGTGTGACTAACGCCATAGTTCGGGTAAGTTTTCCTGGCGGGGTCGGTGCTCTAAGAGCGTGTTGGAAGGGGAGGTATTGTATGTGGGTATAGATGGTCTTTTCTTTAAGGGCTATAGTGTATCGAGAGATTGTAGAGCAATTCCGTTTTGTGTAATGGTAGTTTTGTTTCAAGACGTGGCGGTTCCTATATCGCGTCATGGTTCAGAGGTGTTGATGTTGTTGATATTCTGAGAGGATATCAGTGGCGTTTGCAAGGTTGCGAGCGGGTTCCCAAGAGTTATCGTTCGATCCGTAGCCTTTCCATTTAACTAGATAATGGTAGCCTGCGCCTCGTTTCCTGTGGGCTAGAATTGCCTCTACTTCGAATTCCTCTTGTCCATTTACGAGATCAGGGGGTGGTTTCATATAATTCGGGCCGTGCGCAGTTGTTTCTCTGTACGGGGTAAGGAGTGACATATGAAACACAGGGTGAATGCGCCACTGTTTCGGGAGTTTCAATTTGTACGTTACTGGTCCCATCACTTGTTCGATTTCGAAGGGTCCTTCTCGTTTTGGTGCCAGTTTTTTTGATGGGTATGGTATGTGAAGATTTCGGTTTTCAAGCCAAACTTTGGTACCCTTTTCAAATCGTATTGCTTTGTCTCTGCGTCGTGTTGCCACTAGTTGTCTTGCTAGTTCATGTGCTGCTAGCGCTTCTTCTCTGGCTTTTCTTAGGAACTGAAGGCGCTCTTCCGCTGCTGGCGTGGTCATTCGCGTAGTAGCTGTGGGAAGCGCAACAGGGTCCGTTCCATACATTAGCCTGAATGGGGAAGTTTTAATCATGTCATGATGTCGGTTATTGTGAGCAAATTCAGCTATTGGGAGAAGTGGTTTCCATAGATGCAGTTCATTTGAGCAGAACATTCGGAGATAGACTTCTAGTTCTTGGTTGACTCGTTCTGTTTCCCCATCAGTCTGGGGATGGTAGGCTGTGCTCATTCTGTGGTCGATTCCTAATGCTTTTCGTATTTCCTGAAATACTTTTGCAGAAAACTGTGGTCCTCGATCCGAGATTAAAACGTCGGGTAGGCCAAACCGTTTGAAAATTTCCGATATGTAAAGTTCCGCAGTTCCTAGTGCATCGATTGTCTTTTTGCAAGGTGTGAAAATTACCCCCTTTGTAAGGCCATGGTCCACCATGACCAGGATCGAGTCAAAGCCATCGGAAAGGGGTAAATCAGTGATGAAATCAAGGGTTACTTGCTGAAAGGGACGGGTTGCTTTCGACGGAATTGGGTGAAGGGCTGGTACGTTCGGGTGTGTGTTAATTTTCATCTGCTGGCAGAGGGCACATCCTTCTATCCATTCTCTGACATGTTTGAACATTCCGGGCCACCAGTAGTCACACTTAAGGAGTTCAAGGGTCTTTAATCGTCCATGATGGCCAGATGATCGCGCTTCATGTGTTTCTTTGATTAATTTGGTTCGTAATCCGTCTTGGTCAGGGATATAGGTTTTTCCGAGATAGTGAACAATACCATTTGTATAAGACCAATCCTGTATATTTGATTTGATCGGTGGGGCCCGGTGCATGGTGATAACCTCAATTAGAATGCATCCAAAATCGTCTTTTGACATTGCCTTTTGAATTTCCGTGACTAGGTCTTCTGCAATAAGACGAATAAAACGATCTTCTGGTAAGACTACAACATCCTCTGGAGATTCGCTATTTCCCATATGATCAGGGCGTCGAGATAGGGCATCAGCTTCAAACATTTTTGTTCCAGGGACGTGTTCAATCCGTAGGTCAAATTCTGATAATAGGGATGACCATCTAGCTTGTCTGGGCGTTAAGCGTTGGGCAGTTTGATAATAGGACAGATTCTTGTGATCGCAATGAACTATCGTGGTGTGGGGTGCTCCGTGCAGCAAATGTTGCCAGGTCATCAGTCCTTTGATAATTGCTAAGAGTTCCCGATCATAGATCTGGTAATTCTGTTCTGTTTGTGTCAATGCGTGTGAAATAAATCCACAGGGATGTAGAGATCCTGTTTCATCGGCTTGTTTCAAGACTGCTCCTATCGCCTTATTTGATGCATCGGTTTGGAGGATAAAGGGTCGAGTAGGATCTGGCATTAATAATACCGGCATAGATGCAAATCGTTTCTTTAGAATTTCAAAAGCGTCGTTCCGCTCAGTGGTCCAGTCAAATGGTTCTGTTTTCTTAGTGAGGTCGGTAAGTGGTCTAGCGATGGCAGCAAAATTCCCAATGAAACATCGGTAGAAGTTCCCAAATCTGAGGAATGATCGGACCTGTTTGACAGTGGTAGGGACTGGCCAATCTGCGATCCCGGCTAGCTTTATTGGGTCCATCTGAATGCGTCCAGGGGTGATGATCATTCCTAGGAATTCGACTTCCTGCATGGCGAACTTGCATTTTTCAAGTTTCAGGAATAGATCGTTATCTTGTAGCCATTGTAAAATTCGTTTTGTCCGTTCTTCTAGCTGTTCTAGTGTTCCCGCACAGATTAACATGTCATCCATGTAAATGATCAACCATCCTTCGTTGATCATGTCTCTAAAGTACTTGTTCATCATAGTTTGAAAAGTTGACGGCGAGTTGCATAGTCCAAAGAACATTACTGTTGGTTCGTAAAGCCCTCGATTGGTGATAAAGGCTGCCTTCCATTCGTCTCCCTTCTTGATGCGAACATTGTTGTACCCCCATCTGAGGTCAAGTTTGGTGAAGTACTTGGCGCCTCGTAATTTAGTCATGAGATCGGAGACAAGGGGAAGGGGATATGCATTCTTGACAGTCCATTCATTCAGGTATCGGTAGTCCTGACAGGGTCGAAGTGCTCCGCTCTCTTTCTTTGCTACAAAGAAGAATGGCGACGCTTGTGGTGACGTAGATGGTTTAATGTATCCTTTCTTGAGTTGTTCATCAATCCATTCGTCTAATAACCCTTGTTCCTTGACTGATAGAGGGTAAAGTTTACTAGCTTTTGGAACAAAACCTTCCTTTGTGTTGATTGCGTGATCCCATGGTCGACTGGATGGGAAGCGTTCTGATGCTTTCTTGTCAAAGATAGTGCGCCATTGCTCATATTCTGTAGGTAACGTAGTGGATGGTTCGTCTTTCTTCAGCCTATGCTCTAGTTCTTGTGATGCCGATGTTTTAACTCTAATCCAGTAGTCATCTTCTCCCCATTGCTGGGAATCGAGGGTTAGCTGCCAGATTGCTTTTGGCGTTGTGTCCAGATCTCCAATTTTCAGAGATTTCTCTCGCCAGTTGATGATCGGGTTATTTTCTTCTAACCAGGGTATTCCTAAAATCATTCGTTGATCGCCTAGCTTAGTGATCCAGAACCAGTTGATAAACTGCTGTCCTTCGATCATGTAGCATATCTTGGTTCAATGTGTGATCATTCCTTTCACATTTACTGTTCCGTCTGCGTTTCTGACTTTGATTGGTTTCTTAAGTCGTTCTTTCCTGAGCTCCTCTACTGCTCCTTCATCTACAAAGTTTCCTTCTGCTCCACAATCGATTAGGGCAGATGTTCCAGCGGGTAAATCGGTTGATTTGATAGTTAATGAAATGCGCTTGTCATTGTTGGATAGTACTATTACAGAATCAAGCGCTAACTGTTCAGATCTTGATAATAAGGAAGGGCCAACCGCTGAGTGACGCTTCCTAACTAAAAACCCTCGTTTTCGAATTCGTTTAAGAGGGCATTCTTCTCTTCAGTAGACATTGCTGAAAAGATGGCTCTAATTTTCTTTGCTGGTTCGTCCTCTTCCTTCTGTTGTTCCTCAGTGACGGAACGGACGGCCTTATTCTGATAAGAAGACCTGGATGAAGACGCGTCGTTGCGTTTTGGGCAGTTCCTGGAGATGTGTCCCTGTGTTCCACATCTGAAACACTTGCCAGTCTTTCGGTATTCCTCTTTTTGATCATCTGTTAATTGGCTAGGGATTGTGGTATTTATAGCTCTGATTGTTCCAGATCGGTTGTTATTGTTTCGATTGAAACGTGTTCCAGATCCATCATTGGTTCTCCTGTTTCCTTGTCCTGTCATGTCCCAAGCGTTATGGTGATCCTCGGCCTTATCATAGGCTTCTTGCATCGTCTTGATCTTCCTTTGGTCCTGTAAGATTGTCCGAGCAAGTTCTAATGGTAACCCTTTGACAAATGCCTGCAACTGAGCAGGTATTCCAGTGAGTCCAGAGGTTCCTATGTCCATACGGAATTTTCTGATGTATTCTGGGACTGAAACGCCGTTTCCAACTCTTAATTTGGATAAATTGTTCAGGGCTCGAAGGGTGCTGTTGACTTCTCCCCAGTCATTGATGAAACGCGTTTCAAATGTTTTATAATCGCTCCATTTGAACGTGGCTGTGGTACTGCCTCTGTTGTCATTCAGTTCGCTTCGAATAATAGTTTTCCAGTCGTCTAGTTCTGGTCCCATGCATGCAAGCGCATATCTGACTTTCTTCTCATCTTTTCCTTCGTAGTTCTGTTCGTTGAGGGTAAAGTAGTCCTCAAGCTGTCCTAAAAATGACCTTGCTTCGATTCGTTTACCTGTAAAGGGTCGTATAGGCTGCGGTTTGATATCTCCTTTAGAGCTAGCACTGGTTTCAGACGCCATTCTTGGTTCAGGAGTGATCGGTGGTTCGGGGTTAATCGGTGGTTCAGGGGTTGGTGTTCTGGTGATCGGTTTCGGTTCTGGAGTAGGGGTTCTACTCGGGGTTCTGGGTTTCGGAGATGGGGGTGGTCCTTGTTTCGGGTAATCTGTATCACACGGGTTTTCCTCAAGCTTGGCTTGTTCAATTCGTAGTAATTCCTCCCACTCTGCTAAAAGATTAGCTGCGATTCCGTATCGGTCGTTGTCTCCAAGGAATTTCCTATAGAGGGTCCTAAATGGTTCGTTTTCTGGTTCCTTAACAAGGTAGAGCGGTTCTCCTTGTACTTCACTACCCCAGTCTAGGTAGATTTGATCGGGTAAATCGAATTCGAAGGCTCCTGAGTAAAAATCTCCTGAAAAGTGTTGATCTGGGACTGGTTCGTTTCGTTTCCGTCCTTCTGTGACAAAGTACCAGGTTCGTTGGTAGAGAAAGACTTCTCGTCGTCTGAGATAGGTCTTCCCCTTATAGGTGACGGATCCGTTCGGGGGTCGTTCCTGAGAGCTGCGGGTCTCAATGGTGTCGGCTAGGGATGATACCCTGAGCTAGTCCTGAGTTCCAACTTATGTTACGGTCGATGTCCACAACATCGTTCAGCGTCCAAGTCTACAGCGACAAACAGAGTCTCGGTCTGTTCCCAGTCACTGGACAAGGGTTCTTGGCACTAAGTCTGTCGATGACGAAGGCTAGAGAGAGAGCGAGGAGAGCGGTTGAGGCGACGAGCAAAAGAGCGTTCAAGTTATGGATAAGATTCGACTAAGTTGGAACTAAAGAACTATGGTACATGAGAGGGGTTTATATACGTTAAGAGAACAATAAGAATATAAGGGGAAAGAGCATAGCTATCTAAGAAAGGAAAGATGAAGGTAGCTATAAAAGGAGATAACGTCCAAGCGTAACTATGGGTTTGTAACAAGTAAATGTAGTCCGTTAATAAAGGGAAAAGAGAACTGTAACATGATGCCTAGCATTTCCTTGTCATGGACGTCATAATTGCGCTCAGTATCATTGAGCAACTTTGATAGGTAGGCCACAGGCCTCCATTTGTCATCCTTGCAGAGCATAGATAAGACGCCACCTGTAGCGTAATCCGATGCATCTGATCCTACCCTGAACTTCCTATCTGAATCCAGGGCAACTAGTAAGGGTTGCTCCATGAATATCTTTTTCAGGCTTTGGAAAGCCTTTTCTTGGACCTCCGTCCATTCCCATGTTTTTTCTTTTCTAACTAGATCATGCAGTGGCCGTGCAATTTTGGCAAAGTCCTGTACAAAGCGCCTATAGTAATTGGCTAGGCCTAAGAACCTTTGTACGTCCTTGACACAAGAAGGGGTGGGCCAGCTAATGATTGCTTCGACCTTCCTTGTATCCATTTGAATTCCCTTGGGTCCTAGGACAACGCCCAAGAATTCAACTTCTTCCACACACCACACGCATTTTTCTGGCTTTACATACAGATCATTTTCTTCCAATTGTTGCAAGACTTGTTGCACAATTGCGTCATGCTCCTCTTTTGTTTTAGTAAAGATGAGTATGTCATCAATGTACACAATGACTTTCCTTGCATTGATCATATCGCAGAAAATATCATTCATCATTGCTTGGAAGGTGGCCGGCGAGTTGGTCAGCCCAAAGAACATTACTACTGGTTCGAAAGAACCTTCCGTGGTAGTAAATGCGGCTTTCCATTCATTGCCTTCCTTGATCCGCACATTATTATAACCCCACCTAAGATCTAGCTTAGTGAAGTACTTGGCACTGCCTGCTCGATCTACGAGTTCGGATATTAAGGGTAGTGGATAGTTATTTTTAACCGTCCACTTGTTCAGGTATCTGTAGTCCTGAACCATCCGCTTCTTCCCATCTTTCTTGCTCACAAAGAAGACGGGTGATGTTTGTGGTGATTTCGAGGGTCGGATATACCCTTTTGCTAATTGATCATCCACGAAGTTCCGTACTTCTTGAAGCTCATCTGGGGATAGGGGGTAGACCTTCCCTTTCCAGGGTTGATAGCCTGGTTTGGTGTCAATTGTGTGATCCCAAGGCTTTCTAGCTGGCATGCGCTCTGATGCTCCTTTCTTGAAGATTTTAAGGTATTGATGGTATTGTTCAGGTACCATCTCCTTAGCTGTGAGTTTTGCCAACTCTCGCACATGTCTCATTGATCTGACCTTTGATCCGGCGGATGATGGAAACACTGGTAAGAATGGGTATTTATCCCCATACTTGTATTGATCCGGGTGTTTCATTTGCTCCATGTACGTGAGATGCTTCTCACTTTCCTCCTTCTCTTCGAGCCAATGCGCGAAGTCTAATTCCTTCTCCTGTTCCCACAGATATTCCAGAACACACCAATGTTCTGCTGATCAGACCTTCTGCTCCCGCTTCTTGGTCCACTCTCTTTGCCTATGTCCACAGCTCCGTGGACAACGTGTCAATTTGACTTGGCCAGTCTCCCAATTGATTTCAGGATTGTGTTTTCGCAACCATGTGGATCCAATGATTACGTTGGTTTTTCCCAGCTCGCATATTTCAAAGGTGGCTCGCTCCTTGTGCCCTTGATAAGATAAGAGGAGATCGACCTCATGGGTGATCATTCCTTCTTCGTTGTTTGTCCCGTCCACATTCCGAACTTGAATGGGACGTTCCAAGGGTATCAATTTGAAGCCCATCCTTTTTGCATATGCTGCATGCATGAATAACCCTGTTGCTCCGGAGTCAAGCAACGCGGTTTGCTGAGTTTGTTCATGCATGTCCAACCTTTCCAACCCAATCTCCATTAAGATCTTGTCCTTCCGTCCTATTGACCTAACTAAAAACTCCTTTTCTCCTTTTTTCAACATCCTTTTTGGACAAGCAGTTTCAGCGCTAAGCGCTATATCATGCTGCTTTCCTTTTAAGTCCTTTTGTCCCTTTGTAGATACTTGTACTACTGTATTTCGTAATGAGGAATTAAGCACAGGTTTTGCCGCCCTGCCGTGCTCCTTGGGAGTGACACTTTCAGTGCCGTGCGCTATATCACGGTGTTTCACCTGGGAGATTGCCTCTTGCGGGAACGTCTCAGAAGTCCTTGAGACTCCCGAGATTGTCCTTGCATCAACCCGGTCAGCGCTAGGCACTATATCAAGGGGCTGTGCACTATCTAATCTATCTAGTACAGCGTATCTATGATGAGAGTCCAGTACGGGACCTACTGACTCTCTTCCTCTTTTAAATGCTCTTCTCCTTTCCTGAAGTACTCCTTCATTTCATCAAACGTCATTGTGCGAATATCGAGTCCTGATCTGCAGTTCCTGGAAATGTGTCCGATCTTACCGCATTTGTAACAGCGGAGTGGTGGTCTTTGATTTTGATCAATGTCCATTGCGTTAGGGTCCGGCCAATTTGCTGTACTACTTGAACTTGTGGAGGCTCCAGCTCCCAATCGTCCCTGACTCGCTGATCCCGATCCGAATCTCCATCGGGGTTTTGGCTGGCCAGGGGCTACCAGCTTTGCCATATCCGGGCCTTTGGATGCTCTTTCACTCCTATTGGCGGAGTTACTGGTCCACAAGGAGTAGTACTTCTCCTCGGCTTTTGCCTGTCTCCACTGGCGATCCAATCTTACTGCTTTTTGATACCATCCTTCAATGGTCTCAGGTACTTTGTCAGCCTCCATAATCCTTTTTCGGAGTCCAGTATTCAAACTACGTTTGAACTCTTTGATAAGAGCTCTCCCCAGGTATCCGGTACCTCATGATACCTTTTTGAATTTTTGCACGTGTTCCTCGCATGTACTGGACCCTTGTGTCATGGTCCGCATCTCCGAGATCTTTGATGACTGCTCATCAGTGTCACCGAAGTCCCTTCTGATCTGCCTGAACAACTGTTCCGCCGTTTGCGGAATTCCTTCTTCATCATTGGCCATCTGCTCCAACAGATTGTCCTTCCAATCTGCGGCAAAGCCTTCCGTCATGTATGAAATGATCAACAAGATCCGTTCCTCCTCGTCGGATTCTGGCATCTTCAGTTGAATGTACAACCTGCATGCGTTTATGAAATTTGTCACTTCGGACATTTTTCCGGAGAAGACTGGCGGTTTGGCTACATCTATCCTAGATGATCCGCTGGTGCCGGGAATATTGAATACTGTCCCAGGAGGAGGGGTATGTGCTGCCGCAGCCGCGGCGGCTTGTGCAGTGTTTGTTTGCAGCTGTGTCAGCTGAGTTTGGAGGGCTTGGATGGTTGCAGCTTGCGCATTGAGGAGATTCAGCAATTCTGCTGACGTCATTTCTTGGGGCGCCACCATACTGTGATAGTTTGGCGGTGGCGATGTAGGTGATGGTGTAAGCAGGGGTGGTGGTGATGAAAACGGTGGTGCGGGTTCTCCGATGAAATCTGCGTCGGAGTTGAAAAGTAGGTTTGCATTTAGAGTGGCTGGATTAGGTACTAGGATGGGAAATGGTGCTGCTTCCCACTGATGAGGTTCCTCTGTGATAGAGTTGGTAGATTGTGATGATGATGAGGATGAGGTAGATTCTCCTTCAGAGGAACTAAAACCCACGTCGTTTGGATCAAGATCGCCTGTGATGGTGTCCCAAAAAGTATCGTTATTGTTTGTATCTCCTATCTTGTACGTAAAGGTGAGGGAGGTCTTGGCCTGTCACCTGCTTGGGAATGTAGATATGGAAACATGCACTCAGGGTCTGCAACCACCCCTGCAGTGCTACAATATACTTTACTGACTACTGGTTTTATTTATAGATGAAGATTCTATCTAAACTGGGTCCAAATGGTTGTCCAGTTGCCACTACACCGTACGGGTGCGGGCCTTTCTCAAGAGCACGTGACCAAGCGGCGGCTACTCTCAAGGGGTACAGAAAAAGGGTAAATACATATACTAAGACTATAGCCTTCAAGGGCCTAGGCCAGGGCAATTTAACACACTAGGGGGGTGGTGAGCCTGGTCCCTAGATATGGATCACGTATTGTGTGATCAGCCCAGCACTGGTATCCTGTGCACAGGTAACCCTATCAACCGGGTTAGGTTCTTCAGTTTGTGTAGACCGGGAATGTAATGCCAAGTTAGTCAAGGGCCACGAGGCAGGGCCACAGGTGCGCAGTTTTAACGGTGTCTGGCAACCGGTACCACAATTTTAACGTCGGCGTATGACGGTGTCAATCCCCTGTTCTCTGTCCACTTATCCCTGTGGTCCAGGAGTATGCAAGCGTGGGGCTGTAAAGCGAACTAGTCGAGTTCTACTATCAGGACTCCCTCGGCGTGACGCCTAAGAGCCCCAGACAGCAGACAAGACAGGAGGAGGAGAGGAGGGAGGGGAAACCCGAGAGAACTCGACTGAGGACTCTGGGTGCTGAATTGCACTCCTTATATACTACGACAGGTGGTCTGTGCACTACCCAAAGCCCTACTCTAAATATAGTACAGTATGAGTAAGACGACTGCGCATGTAGTAATGGTAGTGAGTCATCAGCGCCGAGCTCCGGTGTCTTATCTACAGCTTTATCTAAGCGCCAAGCGATAGGCACCTGCTTAGTCAGCACATGTTTATATAATATGAAGAAAATAAATAATAAAATGAAAATGACTTGGTGAAAAAGCCGTGGCTTTTCAGTCAGTCATGACAATTAAGACATCAGGTAGGCCAAACTGTTTAAAGATTTCAGAGACATAAAGTTCTGTGGTACCTAGAGTGTCAATTGTCTTCTTGCAAGGTGTGAAAATTACCCCCTTTGTAAGACCATGGTCCACCGTGACCAGGATCAAGTCAAAGCCATCAGAAAGGGGCAGATCAGTGATGAAATCAAGGGTCACTTGTTGAAATGGGCATGTCGCTTTTGACTGAATTGGGTGAAGAGCCAGCACATTTGGGTGTGTGTTAATCTTCATCTGTTGGCAGAGGGCGCATCCCTCAATCCATTCTTTAACATGTTTGAACATTCCAGGCCACCAGTAGTCACATTTAAGGAATTCAAGAGTTTATAATCGTCCAGGATGACCTGATGATCGTGCCTCATGTGTTTCTTTGATCAGTTTGGTTCGTAGTCTGTCCTGACCAGGGATGTAGGTTTTACCAAGATAATGAACAATGCCATTCATGTAAGACCAATCTTGTATATTTGATTTGATCGGCAGGGCATGATGCGTGGTGATAACCTCGATCAGAATGCGTCCAAAATCGTCTTCTGACATCGCTTTTTGAATATCTGTGACTAGATCTTCCACAATAAGACAAATGAAACTATCCTCAGGCAGGACTATGACATCTTCTTGTATTTCACTGTTCCCCATGTGATCAGGGTGTCAAGATAAGGCATCTGCTTCAAACATCTTTGTGCCAGGGACATGCTCAATGCACAGGTCAAATTCTGAGAATAGGGATGACCATCTGGCTTGTCTAGGTGTTAAGCGTTGAACAGTTCAATAGTAAGACAAATTTTTGTGATCACAATGAACAATGGTGGTATGGGGCAATCCATATAATAGGTGTTGCCAAGTCATCAGTCCCTTGATGATTGCCAAGAGTTCTTGATTGTAGATCTGGTAATTCTGCTCCGTTTGCGTTAATGCATGTGAAATAAATCTGCAGGGATGCAGGGATCCCATTTCATCTGCCTGTTTCAGGACCACTCCTATTGCTTTATTGGATGCATCAGTTTGAAGGATAAAGGGTCGAGTTGGATCTGGCATCAACAGCACTGGCATGGATGCAAATTGTTTTTTTAAAGTTTCAAAGGCATTACTCTGTTCAGTGGTCCAATCAAATGGTTCAGTTTTCTTCATGAGATCAGTGAGTGGTTTGGTGATGGTGGTGAAATTTCCAATAAAGCATCAATAGAAGTTTCCAAATCCAAGAAATGATCGGACTTGTTTAACCATGGTGGGGACTGGCCAGTCAGCAATTCCTGCTAGTTTAATTGGGTCCATCTGGATGCGTCCAGGGGTGATGACCATTCCTAGGAACTTGACTTCTTGTGTAGCAAATTTGCACTTTTCTAATTTCAGAAATAAATTGTTATCTTGTAACCATTGTAAGACTTGTCTTGTCCACTCCTCTAGTTGTTCCAATGTTTCTGCGCAGATCAACATATCATCCATGTAGATGATTAACTATCCTTCATTGATCATATCTCTGAAGTATTCATTCATCATGGTCTGAAAGGTTGACAGTGAATTGCATAATCCAAAGAACATAACTGTTGGCTCATAGAGCCCTTGATTGGTAATAAAGGCTGCTTTCCATTTGTCTCCCTTTTTGATGCGAACATTATTGTATCCCCACCAGAGGTCTAATTTGGTGAAATACCTGGCACCTCACAGTTTAGTCATAAGATCTGAGACAAGGGGAAGGGGATATGCATTTTTGATGGTCCATTCATTCAGGTATCGGTAATCTTGACAGGGTCGGAGTGTCCCACTTTCTTTCTTTGCCATGAAAAAAAATGGTGATGCCTGGGGCAATGTAGATGGTCTAATATATCCCTTTTGAAGTTGTTTGTAAATCCATTCATCTAACAATCCTTGTTCTTTGACAGATAAGGGGTAGAGTTTACTAGCTTTTGGGACAAAACCTTCCTTAGTATTAATTGCATGATCCCATGGTTGACTAGATGGAAATTGTTCTGATGCTTTCTTGTCAAAGATGGTGTGCCACTGCTCATATTCTGATGGTAATGTGGTAGATGGTTCATCCTTCTTTAGCCTGTGCTCCAGTTCTTGTGATGCCAATGTTTTTACTCTGATCCAATAATCATCTTTGCCCCATTGCTGAGAATCTAGGGCCAGCTGCCAGATTGCTTTTGGTGATGTGTCTGAGTCTTCAATCTGCAGAGATTTTTCTTGCCAATTGATGATTGGGTTATTTTCTTCTAACCAAGGTATCCCTAGAATCATCTGTTGATTGCCTAGCTTAGTGATCCAGAACCAGTTTACAAATTGTTGTCCTTCAATCATATAGCATATCTTGGTGCAATGTGTGATCATCCCTTTGGCGTTTATCGTTCCATCCACATTTCTAACTTTAATAGGTTTTTTGAGTTGTTCTTTTCTAAGCTCCTTTACTGCTCCTTCATCTACAAAGTTTCCTTCTGCTCCACAGTCAATCAGGGCAGATGTTCCAGTGGGTAAATCGGTCAATTTGATAGTTAACAAAATGTGCTTGTCATTGTTGGATAATACTATTACAGAATCAAGTGCTAACTGTTCAGATCTTGGTAATAAGGAAGGGCCAACTGCTGAGTGATGGTTCCTAACTAAAAACCCTCATTTTCGAATTCATTTAAGAGGGCATTCTTCTCTTCAGTAGACATTGCTAAAAAGATGGCTCTAATCTTCTTTGCTGGTTCGTCTTCTTCCTTCTGTTGTTCCTCAGTGATGGAACAAACACCCTTATTCTGATAAGAAGACCTGGATGAAGATGCATTGTTATGTTTTGGGCAGTTCCTAGAGATGTGTCCCTGTGTTCCACATCTGAAACACTTTCCAGTCTTTCAGTACTCTTCCTTTTGGTCATCAGTTAATCATCCAGGAGTTGTGGTATTAGTAGCTCTGATTGTTCTGGATTGATTATTGCTATGACAGAAACGTGTTCCAGATCCACCATTGATTCTCCTGTTTCCCTGTCCTGTCATATCCCAAGCATTATGGTGATCCTCAGCCTTGTCATGGGCTTCTTGCATTGTTTTGATCTTCCTCTGGTCTTGTAAGATCGTCCTAGCAAGTTCTAAGGGTAATCCCTTGACAAATGCTTGCAACTGGGTGGGTATTCCTGTGAGGCCAGATGTTCCTATGTCCATGCAGAATTTCCTAATATATTCTGGGACTGAAATGCTGTTTCCCACTCTTAATTTGGATAGATTACTCAGGGCTTGAAGGGCACTGTTGACTTCCCCCCAGTCATTGATGAAGTGTGTTTCAAATGCTTCATAGTTGCTCCATTTGAATGTGGCTGCAGCACTGCTCCTGTTGTCATTCAACTCGCTTCGAATAATGGTTTTCCAATTGTCTAGTTCTGGTCCCATGCATGCAAGAGCATACCTGACTTTCTTTTTGTCTTTTCCTTCATAGTTTTGTTCATTGAGGGTAAAATAATCCTCTAGCTGTCCTAAAAATGATCTTGCTTCGATTCATTTTCCTGTAAAGGGTTGTATAGGCTGCAGTTTGATATGTTCTTTAGAGCTAGCACTGGTTTCAGACACCATTCCTGGTTTGGGAGTAATCAGTGGTTTGGGGTTGATCGGTGGTTCAGGGGTGGGGGTTCTGCTCGGGGTCCTTGGTTTCGGGGATGGGGGCAGTCCTGGAGTAGGAGTTCTACTTGGGGTTTTCTGTTTCGGAGATGGGGGTGGTCTTTGTTTTGAGTAATCTGTATCAAATGGGTTTTCCTCAAGCTTAGCTGGTTCAATTTGCCATAATTCCTCCCACTCTGCTAAAAGGCTAGCTGTTACTCTGTATCAGTTGCTAGTTCCAAAGATTCTTTTGTAAAGAGTCTTTCCTAATTTGTCTTCTGGTTCTGTGACAAGGTAGAGTGATTCTCCTTGTACTTCACTACCCCAGTCTAGGTAGAGTTGATCAGGTAAATTGTGTTCAAAGGCTCCTGAGTAGAAGTCTCCTGAAAAGTATCTGTCTGTGACTGGTTCATTTTGTTTTTGTCCTTCTGTAACAAAATACCAGGTTCATTGGTAGAGAAAAACTTCTCATCATCCTAGGTAGTATTTCCCCTTATAGGTGATGGATCCATTTGGGGGTCATTCCTGAGAGCTGCAGGTCTCAATGGTGTTGGCTAGGGGTGATACCCTGAGCTGGTCCTGAGTTCCAACTTATGTTACAGTCAATGTCCACAACATCATTCAGTGTCCAAGTCTACAGTGACAAACAGAGTCTTGGTCTGTTCCCAATCACTTAGACGAGGGTTCTAGGCACTAAGTCTGACGATGACAAAGGCTAGAGAGAGAGTGAGGAGAGCGGTTGAGGCAACGAGCAAAAGAGCATTCAAGTTGTAGATATGATTTGACTACATTGGAACTAATGAACTATGGTACATGAGAGGGGTTTATATATGTTTAGAGAACAATGGGAACCTAAAGGAGAAAGGCATAGCTATCTAAGAAAAGTAAGGGTGAAGGTAGCTATAAAAGGAGATAATGTCCAAAGTGTAACTATGAGTTTGTAACAAATAAATGTAATCTGTTAACAAAGAGAGAAGAGAATTGTAACATGTTGCCTGTTCTTCCATAGTAGTACTTCCTAATACTACCACTGTCCAATGTGGTCAACAATGCACCCACACTCAAATGTTTGATTTAATTCCACCAAAAGACCCAGATGTGTGGTGCCTGGGGCTTCACTGAGATATCCTCATGCTCAGATCAATAGATCTGATATGTAATTGGTATTCTCAGACTGTTCTCCTTGCTACATAACACACAAATGGATTTTCTTCAGGAGTTCCACTCCCTTTTCCACAATACTAGTGCTGGTGCCTGCAAGACCCTGCCTGGTTGACTACAGCATGCTCCAAGCTCTCATCTAGTACTGTTTGGTTTCCAGTAGCCAATTGGCCATAGTCACTTTACAACAGTAAAGCGAGGCTATCTGTTATTGAGGTCATTGTTGCCTAGATTCCTCAAGGCTGTCTGTAGGCACATGCTGTAATGTGTACAGAGTAAGATGATGTGTTGATCAAGACAATCCTCTTGGTCACTGTCTGCAACAACAAGCTATGCATGCTCTGTGCTATGACCAACAATGAAGGGTGTGATGAAGAAGACTCTAGATTATGTTAGGACTCATCCTTATACACAATCACAAGCTTTGGAGAAGAAAAGATGTATAGAGACAAAGCTAAGACACAATAGTCTGTGACCTACAAGCAGGAAACAATCTAGAGTCTTAAGGACTCCTACCTACAGAACACACTCTTTATATACCTGAGTTGCTGGTCTGTGCAGCCGCTAAGGCTATGCACATGCAGCAACAAGACCCAGACCCATCTCCCAGACCTGTCTGGACTTATCCAGACTCCCAGTCCCTTCCCGCAAATGCTGTTTCACCCAATATCCCCTATCGGCCTTGATCGTATAGCCACCCTGGGTTATATAATCCTCCTGCCATATCTGGATAGGGGTCCCTCACCGCATGCTTGTGTCTTGTTATGCATCCATAGGCCTCTGAATAAAATAGAGAAAAATGCAGAAAAAGTCTGTATCATGACAGATGGGTTCCAATATGCAATTACACTTCATATTTACCAAAAAATGTAATTTTCCCATGGTTCAGTTGGTCCAAACTGGTTAGGCAAGCTCCAGATGGCCCAGGTTCAGGTTCAGCCAAAAAGTGCCCTGAACTGAACTGAACTTTGGGAACCCTAGACTGAGAGCACTCCAGATGATGGCATGGACTGAGCAGCTGCCATCATCAAATCATGGAGTGCTGCAGAAGATATATGGACTGGGGAGTGCTCCAGACAGTAATGGACCAAAGCAGCTGCTCTCACCAGCATCTTGGATATAGCTGCACTCCAGAGCAGTACAAAGAGATACATAAATAGTCAAAATCTGGAGCACTATGTAATCTCCCACCCATGCTACACAAAGTTCAAGGCTCCAATGTTCTCTGGAGTGCTCTGTAGAACTCCGGAGCAACCCCCCCCCCCAGGATTGCTGATGCAACACTACGTGCTTCATTTAAACACTGTATTCTCTTCTATTCCCATTACGTATTGCTTTATTTTTCTACCCCATGCACCACAAGGAGTATCACCTTCCAGCGTTTGCAATCCAAACGCAAGTGCTTTGGCTTGGGGCACAACAAATATAAAGCGCCAGGGCTTTTCGTTCGAAGGCCGGAGGTGTGCAACCGGTGTATTTTGCTTAAGACATGCTTGGATTTTCTTGAGATCTGAGACATTGATAGGGTGCACGTCACGGAGAGTGATTTGAAAACAGGTGAGCACATCATCCGGGCGATATAGAATCGAATCAACAGCATCAAAGTTGGGATCAAACGGCACCAAGTGCTGAGGTTTTCCATCCGCAATCACGGCGCTGAGTCCCGCGTTCAATGTGGCCAACCGGAAGGTAATCCGTGGTGCGGGACCGGGATAGATCCATTGCTCGCTGACGGAGGTGCCCAGGCGGCGTATCGGAAAGTTATGATGGCCATTAATGGCATCAAGATACTTCAACACTTGTCTTTCAAGCGTACGGCCACGCAACGACCCCGCTATAGGCGTGGCTGAAAATGCATTGTAGAAGACAGCGGCAATATCAGCTTGTCGGGTTTCGTAGGTTTTCAGCAATAAATCCAAAGCCCACGAAGATGTTGGATCTACCCGACACTGAGTTAAGAGCCGATTTCCGTCGATAGGAGAAATCTGAAAAATAAGATAGGAAACAGCAAGCGCATCCGTGTCGGCATAGCTTAAAAACTCTGTGATTTCGGCCTTCTTCGCGGATGCAGTAAGTTGGGACTCAATGTTTTGCTTATGTTGTTCCAACATGAATGAAGAGATGGAAGCAGCAAAGGATTGACGAGGATTGAACCCGAAATATGACGCCGACTCCTTGAGCCGTGCGAAGGAGATATCTCGAGGATTAAGGAATATCCTAAGTAACTGCATGAGTTTACGTTCCAAGACATAAAGACAAGACAAACCCCGTTAGATAAAACTCGCAGGCTGACCAGAGATGAGCTGTGCGTATTTGAACGGCCGCGCCGTGACCCGCTTGCTTCAACCACTTGTCTTGCGTTCCCTTTGGAGATGAAGCCAATATAAGCCGCACAGAAGGATGACGGAGGAAATATTGGGGCGCATATTTCCCGCTGTCGCCATCGACAAAAGCCACAATAGGGTTATTGCCACGCAGCATAGACTCTTTGCGCACACCTAATTCAGAAATATGATAGACAGCTGCATCCACGGCTTGGTAAAAAAATGAGCGTTCTTCGATCATAGCCTCGATCATCTTAAGATGGAGGTATGCGGTCTTGCCTTGATATGGACAAGGCTGGTTAGATCTTGTCAGACAGGGATACAGGAACTCACCCGTCCCAGGTTGACCACTAACTATCATGGAGTCGCCATTGTTTTTAACTTCATGCTTGATAATGGCAGATATATTTTCATACTCTTGACGTAGGTAGAGTGGCAAAGGTAGGCGGGATGATGTATTTTCGAGTTTCAAACTTGAAAGATCCAAATATTCGAGAGTGCAAGGGAAGAATGAGTAAGGTTCAGATAAGTCTTCATCACTTTCCTCCTGACCGTCTAATGGACTCTGATTGTCTCCGGGATCCTGTGGTTGCATAGGAGAAGAATCGGAACTATAAGACCCAAGGACATCAAGCTTGATGTTTAGGACGTCGTCCCCATTGTAATCCGGCGAGTCACGATTCGGATGTGCCTCTTTAAGACGCTTTTGCAACGCATCATAAAGTGCTGCCGTGACCGTTACCTTTCGGAAAAGAATCGGTTTAAGGTCCCTACGTCCCCAAATCTTCGACCGAACTTCTTCTAACCAAAGGAGATCGCCGCAAGTGACTAAAAGTAGACACAAAAGCAAGTAAGCGCCGCCAAAAAGTCAGGGAGGATCTCATCAGCAACCTCCAGCGACAGAAACTCACTCTCACTCACCATGTGGAAGTTCATCGAGACGAAGGCGTTTTGAAGGAGGTTCTTGGGATACTGGAGAACATGTATGGGTGAACACAAGCCCAGTCAATGGACAGTGAGTAAAGGGAATTGTGCGACGAGGGGGAATGTATGATAAATGTAGAAAAAAGGTAAACGGATAGCAAGAATGCATGAAGAAGTGGTGGAGATGAGTGGGAGGTCAAAAGTGACAGATGGTGGCTTACCGTGACCGGAGATCTCGGATTCTTGAGACGAACTTGGAAAAATTCTGGCTGGACGCGGTAATATAACGCTCAGAATATTCTCTTCAGGATCTTCCTTCCAATAAAACGAGATTTTCCTCCACGGGTTCAATGGTTGGCGGTCTCCAAGCTGAAAGCTTTGCGCACAATCTTTTTTGAAAGATTTCAGAGATTGTTCAACCTAGTAGGAGTTTATATCTTCAAGTAGGAACTTATCTATTCCATTCACCAACCTGAAAAAGATCTAAGGAGTGAACAGCAATCTTTTCGAACGATGGCTTTTTCCCATGAATGGCTCTCTTGAGATCTTGGATGGTAGCGCTGCGTGTGATGGAAACGTGAAAGACACGACCGGGTTTATCACCAAGGACCCAGCACCACAGCTTGATCTCGTCGGGCTTGGACATATTCCTCGGGGTTTGTCGAATGAATGGGGTGAGACAAAAACGGTTTTGTTTTGTTTTGTTTTGCTTGAAGGTCACATCGGCAAAAGCCGTAAAATCACTTTTTTTTTTTTTTTTGCTAATAGAAATGTATTATCGTAGGGGATCCTTCGGATCCCCTTTTAAAATCTACGATGGTAGAGCATCAAAGGAGGTCAGAGAGACCTAACTAATTTGTAACACTAAAGCAAAAGGGAAAAGTATCAAAACAATAAGTAGAAAAGGGAAGTACCGTGTACTATTTGCAAAAACTATGTATCTACGTGATCGAACGAACCAATTCCCGGGTTTGCATCCAAGAATTTGATAAGTTTCATTGCATTATTAGGAAGAGAAGAAAAAGAAATCATAGATGGAAATTTGTTTACATACCTAATGCACCTGCACATGATATGACTTCACGTATATGGTTGTTGAGGACAAAATCGACACAATAAGTTTGCTCCAGGAAAGAATTGCTGTTTGTAATCTTCCGAGGGCATATGGCCAGATGCTACATGAACAAATTGAGAGAATAGATGAATTGAATGATGGCATTCAATTTGCCACCACCTTCATCCAATCTTTGGTAAGATGAGTTGTCAACTGTCCTGGAATTTGAGCAAAGAGGAACTTCTTTGCCACATAGATTGCCACATAGTATTTGCAGAGCAATTGATTGCCAATTGCGCTGCAGATGCCATATTGAAATAGCTACGAACAGGGTGGTGGTGTTGGACTAGTTTGTCGCACCGTTTGTTTTCATTGATGCCCTTGTGACTGGGACACCATGCAAGCATAATGGAATTATCCCGGTGATTGTCGAGCCATGTAGTAAGATGAGTAGTTGCTGCAAGACATACGTGTTGATAATTGCGTATTGAAGTGTCGAAGATGGATTGGACTATGGCTTGATTATCTACAAGGACCACAACATGGCCAGTGATAGACGTCAAGGAAAGGTATTGAAAAAATCCCAAGATGGCATGCGCTTCAATCTCGAATGAAGATGAGACCCTCAAGGTCCAAGAAGATTGATGTGTGTGGCAGATAAATCCTGCGGTTCCAATTCCATTTGCATAGGAACCATCAGTGGCTCCAATAGTGGTGTTTGGGTTGTCCCTCCATTCATTAAGTTGTTGATTGAATTGCTCAAACCATGTGTGGAAAATTTCCGAATCACCCTTTGGTGGATGGGTCAGATGTTTCAATTCGATGCATGATCCATAAACTGTAAGGCAATGGTAGCCTGGGGTATTAGCTTTGTGAACGAACGTAAACAGTTCATCAATCAAATTAGCTATATCGAAAAGAACAGGTATGGGATTCGGAGTGATACATGTTTTCCTATTATTAGCTGGCCCACCCCTTCTTGTGTGAAAGATGTACAAAGGTTCCTAGGCCTTGCCAATTATTATAGGCATTTTGTACAGGATTTTGCAAAAATTGCACGACCATTACATGACCTGGTCAGAAAAAAAAAAACATGGGAATGGACAAAGGTCCAAGAAAAGGCTTTCCAAAGCCTGAATAAGATATTTACAGAGCAACCATTGCTAGTTGCCCTGGATTCAGACAGGAAATTCAGGGTAGAATCAGATGTGTCAGATTATGCTACTGGTGGCGTTTTATCTATGCTCTGCAAGGATGACAAATGGAGGCCTGTGGCCTACCTATCAAAGTCACTCAACGACACTGAACGCAATTATGATGTCCATGATAAGGAGATGTTAGGTATCATGCATTGCCTGGAAACATGGTGTCATTACTTGGAAGGAGCACATGAACAGTTCGAAATTTGGACTGATCACAAGAACCTCAAGTATTTTATGAGTGCAAAAAAATTGAATTGCAGGCAGGCCAGGTGGGCCTTGTACCTTAGTCGATCTAACTTTGTATTGCACCATAAAGCTGGTGTGACTATGGGAAAGGCCGATTCTCTGTCCAGGAGGCCAGACCATAAAAAGGGGGTAGATGATGACAACAAGGATGTCACACTCCTCAAACCGGACTTTTTCAGAATTGCTGCACTATGTCATGGACATGTATTTGTCCATAGCTCAGAAAAAGAACTATTAAACAAAATTCAACATTCTGAAGCACGTGATGAAGCAGTAGTAAAAGCAGTAGAAGCCATGAAAAAGGCTGGTGTCAAAACACTAAACGCCTGAGAATGGGAGATGGAGCAAGGACTTATCCTCTGGCAAGGAAAAGTCTATGTACCTAAGGACAAGAAATTATGAATGGAGATAGTCCACTTACACCATGATACACCTATTGCTGGACATGGGGGACAGTGGAAGACAATCGAACTCATCACAAGAAACTACTGGTGGCCTGGAATCACCAGATTTATTAAAAAATACGTTAGTGGATTTGACAAGTGCCAGTGGAACAAGAACTTCCCCAAACCACCAGCTGGAAAGCTAATGCCAAATTTGGCACCAGCTCAGCCATGGATGCACATTTCGGCGGATTTTATCACAAAACTACCAGAATCCCATGGACACAACGCAATTTTGGTAATATGTGATAGAATGTCCAAAATGGCGCATTTTGTTCCCACATCAGAAGAAACATTGGCTCAGGGACTAGCCACACTATTCAGGGACCATGTTTGGAAACTTCATGGACTCCCTGAGTCTATAATCTCAGATCACAGTCCACAGTTTGCCATGCAAATGATGAAGGAGCTGAATCAAATGTTAGGCATTAGTACAGATTTGTCCACAGCATTCCATCCACAAATGGATGGACAAACAGAGCGAATGAATCAGGACCTAGAACAGTACCTGAGAATATTTGTGGATCATAGACAAGAAACGTGGTCTGGATGGTTGGTGATTGCCAAATTTAGCTACAATAATAAAATTCAGACATCCACCAAACAAACCCCATTCTTCGTCAATTATGGCAAACACCCCAGGATGGGAATCGAGCCGAGAAGGGAAGGTAGTCACCCGGCAGCATCAGACTTCACCCAGAAAATGAAGGAAATACATGAGGAAACTCAGGCGGCCTTGTTAAAATTGCAGGGTGATATTAAGCTGTATGTGGATAGACACTGATCAGATGCACCAGAGTACAAAGTTGGGGACAAAGTCTGGTTGTCAACAAAGGATTTGAGGCTGACAGGACAACCAACTAGGAAACTGGTGGAAAGATGGATTGGGCCATACCCAATCAAGAAAATAGTGTTGCCAAATGCAGTGGAATTGGACCTACCCTTTTCCCAACAAATACATCCTGTGGTAAATGTATCATGAATCTGCCCTTGGAAACAACCAATGAGAGGGCAAAAGGCACAGCCCCCACCGCCAATAGAAATAGATGGTGAAAAGGAGTATGAAGTGGAGGAAATACTCGATGTAAGATTAAAAAGGAACAAGATGGAGTACTTGGTCAGGTGGAAAGGATACACCGCCAAACATAACTCTTGGGAACCACTGGACAATTTACAAAATGCAAAAAGAAAGATAAAAAGCTTTTACGATAGAAACCCTGGAGCCATCAGAAGACTTGACAAAGCAACCTTTGATAGGTTGACTTTCAGACCCTATGAAAACTTCACACAATCCTTGGACAAAGTAGTGTCCAAAATTGATGTTAATGCAGTAGCACCAGCTGCAAAATGGGAGCAAAACTGGCAAAAATGGAAAGGAAGAAAAGGCCTAGACACCCTTACTGAGCCAGGAGATGTGGAAGGGCCATGTCAATGTAACATGTGCCTTCGTCAATCGCATGATATAGCGCCCCACGCTGAAACAATTGAAAACCCTACCCCACCTTCCTGCCCACTCTCACCCATAATTGAAGAAATAGAGGAACCATCCATGATAGAGCGCAATGTGCTGAAAGATGACAACAAAGTTGAAATTTGTCTGGAAGTCAAATCTTAAAAAGGGGGTACTGTCATGACCGACTGAAAAGCTTTGGCTTTTTCACTAAGTCATTTTCATTTTTATTTATTTTTCTTCATATTATATAACTGCATGCTGACTAAGCAGGTGCCTATTGCTTGGCGCTTAGATAAAGTAGTAGATAAGATACCGGGGCACAGTGCTGATGACTCATTACTATTACTACATGCGCAGTCATCTTACTCATACCATTCTATATTTAGAGTAGGGCTTAGGGTAGTGCACAGACCACCTGTTGTAGTATATAAAGAGTGCAATCCAGCACCCAGAGTCCTCAGTCGAGTTCTCTCAGGTTTCCCCTCCTCTCCTCCTCCTGTCCTGTTTGCTAGTAGGGGCTCTTAGGCATCACGCCGAGGGAGTCCTGATATTGCCCTGGGCTTGCCGTCCGTGTTGAAGATTGGCTCAATCTTCCACATCCTGGTTTCTCCATCTGGCTTGTTCTCCAATGTCCTGAACCAATGAACAAGGGCGCAGGAATACAGTTGATTCTGGTATCCAAACCGAAAAAATAGCCGTGCTCGTACCACTTGCAAGTCATACATGCCATGTGGATTTTCGACATCCCCCTTATAGAACACACAATCGAAGCAGGGTGTCCCTTTTCTCCATGAGTGTGTTGCACATATAAATTCCCATCGCATTCCACCAATACGACTAGGATCACTAGGAGCATGGATGAAAGCCATGGCTGAGTTGAAAATAGCAAAGGATTCATGTAAATCCTCTTTATTGATGACTTCTATTGTTACAATTCTCTTTTCCCTTTGTTAATGGACTACATTTACTTGTTACAAACCCATAGTTACATTTGGACGTTATCTCCTTTTATAGCTACCTTCACCTTTCCTTTCTCAGATAGCTATGCTCTTTCCCCTTTAAGTTCCTATTGTTCTCTCAACGTATATAAACCCCTCCCTTGTACCGTAGTTCCTTAGTTCCAACTTAGTTGAATCTTATCCATAACTTGAACGCTCTTTTGCTCGTCACCTCAACCGCTCTCCTCACTCTCTCTCTAGCCTTCGTCATCGTCAGACTTAGTGCCTAGAACCCTCGTCCAGTGATTGGGAACAGACCAACACTCTGTTTGTCGCTGTAGACTTGGACGCTGAACGACATTGTGGACATCGACCATAACATAAGTTGGAACTCAGGACCAGCTCAGGGTATCACCCCTAGCCGACACCATTGAGACCCGCAGCTCTCAGGAACAACCCCCAAACGGATCCGTCACCTATAAGGGGAAAACCTACCTTGGACGACGAGAAGTTTTTCTCTACCAACAAACCTGGTACTTTGTTACAGAAGGACGGAAACGAAACGAACCAGTCCCAGATAAATACTTTTCAGGAGACTTCTACTCAGGAGCCTTTGAATTCGATTTACCCGATCAAATCTACCTAGACTGGGGTAGTGAAGTACAAGGAGAACCGCTCTACCTTGTTAAGGAACCAGAAAACGAACCAGGAAGGACCCTCTATAGAAAATTCCTTGGAGACAGCGACCGATACGGAATCACAGCTAGCCTTTTAGCAGAGTGGGAGGAATTATTACGAATTGAACAAGCCAAGCTTGAGGAAAACCCATTTGATACAGATTACTTGAAACAAGGACCACCCCCATCTCCAGAACCCAGAACCCCGAGTAGAACCCCTACTCCAGAACCGAAACCAATCACCAGAACACCAACCCCTGAACCGCCGATTAACCCCAAACCACCAATCACTCCTGAACCAAGAATGGCGTCTGAAACCAGTGCTAGCTCTAAAGGAGATATCAAACCGCAGCCTATACGACCTTTTACAGGCAGACGAATCGAAGCAAGGTCATTTTTAGGACAGCTTGAGGATTACTTTACCCTCAACGAACAGAATTATGAAGGAAAGGATGAAAAGAAAGTCAGATACGCGCTTGCATGCATGGGACCAGAACTGGACGACTGGAAAACTATTATTCGAAGCGAATTGAATGACAACAGAGGCAGTACCACAGCCACGTTCAAATGGAGCAACTATGAAGCATTTGAAACACGTTTCATCAATGATTGGGGAGAAGTCAACAGCGCCCTTCGAGCCCTGAACAATCTATCCAAATTAGGAGTTGGAAATGGCGTTTCAGTCCCAGAGTATATCAGAAAATTTTGCATGGATATAGGAACCTCTGGACTCACTGGAATACCTGCTCAGTTGCAGGCATTCGTCAAAGGATTACCCTTAGAACTTGCTAGGACGATCTTACAGGACCAAAGGAAGATTAAGACGATGCAAGAAGCCTATGATAAAGCTGAGGATCACCATAATGCTTGGGACATGACAGGACAGGGAAACAGGAGAACCACTGATGGATCTGGAACGTGTTTCAGTCGAAACAACAATCGATCTGGAGCAATCAGAGCTATAAATACCACGACTCCTGGCCAATTGACAGATGATCAAAAAGAGGAATACCGAAAGACTGGCAAGTGTTTCAGATGTGGAACACAGGGACACATCTCCAGGAACTGCCCGAAACGCAATGATGCATCTTCATCCAGGCCTTCTTATCAGAATAAGGCTGTCCGTTCTGTCACTGAGGAACAACAGAAGGAAGAAGACGAACCAGCAAAGAAAATTAGAGCCATCTTTTCAGCAATGTCTACTGAAGAGAAGAATGCCCTCTTAAACGAATTCGAAAACGAGGGTTTTTAGTTAGGAAGCATCACTCAGCGGTTGGCCCTTCCTTATTATTGAGATCTGAACAGTTAGCGCTTGATTCTGTAATAGTATTATCCAACAATGACAAGCGCATTTCATTAACTATCAAATCAACCGATTTACCCGCTGGAACATCTGCCCTAATCGATTGTGGAGCAGAAGGAAACTTCGTAGACAAAGGAGCAGTGAAGGAGCTCAGGAAAAAACGACTTAAGAAACCAATCAAAGTCAGAAACACAGATGGAACAGTAAATGTGAAAGGAATGATCACACATCGAACCAAAATATGCTACATGATCGAGGGACAGCAGTTTATCAATTGGTTCTGGATCACTAAGCTAGGCGATCAACGAATGATTCTAGGAATACCCTGGTTAGAAGAAAATAACCCGATCATCAACTGGCAAGAGAAATCTCTGAGAATTGGAGACCTGGACACGTCGCCAAAAGCAATCTGGCAGCTAGCCCTTGACTCCCAGCAATGGGGCGAGGATGACTATTGGATTAGAGTTAAAACATCGGCATCACAGGAACTAGAGCATAGGTTAAAGAAAGACAAACCATCCACCACTCTACCTACAGAATATGAGCAATGGCGCACCATCTTTGACAAGAAAGCATCAGAACACTTCCCATCCAGTCGACCGTGGGATCACGCAATCAACACAAAGGAGGGTTTTGTCCACATCAAGAAGGGAGATGAATGGAAGGCAGCCTTTATCACCAATTGAGGGCTCTATGAACCAACAGTAATGTTCTTTGGATTATGCAACTCGCTGTCAACCTTTCAAACTATGATGAATGAGTACTTTAGGGACATGATCAATGAAGGATGGCTGATCATTTACATGGACAACATGTTAATCTGTGCGGAAACACTAGAACAGCTGGAGGAGCGGACAAAACAAATTTTACAACAGCTACAAGATAATGATCTATTCCTGAAACTTGAAAAATGCAAGTTTGCCACGCAGGAAGTCGAATTCCTAGGAATGATCATCACCCCTGGACGCATTCAGATGGACCCAATAAAGTTAGCAGGGATCGCCGATTGGCCAGTTCCTACCACAGTCAAACAAGTCTGATCATTCCTTGGATTTGGGAACTTTTACCGACGTTTCATTGGAAATTTTGCTGCCATTGCTAAACCACTTACCGACCTCACTAAGAAAACAGCACCATTTGACTGGACCACTGAACGGAACAACGCTTTTGAAATTCTGAAGAAACAATTTGCATCTATGCCGGTATTATTAATGCCAGATCCTACTCAACCCTTTATCCTTCAAACCGATGCATCGAACAAGGCAATAGGAGCAGTCTTGAAACAAGCAGATGAAACAGGATCTCTACATCCCTGCGGATTTATCTCACACACATTAACACAAACGGAACAGAATTACCAGATCTACGATTGGGAACTCTTGGCAATTATCAAAGGATTGATGACCTGGTGACATTTACTACACGGATCACCCCACACCACTATAGTTCACTGCAACCACAAGAATCTGTCCTACTATTGAACCGCCCAACGCTTAACACCCAGACAAGCTAGATGGTCATCCCTATTATCAGAATTTGACCTACGCATTCAGCACGTCCCTGGCACAAAAATGTTTGAAGCAGATGCCCTATCTCAATGCCCTGATCATATGGGAAACAGTGAATTACAAGAAGACATTGTAGTCCTACCAGAGGATCGTTTTATTCATCTTATTGCAAAAGATCTAGTCACAGAAATTCAGAAAGCAATGTCAAAAGACGATTTCGGACGTATTCTGATCGAGGTTATCACCACACACCGCGCCCCACCGATCAAATCGAACATACAAGATTGGTCTTACACCAATGGCATTGTTCACTATCTCAGAAAGACCTATATCCCTGACCAAGATGGGCTACGGACCAAATTGATTAAAGAAATGCACAAGGCACAATCATCAGGTCACCCTGGACGATTAAAAACCCTTGAACTCCTTAAGCGTGACTACTGGTGGCCCAGAATGTTCAAACATGTCAGGGAATGGATAGAAGGATGTGCCCTCTGTCAGCAGATGAAGATTAACACACACCCAAATGTACCAGCCCTTCACCCAATTCCGTCAAAAGCAACCCGCCCCTTTCAGCAAGTAACCCTTGATTTCATCACTGATCTACCCCTTTCTGATGGCTTTGACTCGATCCTGGTCACAGTGGACCATGGTCTTACAAAGGGGGTAATTTTCACACCTTGCAAGAAGACAATCGATGCTCTAGGCACCGCGGAACTTTACGTTGCTGAAATTTTCAAATGGTTTGGCCTACCCGATGTTTTGATCTCGGATCGAGGACCACAGTTCTCCGCAAAAGTATTTCAGGAAATACGAAAAGCATTAGGAATTGACCATAGAATGAGCACAGCCTATCATCCCCAAACCGACGGAGAAACAGAACGAGTCAACCAGGAACTGGAAGTCTACCTTTGAATGTTCTGCTCCAATGAACCGCATCTATGGAAACCGCTTCTCCCAATAGCCGAATTTGCTCACAATAACCGACATCACGACACTATCAAAACCTCCCCATTCAGACTAATGTATGGGACGGACCCTGTTGCGCTTCCCACAGCTACTACACGAATGACCACACCAGCAGCAGAGGAACGCCTTCAGTTCCTAAGGAAAGCCAGAGAAGAAGTGCTAGCAGCCCAATTTGTCAAAAGGAATACCACGCTCACTGTCGTTGCTGACGCCCTCGCTGCCGCCACATGTTCTATCACCAATCTCTCCTCTGCCACCAACAACCTCGCTGCCCTCACCCTCACTATTGACCCACATGAAATGACCTACGAGGAGCGCGATTCTTTCCTCCGAAATGAACAAAATTTACACAGAGCTGCTGAAGCTCTCAAATGGAAGGTGGAAACGTCAACAAAAGAACTAGACAACACTGTCAAATGGGCTGAGTCTAGGACGGATCATGGTTGGACAACCTCTGGCTGGTAGAAGTTGGTGACTTCTCGCATACAAAGGGGGTAATGTTACAATTCTCTTTTCCCTTTGTTAACGGACTACATTTACTTGTTACAAACACATAGTTACATTTGGACATTATCTCCTTTTATAGCTACCTTCACCTTTCCTTTCTCAGATAGCTATGCTCTTTCCCCTTTAAGTTCCTATTGTTCTCTCAACGTATATAAACCCCTCCCTTGTACCGTAGTTCCTTAGTTCCAACTTAGTCGAATCTTATCCATAACTTGAACGCTCTTTTGCTCGTCGCCTCAACCACTCTCCTTGCTCTCTCTCTAGCCTTCGTCATCGTCAGACTTAGTGCCTAGAACCCTCGTCCAGTGATTGGGAACAGACCGAGACTCTGTTTGTCGCTGTAGACTTGGATGCTGAATGACGTTGTGGACATTGACCGTAACATCTATGTCCGGTTGCTCCTGAAGGAAATGCAGTATCAGGGATTCAAAATCCGGCTGATTAGCGTAATTAGCGACTTGATGTAGTTGTTTGCTCTGTGCTTGTTCCAAATGATTAGAAATGTGGCAATTAATAACAAGAAATACTTACCTTTTTTTTTCCTTAGCTCAATGTGCATCAGCACACTTGGACCATCTACAATCAGTTTATCTACAGTTTCTTCTGGATCCAAAAGAGCCTCCTCTTTGCCATCGCTTGTCATGGGATCACTGCTACCTTGATAAAATCTCAATCCTCCAAACACAGGATCATGGTTAATGACACACCTTTAGCGACAGGTCGAGGCGTGGACAGCATCCCTCGTCCCTTGAAATCATTCCCTGCTGCTACAAGCTTACACATACACATGTTAGTCATAAGTATCTGCCCCAGTGGGTTGTTATGGTTTGATCACCACCAAGGTTCTTTGACCAACCTGATGTGCTGGCACTTGGTGATGGATGTACTTAAGCCATTTGGAGCACTGAAAGATCAAATAAGGCTCAGGTAATGCACTAGTGCATGTTGCCGAGGAAGATGGAACCCATCAGGCCGGACTCTGCTGGCCTCAAAGATGGCCCTGTTCTTGTGAAAGCAGTCAAGGGCATCTTCTAACTGGTTTAATACCTCTTCAGTGATAAACTCTTGTCAAGCAATATAGCAAAAGTCAAGAAATGCACGAAACGTTCGCACAATCTCTGGCAGAACAAGACCTTTGATAGCATTAAGATAAACCTAAAAGTACTCTGGTCATGGTCACATTCATGCAGCAAATCCCCTGACAGCCATACATTCATTAATGCTTTAGAATCATTGCCAGTCCATTGTTTGAAATTTCAGCCTACAGGAAAATGGTGCAAACCAGTAAAGGGGGGAGCAAGTGATATCCTTGAAGCGTCTTCAATCACCGCCCTCTACAGTATGTTTCTAGTCTCACCTATAATCAATTTCATCGAGTTTCTTTTTTGCTTGAGCAGGAGTATTGACCACATTCAGGTAGCGCTCGACCCAGGTTACCAGGTGGTCCTTGAATACGCCTTTGATAACTTGATGAAGGAGGTCCGGGGCCATGAGTTCATGGATGTCAGTGTTGGGGAATTCATTTGTAAATGGCTTAAAACGAGTAGAATATAATGTTAATAATACCGGATATGAGATAATTGATACCACACCTACCTTGACATCACCAACTAGACCGTAATTGTCCCAGAGCTCACCAAGCTCACATGCCTGAACAAGATATTCAGTATGTTGACAGGCACGCCGTCCCCCAGGGATACCAGTACCAAGATCCTCTGCTGTACATCTCCCTAAATCAGAAAGGTGTGGTAATGGTATCAAACTGACTTACTTTGGACACCACCCATTAACAATAGACGCAATTGCTGCTTGTTCAGGATAATCGGCCATATAGGGGCTGAGGATATAAAGAGCCCGACAGAAGTGGCCATCAGGGCAGCAAATAGGCTCAGGCTTAATCATTCCAGGCTTTAAAGAGCTTAAGATTGTTGCTAGTGAGCTTTGCAGTAATTGGCACTGAAAGTGACGAAATTTGATATCATCATTAAATTGTCAGGAAGCTTTTTGTTGTGAGTGACATGCCATTGTAGCGGAATAAGGTGTATCACCCACTTTTGGTGACTGCAAGAAAGGCAATCACCTCAATGGCATCACAGTGTGCTCGTCAAACATTGTTATGTACATTCCCAATTGACAAATACAACGGGTAATACTTGTTGTCACCCATAGCAACTGAAGTAGTCATTTTGTCACTTCCAAGCAACACTGGAACTAATGTAGCACTGCGCACTTCACATATTTTTTTTAATTGATCCTATTCAATGTTGAACACCGAATATTGAAGTGGAAAACATGGAAAACATACAGCTTTCTCCCATGCCCATTCCCCCGACATGAAGTCATGGAATATGCGGCCACCACCAGGGCCAGTTTTGATATATGGAACATAATCCATGCTATCTTTGAACTTGGGGTTCAAGAACATGTTCTTTATGACCAGGTGTGGATTGCAACACCAAACTCGGTATTCCGTCTTCATCCAAGGTGGGATATCTGACATGGGTAGATCACCTTCATATTTCAACGTAAAACATTCCCAAGGGGTGTCGCCAATTTTGATTGAGTCAATCTTCTTGTAGGTGTCTCGATGATTCTGAAAAGGAGGGGGGCACTTGCAATCCCGATGCAACTTGGTCCATAACCAGAGAAGTGTATCAATGTCACCCGCGGACATCTGTACTTTATGGTAAAGGAAACTTCCTAATTCAAACTGGATTTTATTGTCAAAGGGGGCCCAATCTTCGCAAGATTGTGTTTCCGGAGACGATTGGGCACTAGCAGGCAAAGTATGACCATTAGAATCACAAATAGCACCTGATATAAATGATAGCATCAGCTGGCAAATAGATAATCCTGGGAATTCTGAAATACCATTTATAGGATGAGACTTGTACTTCAGTGGTTGAACTTGGTCCGAGTCTTGACCCTCGGGTTCCATCACATTGTCAGAACCACTTTGTTCACCTTCAGAAAAGAAGTCTAACAATGCAAAGCTGTCAGATGAAGAGGAGCTTATGGTCGGAGATGGGGGGATGGCTGGCTCAGCATCAGAACCAATATTGCCAAGAGCGCCATCAGAATCCAGTTGCACCGCTAAGTCATCAGAATCCAGTTGTGCCGCATCATCAAACTCTTTTGCTGGTAGCAGGAAATCCAGCACCAGTTTGTCACGGTGTAGTGCTTGATCAGGATATACGTCCCCATCCAAGTAGGAGAGTTGAGAGCGACCCTCTGAGAAGTCATTGATGGGTGGGATGGGTGGCACTGATGAGTGCCCTCTTGTGTATGATGTGGCAGGTGCAGAAGGTATTGACAATGGCGATGCATGATGCTGGGTTCATAAAGGCGATCCCGGAGTCTGATAAATGGCTATAGGATACCTGGTAAGCCTTGCAATCCACATTCATAAAAGGCACTTACCAAGGTCGAATGGGGGTGCTGCATCAAGAGCAATGGAATGTTTAGCATTTGCATGCTGCCTCCATCCCCCTTCAGACCTAAACAACTGCCCGCAGCCAGGGACAAAGCATGCAAACTGGTATTTGCTTCCATCCATGGTATGTGTCGGACTTATGTGCAAGCGGAATCAAACCCTGAATGAACAAATAAGAACTTCAACATCCACCAAACACGTTAATTTCAACCCCCACACTCATTTAGAAAAGAACCCCTCCATGCTAATTATCCATATTAGTATGCCTACTACTCAGGCATCGAATAGAGAAAAGCATCCAGGAAAATGTGTCCTAGATGCTGAAAGTGACGTTGAGAAGAATGAAAAACTGAAAAGGAAGAGACGTATGAAGGAGGAAATGCTCGCCTTTCGTGAAGAGCAAGCCAGGGATACACTGCAAAAGGCTGCTGAGAAGGATGCCCATGAAAAGGAATGTCAGGAACTCCTCAAGAAAATTGCGGAGCTAGAAGTTAAAATGCATGAAGATGATATCAAAGTGAACACTCGTCACAGCGCAGCAGGTAACTGATGTTCCATAAAATTCTGTTTGTGTTTCTATTAAACATTTGTGTACAGCCAGTTCATCCGAGAGTGAATCTCAGTATACACAAAGGAAGAAAGTAAAAGTGGGCACAAAAAAGGAGGCCATTGGTTCCACACTGCCCAAACCCAGGCCGGCCCCAAAACCTAAGAAAATATGTAACAATGAACGTTAGTATATCAATAATGAGTCATTAAAATGTCTACTCACCAGTAAAAAGCTGACGAGGATAATGGTGGCCTCTTCGAGCTGAAAACTCCCGCGCCTCCGAGGTACTATGGAAAGAAATGTTATGTAGAAGGTTAGCACAATAAAATATGGTTCTTGTCACTAACCAAGGTAAAAGTGGATGGAGATTCGGAAGATGAGACCCTGGAGCCGAAGACCCCCATACCCCAGACAAAACATATGTGAGACCTTTCTCCTTAAAGTAGAACAAATAATATTGCAATCCTACAGCTGGAAACATCAGATATAATAATACTGAGGTCAATGAACATCTTAACTTCACACCAGGCCCGCAAAGAGTGATGTTCCAACCAAGTGCTGAAGAAATTCCTTCGAGTGTCCCAGGTAAGGAAGTTATGCATCCTCCCAAAGACATGCGCTCAATGCTACATGTCACACATGCTGTTTTGGGAAAAGAGCACGTTGTGGTCGTTCCAGACAGTCAGATGGAACTAGGTAGCCGGTCCCACAACTTGCAGGGGAAGAAAAAGAAAAAGACAGCTCGGGAAGAGATTGAAGAGATGAAGGAAACCATCGAGAAGGCACCAGCAGCAGTAAGTTCCATGAAGACATGAGTTATCTCACACTTAATAAGTACTCGACAGCAATGTGTTGATGGGAATTCCCATGTGGAGTGAGTCAAGTCTGCTGTTCACACATGTTATTCTATTTCTAAACCATGTTGCTGACTCTCAATGAAACAACTTTGTTCTTTTACTCTTATAGGACCAACTCTGTTGCTGTGAACGATAGCAACCACCTCAATAAGTGGCTCACAGACATCACCTGCATTCCTCAGGATAACACGGGTATTGACGGATGATCTGGTGGCAAGCGGCGTATTCCAACAAGCCGTGGCGGCGATTCAAAAGTGTCAAGCACTGCAATAGGCTCAGTAACCTCACACACTGACATGGCTCAGTCAGACATAATTGAAATCGACTCCGATGTTCCTCCATTTGAAGAAGATCAGAAGGTTGAAAGAGATGCAGCATGCAACAGCCCGCTCAAACATGGTGTACATTTAAGTAACAAGGTCTGTTTTCCAAATCACGCTTTCATTCTCGTGTTTGCCTACTACTACAGCAGTCGATGGTGAAGGTCGTACACCCACTGAAAGGCAAGGACAATATGAAGTGTACCATTGTCAAAGAAGAGCTGCTAGATGATACTAGCAGGCTTGCTCTTGCCACAAGGCCCAAGCCCTCTAAGAAGTCCCAAGACACGGTGAAAGTGGAGCCGCTGAGCGACGAAGTTGGGAGCAGCAAAGATGAACATGTCAAGAAGAGAAAGCATCAGGAATGACCAATGAATGACTCAAGCCTTCCTCCCATGCTTGCTGTGAACAAGAGACTTTGGTGGTCTACTATTCTGCTGACACTCATTAATTATGTAGGGACCTTCCATAACCCATGGACCATCGACGACGATAGAATCATCGCCCATCTCCAACCCATCCTTGACCACTCCCTTCCAAGATCCAACCACTACATAATCCAACCAGCCGACCCTATCCTGGACCTCATACGTGGTCTTTACTATACTATATGAGTGTTTTAATACTGTGTGTCCAGGTTTCGCAATGTTTGAGTGAGTGGCACTTGTATTTTGGCTCCACAGCCATCAGTATTCTTGATGCTTATTTTGTGTCAGAGGAGTCGCAGTATACGATTACTGCCCGCCAGGAATTTGCAAGTAATATGTTGAAGGGCAAAGCCTTCCTTTATTCTGAGCCTGGGAAGATACTAGCCAACAAACAGGTGCGTCATTAATTTTCCAGACTTATCTATTGAATACTTGAGTTATTGTAGGTTTGGTCTGCAGGCATTTTTCAGGGTGGTCTCATCTTAGAGACATTCAGTGCCCACCTTAGGTGTGCCACGGGCGCTGCACCAGATATTATGGGACTCAAGTCCCCTGGATGTGCGGTGGGCACGTTAGTGCTTGCAGCCACTGTGGTGAGTAGTTGTTTATTAATTGTCAGCTTTGACTGACAAGTGTTCTAGGCTGAATGGGCGCTGTTGATGTGTTGTCTCATTCCACAATCATTTACTACTGAGTCTTCTTTCTCGTACTCCAGATCCTTGGGTATCATGTTGCATACATCATACTCAGGGTTGATACCATTTGTATGTGCCTATTATTTACGCGATTCCAAGCTCACCATTGAACTTTTCTTGTCATATGACTATTATACCATTTAAATACCCAGTCATACTGACATTGTTTAGAGCTAGTACCTGCCAGTGTAGTACAATCAGTACTAGCATTATTATTTATTTTTTTGCTTCAATGACTTGAGTGACTGTATGGGCTTATATGACTTAGACTGCCTTATATGACTTACATTGCCTTATATGGTGTGTATTGTCTTATATTGCTTACATTGTCTTACATTGCCTTATATTGCTTACATTGCCTTATATGGCTTAATTTTGATTGTGAATGGCCTGAAGAAATAAGACACCTTAAGCTGGATAAGTAGAAATAAGTAGAAATAAGTAAAAAATAAGTATGTGACCTGTCTTAAATGTCTTAAATGTCTTGGTTTTTAAGTCACCAAAGACACTCATCATGTGTCTTAATTCTGTCTTAAATTACTTATACAAGTAATTTAAGTCCGGAATAAGTCAAATAAGCCTGACCCCAAAATCCTGATGTGGAGAATACCATAATATTGGAAACAATCCCATAATCAAACCACAATCCCTTCTTGTCCAGAGCATCCATGAGCGCTTCAGTATGTTCATGAGAATGCCAACCTCCAACCTTCCCATCAAGATCTTTGTTGAATGCGGTGCATCTGACTGAGGACGTTAGCAAGCTTGTATGTCTATGGAATGAATTACTTGCTTCAGGCACCAATCTTGACCTATACATGCCAATAGGACTTGTTCTGGGTAGTCTGCAATATATGGGCCCAGACCATATATTGTCCACTGGTAGTACCCACCAGCATGACTGTTATGATATGGACTTTTTCTTATTATTTTCTATTTTATTCAGAGGCCTATGGACATATAACAAGACGCGAGCATACAACGAGGGACCCCTATCCAAATATGGCAGGAGGATTATATAACCCAGGGTGGCTATACGATCAAGGCTATTAGGGGATATTGGGTGAAATGGCGTTCGCGGGAAGGGACCAGGAGTCTGGGTAAGTCCGGACAGGTCTGGCAGATGGGTCTGGGTCTTGTTGCTGTGCATGCATAGCCTTAGCAGTTGCGCAGACTGTGCGCACAGACCAGTTGTTACAATTCTCTTTTCCCTTTGTTAATGGACTACATTTTACTTGTTACAAACCCATAGTTACGCCTTGGACATTATCTTTTTTCATAGCTACCTTCATCTTTCCTTTCTCAGATAGCTATGTGCTTTCCCCTTATATTCTTATTGTTCTCTTAACGTATATAAACCCCTCTCATGTACCATAGTTCTTTAGTTCCAACTTAGTCGAATCTTATCCATAACTTGAACGCTCTTTTGCTTGTCGCCTCTACCGCTCTCCTCGCTCTCTCTCTAGCCTTTGTCATTGTCAGACTTAGTACCTAGAACCCTCGTCCAGTGACTGGGAACAGACCGAGACTCTGTTTGTTGCTGTAGACTTGGACGCTGAACGACGTTGTGGACATCGACCGTAACATAAGTTGGAACTCAGGACTAGCTCAGGGTATCATCCCTAGCCGACACCATTGAGACCCGCAGCTCTCAGGAACGACCCCCGAACGGATCCGTCACCTATAAGGGGAAAACCTACCTCAGACGACGAGAAGTTTTTCTCTACCAACGAACCTGGTACTTTGTTACAGAAGGACGGAAACGAAACGAACCAGTCCCAGACCAATACTTTTCAGGAGACTTTTACTCAGGAGCCTTCGAATTCGATTTACCCGATCAAATCTACCTAGACTGGGGTAGTGAAGTACAAGGAGAACCGCTCTACCTTGTTAAGGAACCAGAAAACGAACCATTTAGGACCCTCTATAGGAAATTCCTTGGAGACAACGACCGATACGGAATTGCAGCTAATCTTTTAGCAGAGTGGGAGGAATTACTACGAATTGAACAAGCCAAGCTTGAGGAAAACCCGTTTGATACAGATTACTCGAAACAAGGACCACCCCCATCTCCGAAACCCAGAACCCCGAGTAGAACCCCTACTCCAGAACCGAAACCGATCACCAGAACACCAACCCCTGAACCACCGATCAACCCCGAGCCACCGATTACTCCTGAACCAAGAATGGCGTCTGAAACCAGTGCTAGCTCTAAAGGAGATATCAAACCGCAGCCTATACGACCCTTTACAGGCAAACGAATCGAAGCAAGGTCATTTTTAGGACAGCTTGAGGACTACTTTACCCTCAACGAACAGAACTACGAAGGAAAAGATGAGAAGAAAGTCAGATATGCACTTGCATGCATGGGACCAGAACTAGACGACTGGAAAACTATTATTCGAAGCGAACTAAACGACAATAGAAGCAGTACCACAGCCGCGTTCAAATGGAATGATTATGAAGCATTTGAAACACGTTTCATCAATGACTGGGGAGAAGTCAACAGTGCCCTTCGAGCCCTGAACAATTTATCCAAATTAAGAGTTGGAAACGGCGTTTCAGTCCCAGAGTACATCAGAAAATTCCGCATGGACATAGGAACCTCTGGACTCACTGGAATACCCGCTCAGTTGCAAGCATTTGTCAAAGGACTACCATTAGAACTTGCTAGAACAATCTTACAGGACCAAAGAAAGATCAAGACGATGCAAGAAGCCTATGATAAGGCCGAAGATCACCATAATGCTTGGGACATGACAGGACAAGGAAACAGGAGAACCAATGATGGATCTGGAACACGTTTCAATCGAAACAATAACAACCGATCTGGAACAATCAGAGCTATAAATACCACGATCCCTAGCCGATTAACAGATGATCAAAAAGAGGAATACCGAAAGACTGGCAAGTGTTTCAGATGTGGAACACAGGGACACATCTCCAGGAACTGCCCGAAACGCAATGATGCGTCTTCATCCAGGTCTTCTTACCAGAATAAGGCAGTCCGTTCTGTCACTGAGGAACAACAGAAGGAAGAAGACGAACCAGCAAAGAAAATTAGAGCCATCTTCTCAGCAATGTCTACTGAAGAAAAGAATGCCCTCTTAAACGAATTCGAAAATGAGGGTTTTTAGTTAGGAAGCGTCACTCAGCGGTTGGCCCTTCCTTATTATCGAGATCTGAACAGTTAGCGCTTGATTCTGTAATAGTATTATCCAACAATGACAAGCGCATTTCATTAACTATCAAATCGACCGATTTACCCGCTGGAACATCTGCCCTAATCAATTGTGGAGCAGAAGGAAACTTTGTAGATGAAGGAGCAGTGAAGGAGCTCAGGAAAGAACGACTTAAGAAACCAATCAAGGTTAGAAACGCAGATGGAACAGTAAATGTGAAAGGAATGATCACACATCGAACCAAGATATGCTACATGATCGAAGGACAGCAATTTATCAATTGGTTCTGGATCACTAAGCTAGGCGATCAACGAATGATTCTAGGAATACCATGGTTAGAAGAAAATAACCCGATCATCAACTGGCAAGAAAAATCTCTGAAAATTGGAGATCTGGACACGTCGTCAAAAGCAATCTGGCAGCTAGCCCTCGATTCCCAGCAATGGGGTGAAGATGACTACTGGATTAGAGTTAAGATGTCCGCATCACAGGAACTAGAGCATAGGCTAAAGAAAGACGAACCATCCACCGCATTACCTACGGAATATGAGCAATGGCGCACCATCTTTGACAAGAAGGCATCAGAACGCTTCCCATCCAGTCAACCATGGGATCACGCAATCAACACAAAGGAAGGCTTTGTTCCAAAAGCTAGTAAACTTTATCCTCTGTCGGTCAAGGAACAAGGGCTGTTAGACGAATGGATTGATGAACAACTCAAGAAAGGATACATTAAACCATCCACATCACCACAGGCGTCACCGTTCTTCTTTGTAGCAAAAAAGGAAAGTGGAGCACTTCGACCCTGTCAGGATTACCGATACTTGAATGAATGGACCGTCAAAAACGCATATCCCCTTCCCCTTGTTTCCGATCTCATGACTAGGTTACGAGGCGCCAAATATTTCACCAAATTAGACCTCCGATGGGGATACAACAATGTTCGCATCAAGAAGGGAGACGAATGGAAAGCAGCCTTTATCACTAATCGGGGACTCTATGAACCAACAGTAATGTTCTTTGGATTATGCAACTTGCCGTCAACCTTTCAAACCATGATGAACGAATACTTTAGGGACATGATCAACGAAGGATGGCTGATCATTTACATGGACGACATGTTAATCTGCGCAGAAACATTAGAGCAACTGGAGGAGCGGACAAGACAAATTTTACAACGGCTACAAGATAACGATCTATTCCTGAAACTTGAAAAATGCAAGTTCGCCACGCAGGAAGTCGAATTCCTAGGAATGATCATCACCCCTGGACGCATTCAGATGGACCCAATAAAGTTAGCAGGGATAGCCGATTGGCCAATCCCTACCACTGTCAAACAAGTCCGATCATTCCTCGGATTTGGGAACTTTTACCGACGTTTCATTGGAAATTTTGCTGCCATTGCTAAACCACTTACCGACCTCACTAAGAAAACAGAACCATTTGACTGGACCACTGAACGGAACAACGCTTTTGAAATTCTAAAGAAACGATTTGCATCTATGCCAGTATTATTAATGCCAGATCCTACTCGACCCTTTATCCTCCAAACCAATGCATCAAATAAGGCAATAGGAGCAGTCTTGAAACAAGCAGATGAAACAGGATCTCTACACCCCTGCGGATTTATCTCGCACGCATTAACACAAACGGAGCAGAATTACCAGATCTATGATCGGGAACTCTTGGCAATTATCAAAGGATTGATGACCTGGCGACATTTGTTACACGGATCACCCCACACCACTGTAGTCCACTGCGACCACAAGAATCTATCCTACTACCGAACCGCCCAACGCTTAACACCCAGACAAGCTAGATGGTCATCCTTATTATCAGAATTTGATCTACGCATCGAGCATGTCCCTGGCACGAAAATGTTTGAAGCAGATGCCCTATCCCGACGCCCTGATCATATGGGAAATAGTGAATTACAAGAAGACGTCATAGTCCTACCAGAGGATCGCTTTATTCGTCTTATTGCGGAAGATCTAGCCACAGAGATTCAGAAAGCAATGTCAAAAGACGATTTCGGACGCATTCTAATAGAAGTTATCACCACGCACCGTGCCCCACCGATCAAATCGAACATACAAGATTGGTCTTATACCAATGGCATTATTCACTATCTCGGCAAAACCTACATCCCTGACCAAGACGGATTACGAACTAGATTGATTAAGGAAACGCACGAAGCACGATCATCAGGTCACCCTGGATGATTAAAGACCCTTGAACTCCTTAAGCGTGATTACTGGTGGCCCGGAATGTTCAAACATGTCAGGGAATGGATAGAAGGATGCGCTCTCTGTCAGCAGATGAAGATTAACACACATCCGAATGTACCAGCCCTTCACCCAATTTCATCGAAAGCAACCCGCCCCTTTCAGCAAGTAACCCTTGATTTCATCACTGATCTACCCCTTTCCGATGGCTTTGACTCAATCCTGGTCACGGTGGACCATGGTCTTACAAAGGGGGTAATTTTCACACCTTGCAAGAAGACAATCGACGCTTTAGGCACAGCAGAACTCTATGTCTCCGAAATTTTCAAACGGTTTGGCCTACCAGATGTCTTAATTTCAGATCAAGGACCACAGTTCTCTGCAAAAGTATTTCAAGAAATACGAAAAGCATTAGGAATCGACCACAGAATGAGTACAGCATATCATCCTCAGACGGATGGAGAAATGGAACGAGTTAATCAGGAACTAGAAGTCTACCTTCGAATGTTCTGCTCCAATGAACCGCATCTATGGAAACCGCTTCTCCCAATAGCCGAGTTTGCTCACAATAACCGACATCATGACACTATCAAAACTTCCCCATTCAGACTAATGTATGGAACGGACCCCGTTGCACTTCCCACAGCTACTACACGAATGACCACACCAGCAGCAGAAGAGCGCCTTCAGTTCCTAAGGAAAGCCAGAGAAGAAGCACTAGCAGCACATGAACTAGCAAGACAATTAGTGGCAAGACAACGCAAGGACAGAGCAATACGATTTGAAAAGGGTACCAAAGTATGGCTTGAGAACCGAAATCTTCACATACCATATCAGTCTAGAAAGCTAGCACCAAAACGGGAAGGACCCTTCGAAATCGAACAAGTGATGGGAACAGCGACATACAAATTGAAACTTCCGAAACAATGGCGCATTCACCCTGTGTTTCATGCGTCACTCCTTACCCCGTACAGGGAAACAACTGCGCACGGGCCGAACTATGTGAAACCACCCCCTTATCTCGTAAATGGACAAGAGGAATTTGAGGTAGAGGCAATTCTAGCTCATAGGAAACGAGGTGCAGGCTACCATTACCTGGTTAAATGGAAAGGCTATGGATCGAATGATGATTCTTGGGAACCCGCCCGCAATCTTGCAAACGCCACTGATATCTTGTCTGAATATCAACAACGTCGACACCTCTGAACCATGACGCGATACAGAAACCGCCACATCCTGAAACAAAACTACCACTATACGAAACGGAACTGCTCAACACTCTCTCGATACACTATAGCTCTTAAAGAAAAGACCGTCTATACCCACATACAATACCTCCCTTTACAACACGCCCCCAGAGCACCAGACCCGCCAGGAAAACTTACTCGACCTGTGGCGTTAGTCACACGATACTATCGCACCCCTCGACTTGATCACCGTCACCAAAAGAACCCTTCAGGAACAACAGAGTTCCCCTGCAACGATATCCAGAATTATCTTCCCAAGTACCACGACTTACGATTTTCAGCCGACGATCTACCCCTCTACAACAATGATCCACCTGCATATCAACTTCGAGCCATCAGACACAGTGACATTTATAAAAGCGCCTATGGAAGACTGCTATGTCCAGAAGAATACAAACAGATGGATGAAATCACTAAACAAATACGGGAGTGTAGTGCACAAATCTGGTTAATCAGCCGAAGAATCAGGATACCAGGAAGACCTCGCATTCTCATGGAAGACATCCTTGACGATCTTGATTACCTGTCTACCGCCATGGCAGGGGTAATAGTGGATATTATTAGGCGAATCAGAAAATTCTTAATCACCCCAACAACGACACCAGGGATCGAACATTTAAATGCACTAACCAGGTTCATCAGAGAGGAACGAGAACTCCTCACCGACCCTGCAATCGAAGATCCACTAAATACAGAAAATTGGCCTTCTGACGCGGAAATCAGTTACTTGGCATCTGTATAAATTTTCAAGTATCACTGCTTAACACTCAACCTACCTCGTAACAAGAAACCATGTTCACTTTCTTTGCCCTCGCCACCTACTTCATCGCTTTGGCACTTCTCTCCTGCGCCCACTGGCGCATCGATGAAACCGCCGCCGCCTTTTCACCCTTCCTCGCCGTCCCAGACCTCCCACTAGAGGTCTTCATTGAAAACACCACGGTCATCCAGTTCGAGGATGACGACCTCCATATCCACCCAGCCGACCTCCTTCCCCAGGTATACCCAGACGATCACCACCTCCCACACTTCGCCCAATTTGTTAAAAGAAATACCACGCTCACTGTTGTCGCTGACGCCCTCGCCGCCGCCACATGTTCCATCACCAACCTCTCCTCCGCCACCGACAATCTCGCCGCACTCACCCTCACCATTGACCCTTACGAAATGACCTACGAGAAACGCGATTCATTCCTACGAAACGCCCAAAACCTGCATCGCGCCGCCGAAGCGCTCAAATGGAAGGTAGAGACCTCCACAAAAGAATTGGACAATGCCGTCAAGTGGGCCAAGTCCAGAACGGACCATGGCTGGACAACGTCTGGCTCGTAGAAGTCGGTGACTTCTCGCATACAAAGGGGGTAATGTTACAATTCTCTTTTCCCTTTGTTAATGGACTACATTTTACTTGTTACAAACCCATAGTTACGCCTTGGACGTTATCTCCTTTCATAGCTACCTTCATCTTTCCTTTCTCAGATAGCTATGTGCTTTCCCCTTATATTCTTATTGTTCTCTTAACGTATATAAACCCCTCTCATGTACCATAGTTCTTTAGTTCCAACTTAGTCGAATCTTATCCATAACTTGAACGCTCTTTTGCTTGTCGCCTCTACCGCTCTCCTCGCTCTCTCTCTAGCCTTTGTCATTGTCAGACTTAGTACCTAGAACCCTCGTCCAGTGACTGGGAACAGACCGAGACTCTGTTTGTCGCTGTAGACTTGGACGCTGAACGACGTTGTGGACATCGACCGTAACACCAGTGGCTCAGGTATATAAGAAGTGTGTTCTGTAGGTAGGAGTCCTTAAGACTCTAGATCGTTTCCTCCTTGTAGGTTACAGACTATTGTGTCTTTAGCTTCGTCTCTTTATCTATCTCTTCTCTGAAGCTTGTGATTGTGTCAAGGATTAGTCCTAACATAATCTAGAGTCTTCTACATCACACCCTTCGTTGTTGGTCATAGCACAGAGCAAGTCTTGCTCGTCATCGCAGACAGTGACAAAGAGAGCTTAGTTTTCGACAAACCGTCTGACTCTGTACATGTTACAGCACGTGTCTACAGAAAGCCTCGAGGAATCTAGGCGACAACGACTTTGACAACAGATAGCCTCATCTTACCGTTGTAAGGTGACTATGGCCAATTGGCTACTGGCAACAAAACAGTACTAGACAAGAGCTCGGAGCACGCTGTAGTCAACTGGGCAGGGTCTTGCAGGCACCAGCACTAGTATTGCAGAAAAGGGAGTGGAACTCCTGAAGACAATCCATTTGTGTGCCGTGTATCAAGGAGATACAGTCTGAGAATACCAATTATGTATCGGATCTATTGATCTGAGGACGAGGACATCTCAGTGAAAACCCAGGCACCACACATCTGGGTCATTTGGTGGAACTAAATTGAAGATCTGAGTGCGGGTGCATTATTGACCACATCGAACAGTGGTAGTATTAGGAAGTACTACTACAGAAGAAGAGTTGACATCCCTCTACTTGAGGCGTCATTAGAATCATGGATCTAGGAAGATCGAAACAAATCAGGATGGCAGGGCTATTCAATTACATATTGCCAAGGGCCAGCATGACTCTTGTTCAGATTGGGAAAGCATTCTCGATAGAATGGGTGCAGGGATGCGCAGAAAAGAAATCATCTAAAGTAGTGCAAGCCTGGACCAACAACTGGCAACATGATGCTCACGTACAAGCATGGAGGCTCTGGGTTAAAGAGCAGAGGCATCTCAAAAAGGAACAAAGATGTCAGGAGAAATTAGCAGCATGGCGTGCTAAAGAAGCGGCCATCAAGGAACAGGAGGATGCATGGCAAGAGTTGCTAAAAATATGCCACAAACAATTAATGCAAAAACGCCGGTTCAGGGAACTGGAACAGCAAATCGCCAGGGAAAGGAAAACCCTGGAAGACGTCCTAAACCAGTTAGAACCTGGATCGGCAGTGCGGGAAGCATTGTTCAATACTCCATCCAATATCAAACTGTTATTAATCAGTTTCAATATGTACACATTGAAACACGATGGTCTGGTGTTAACAACAAAAGAGCGGAACAAGTTAATGCCTGCCCTAAACGGAAATATAGAAGGAGCAGTGGAAGTTCACTGCCGATACAGCAATCTCTCCATTCATCCTGATATCCCCAGTTACTGTTATCTCAGTATGATCAAAGTACAGTATTGGAATCAATACAATTGGCCTGCTTATCCCCGAATATTTGAATTGGTGTCATGGGATCCAAGATTGAGAAACACCCAGGTGCGGATCACCATTAAACCCACTCAGGGAGTCGATAACTGTTACCATGTGGAACCTTGCATGGATGGCCTTCAAGCTTGGAGGTATATGTTCTTTTTGGAACGAACGGGATCTGGAAATAAAAGGCTAGGCACCTTCAGGATGACAGGCGCTATACTTGGAAATTTGTATAATGCCTTAACAGGATGGCAAACGGTCTGGCAAGAGGATGATGAAACTCCAGCCCCTGCTGGATCCGCTCCGGTGCAAGTAGCAGCACAAAATGATGCGATTCATCGACAACAGCACCCACGGGAAGAAACTCTCGCCTCAATTGGCCAGGTGGTAACAGGAATAATTAACAAGTACCGTTGAACCAATCCAGTCCGAGAACCAACACCCCTTACTAAGGCTGAAATGCCTGATTATTACGAAGGAGATCCCCAAATGGTTGATGGATGGCTATGGCAGATGCAGACATATTTTCTGTTAGCCAGAGAAATCCAGTTGGATCGAAAAATCTCCATTTGTCTTTATCGAATCAGAAAAGGAAAAGACAATAGAGCAGGTGACTGGGCCAGTGTGAAACTAAAAGCAGTACAAGACACCCATCAAGAATACCAGGATAAGATCACGACATCAGGATGGCCTGACAATCTGTCATGGGAAGAACTTAATCAAGGGACAGTAATGGAAAATGGACATGTTCTCCAAGAACCTTTGGAACATTCATTCCCTTTTACAAGTTGGACGGACTTTACAAATCAGATGCATGAATTTTTCATGTCAACTGAAACACGAGAGAAAGCCACCGATGCCATCCTAACATTGTGGCAAGGCAATACCATGATTGAAGATCATGTGGTTAGATTTAATGCATTAGTACCACTGGTTGGATGGTATAACAGAGCATTAATCTCTCTGTTCAAGCAAAATATTAATCCAGCGCTGGGAAGAGATCTAATTAGGCATGGGAATCTAGGAGAAGACCCGACCCTGAAACAGATTCAGGATCGGGCAATAGAGTTGGCACGAGCCTATCACAAGGCAACAGAAGCATATGGACCTGATGAGCAAAAAGGCACATATAAAGAAAAACTGGTTGCTAGAGATAGCAAGCCAAATCAGTTTCAATACAGCACGCCGACTACATCTAAAGATCCCAATGCAATGGAGGTGGACAAGTCTCAACAAAAGTTCCATGGCAATTGCTATAATTGTGGCAAAGAAGGACATCTTACGCAAGAATGCCCTGAACCAAAAAAGCCTTGATGGAAGACAAGAGAAGTAAAGATTGAGGAGCTCACTGAGGAGCAATGGAAAGAACTCAGAAAGGAAAAGGGTTTTGGAGAAGGCCAGTAGATCGAAATCAAACAATGACTCTTGTGTAAATATACAAGGATTGTTATATGAATATTCTTCTCATATTCATCAGATTCGAAACTTAAGTGTGAGCGCAAAACCCAGAATTAAGCATTGGACTCCTGCATGGGTAATGAGACGGATATGGCAACAAAGTGAAACTGTTGCTATAGAATGTTTGAAAGGATGGATTCATGAGAAACGTTTATCTGAAGTAACACCACAATTGCTGAAGGAACTAAACCAACAGTCGGAATCTGAGGCAATGTGGAATTTGGCACAATTACAACAACAAATTGTCAAAGCTTCAGGGAAACAAGAAATGAATCTAAAAGGAATAATAACCACTATGGACACAGGATCCACAATTCCTGTTACAGCATCAGTTGATTCAGGGTGCACAGGATCATGCATTAATGACGAATTTGTGGAGAAACACTGGATGAATAAACGGCGTCTCCTGAGACCAGTACCAGTTTATAATGCAGATGGAACTTGTAATATCATGGGAAATATTGAGTACATGGTCCAGTTTAAATTACAAATTGGAGACCATGAAGAAGTCATGGATTGTTGCGTCACCTGACTGGGAAAAACAGATTTATTTTTGGGTCATGACTGGTTACAACTGCATAATCCAAGTATGAACTGGAAAAAGCAGGAAGTGGCTTTTAGCCGGTGCCCAGGGACGTGTTGGAATCAATCCAGCATGAGTGAACCTGAGGAGGAGGTAGAAGAAGCTGAATCCTTAGAAGATGGAGAACATCTGCTTGCCATGCATATAGGACCAGAAGAGTTAAAGCTATGGCCACTCTCAACAGACATTGCAGCAAAAGAGGCACTGGCTAGTAAAAAGTGCTCCTTTGAGGAAACTGTACCAGGGCACTATCTCAAATATCGAAAGGTATTTGAGAAAGAAACCTTTGATGAATTACTGCCAAGGTGACCATGGGATCATGCCATCGAATTTATTCCAGGAGGACAGCCAACAGATTGCAAGGTATATCCATTAACCAAGGAAGAACGGGAACAGTTGGATGAATTCCTGGAGGAAAATCTAAGATCCGGGCGGATCAGACCAAGCACTTCTGAACAGGCATCTCTGTTCTTCTTTGTCAAGAAAAAGGATGGTAAACTGAGACTGGTACAAGACTACTGAAAATTGAATGACATCACAAGGAAGAACCGGTATCTGTTACCCCTGATTGGCGAATTAATTGATCGGCTATCAAAAGCCAAGGTTTTCTCAAAGATGGATATTTGATGGGGTTACAATAACATTTGGATTAAAGAAGGTGATGAGTGGAAGGCAGCTTTTAAAACTCATCGAGGCCTGTTTGAACCTCTGGTTATGTTCTTTGGTCTTTGCAACTCTCCAGCCACGTTTCAGACAATGATGAACAATATCTTTAGGCAAGAAATTGCTGAAGGATGGGTCGTTATCTACATGGAAGACATCTTGGTGTTTTCCCAGTCACAGGACGCACACACAATGCATGTTAATCATATCCTAGCTAAACTGGAGAATCACAAGTTGTCATTGAAGCCAGAGAAGTGTTGGTTTGATCAACCTCAGATCGATATCCTGGGACTGGTTATTAGTCAAGATTCTATTCAAATGGAAAAAGGCAAAGTCCAGGCTGTGGTTGATTGGCCAACCCCTACTTGCAAACGTGAACTTCAGCAGTTCTTAGGCTTTGTTAACTTTTATCGACGCTTTGTACCGGGATTTGCCAAAACTGCCAAGCCACTGACGGGTCTTACTGGCAAGGTTGAGTGGATCTGGACGGACCAGCAGACCTTGTGGCGAGGGAGGTAATCCTCAAAATTCCCAATGATGACGGTCAATTTCATGTTGAAGTAGACGCATCTGATTTTGCAATTGGCAGAATTTTGTCTCAACAGAGCAAGGATGGTACATGGAGGCCTGTGGCCTTTATCTCAAAGTCGTTAAATGAGGCAGAATGGAACTACGAGATCTATGACAAAGAAATGCTTGCAGTCATGCATGCGTTTTATGAATGGTCTCACTACCTGAAAGGTGCAAAGGAACAGATCGAGGTCTTAACAGATCACCAAAACCTCACTTACTTCCGAAAACCGCAAAACTTGAACAGACAACAGGCATGATGGGTCACAGACCTGCAAGAGTTCAACTTTGTTATTAAACATTGGTCCGGAAAGTCTAACTCGAAAGTGGATTTACTGTCAAGGAGAGCAGGGCATGAAAAGGGACAAAATGATAATGAAGGAGTGATACTCCTGAAAGATCATTTGTTCGTAAGGGTCTACGATGATGATCGGGCAATCGAGGACATCATTAAGGAGATTCAGAAGGTCTCGGCTCGGCAATGGGAAACTCAGGTTCAACAAGGCCTTGAACAGCAAGACCCTGACTTTAAAACCGAAAAAGGGTTGGTAGAATGGAAGGGTCGGATTTACATACCAGCAGACACGCGGATCAGGGGCGATTTGATTCAGATTCATCATTCCTGGGGACACTCAGGGGTAGCCAAGACTGTAGAAAGTCTCACCTGCAACTTTTGGTGGCCGCAAATGTGAAAGGACATCGAGCGCTTTATACGAGGATGTGAAACATGCCAAAAGGAAAAGCTGAATCAACAGCCCAGGGCAGCACCATTAAATCCGAATGAGATTCCCAACGCACCATGGGAAGTCATTTCAGTAGATCTAATCGGACCATTACCAGACTCGAAAGGCAATGACATGATCATGGTGGTGGTAGATCGGTTCACAAAAAAGGCGTATTTCCTTCTGACAACATCATCAATTACTTCCCAAGGGGTAGCTGTTCTGTTCAGAGACAACATTTTCCAGGAACATGGCTTGCCAAAGAAAGTTATCAGTGATTGAGGACTGCAGTTCATGTCTAAGTTCATGGACGATCTGCATGTGATTCTGGGAATATGGGCCAATAGATCCATGGCCTATCACCCACAAACAGATGGACAGACAGAATGTGTTAATCAGGAAGTCAAAGAATTCCTAACAATGTTTGTCAATCACCCACAAGATAACTGGAGTGATTGGCTTGCAGTAGCTCAATTTTGCCACAATGACCATGTACATTCGTCTACAGGGTTCTCACCATTTTTCATGAACTATGGCAGACATCCCAACAAGGGGATGAATCCGCTGTATCACCCGAAAACTGTTGTCATGGAGGAACTGGTTAGAGAAATCAAGGATGTTCATGCCAAGGCTAAAACCGCACTGGAAAAAACCACTGAAGCAATGAAAAAGCGGTGGGATGCTCACAGAACTCCAGCACAAAACTACCAACCAGGTGACAAGGTGTACCTCAGTACAGAAAATTTGCCAATGCTTCGTGCAACTAAGAAGCTTGACGGCAAATTTGTTGGCCCCCTGGAAGTAGTTGAGAAAATTGGTACCTCTGCATATCGGCTAAAGATCCCTGCTGCATGGAAGATTTACAACATCTTCAACGAAGTACTCCTAAAACCATACATTGCTCCCAAATTCCCGAACCAAATTGAAAAGGTTGCCAAATGTAAAGAGGCACAAATGGTAGAGGAATCGGAGGATGATGAGTATGAAGTTGAGGAAGTCATCGACAGCAGAGTCAGTGGGCAAAACAGTGGCAGATTGGAATATTTGGTCAAGTGGAAAAACTATCCTGTGGAAGAATCAACATGGGAACCAGCAGAAAACCTCGCTAATGCTAAGAAAGAGGTTCAGAAATTCCATAGACAAAACCCAAGCGCACCTTGGTGACTGGCATCCATGGACTTACGGTTTAAAAATTGGCATAACTACACGGCTCCCAAACAGTTGTTCGGTTGGGAAGATGGCAAATTCGAGCATGACTACCTCGACAGGTTAAAATGGAATTGGCAATGGTGGAAAGATGACCGCAAACTCATCTATGCTGAACCCAACACGGAAGGGGCATTCTCAAGAGACCTTGAGTGCGGCAGGCTGGTTAAACCCACGCTTAATTCCCCTAGGCAGACCATCACATGATATACATAGCATGCAGCGCTGACGCGATTCACGACTACAGCATGACTTCCTGGGATGTGAAGTCTTAAGGAGGAGGTCATGTTACAATATGGACTTTTTCTTATTATTCTCTATTTTATTCAGAGGCCTACGGACATATAACAAGATGTGAGCATACGACGAGGGACCCCTATCCAAATATGGCAGGAGGATTATATAACCCAGGGTGGCTAATTCTTTAGAGACAGTGACCAACACGGAATCACAGCTAGCCTTTTAGCAGAGTGGGAGGAATTATTACGAATTGAACAAGCCAAGCTTGAGGAAAATCCATTTGATACAGATTACTTGAAACAAGGACCACCCCCATCTCCAAAACCAAGAACCCCGAGTAGAACCCCTACTCCAGAACCAAAACCGATCACCAGAACACCAACCCCTGAACCACCGATCAACCCTGAACCACCGGTTACTCCTGAACCCAGAATGGTGTCTGAAACCAGTGCTAACTCCAAAGGAGATATCAAACCGCAGCCTATACGACCTTTTACAGGTAAACGAATCGAAGCAAGGTCGTTTCTAGGACAGCTTGAGGACTACTTTACCCTCAACGAACAGAATTATGAAGGAAAAGACAAAAAGAAAGTCAGGTATGCACTTGCATGCATGGGACCAGAACTAGACAATTGGAAAACCATTATCCGAAGCGAATTGAATGACAACAGAGGCAGTACCACAGCCACATTCAAATGGAACAACTATTAAGCATTTGAAACACGTTTCATCAACGACTGGGGAGAAGTCAACAGTGCCCTTTGGGCCCTGAACACCCTATCCAAATTAAGAGTTGGAAACGGCATTTCAGTCCCAGAATATATTAGGAAATTTTGCATGGACATAGGAACCTCTGGGCTCACTGGAATACCCGCTCAGTTACAGGCATTCGTCAAAGGATTACCCTTAGAACTTGCTAGGACAATCTTACAGGACCAAAGGAAGATCAAAACGATGCAAGAAGCCTATGATAAGGCTGAGGATCACCATAACGCCTGGGATATGACAGGACAAGGGAACAGAAGAACCAATGATGGATCTGGAACACGTTTCAATCGAAACAACAATTGGTCTGGAATGATCAGAGCTATAAATACCACGACTCCTAGCTGATTGACAGATGATCAGAAGGAAGAGTACCAAAAGACCAGAAAGTGTTTCAGATGTGGAGCACAGGGACACATCTCCAGGAACTGCCCGAAACGCAATGATACGTCTTCATCCAGGTCTTCTTACCAGAATAAGACTATCCATTCCGTCACTGAGGAACAACAGAAGGAAGAAGACGAACCAGCAAAGAAGATTAGAGCCATCTTTTCAGCAATGTCAACTGAAGAGAAGAACACCCTCTTAAACGAATTTGAAAATGAGGGTTTTTAGTTAGGAAGTGTCATTCAGTGGTTGGCCCTTCCTTATTATCAAGATCTGAACAGTTAGCACTTGATTCTGTAATAGTATTATCAAACAATGACAAGCACATTTCATTAACTATCAAATCGACCAATTTACCCACTGGAACATCTGCCCTAATCGATTGTGGAGCAGAAGGAAACTTTGTAGATGAAGGAGCAGTGAAGGAGCTCAGGAAGGAACGACTCAAGAAACCAATTAAAGTCAGAAACACAGATGGAACAGTAAATGCGAAAGGAATGATCACGCACCAGACCAAGATATGCTACATGATTGAGGGACAACAATTTATCAATTGGTTCTGGATCACTAAGCTAGGTGACCAACGAATGATCTTAGGAATACCTTGCTTAGAAGAGAATAACCCGATTATCAATTGGCGAGAAAAATCTCTGAAAATTGGAGATCTAGACACATTGCTGAAAGCAATCTGGCAGATAGCCCTTGACTCCCAGCAATGGGGCAAAGATGATTATTGGATTAGAGTAAAAACATCAGCATCACAGGAACTAGAACATAGGCTAAAGAAGGACGAACCATCTACCATATGGGATCACACAATCAACATGAAGGAGGGTTTTGTCCCGAAAGCTAGTAAACTTTATCCTCTATCTGTGAAAGAACAAGGACTATTGGACAAGTGGATTGACGAGCAACTCAAGAAAGGATATATTAAACCGTCTACATCACCACAAGCATCACCATTCTTCTTTGTAGCCAAGAAGGAAAGTGGAACACTCCAACCCTGTCAAGATTATTGATACCTGAATGAATGGACCATCAAAAAATGCATATCCCCTTCCCCTTGTTTCCGATCTTATGACTAAACTGCGAGGCGCCAAGTATTTCACCAAACTAGACCTTCGATGGGGATACAACAATGTTTGCATCAAAAAGGGAGACGAATGGAAAGCAGCCTTTATTACCAATCGAGGGCTCTATGAACCAACAGTTATGTTCTTTGGGTTATGCAATTCACCATCAACCTTTCAAACTATGATGAACAAATACTTCAGAGACATGATCAATGAAGGATGGTTAATCATCTACATGGACAATATGTTAATATGCACAGAAACACTGGAACAACTAGAAGAACAGACAAAATGAGTTTTACAATGGTTACAAGACAATGATCTATTCCTGAAACTAGAGAAGTGCAAGTTTGCCACCCAGGAAGTCGAGTTCCTAGGAATGATTATCATCCCTGGACGCATTCAGATGGACCCAATAAAACTAGCAGGAATTGCTGATTGGCCAGTCCCCACCACAGTTAAACAAGTCCGATCATTCCTCAGATTTGGAAACTTCTACCGATGCTTCATTGGGAATTTTGCTGCCATCGCTAAACCACTTACCGATCTCACTAAGAAAACTGAACCATTTGACTGGACCACTGAATGGAACAACGCCTTTGAAATTCTAAAACAACGATTCACATCCATGCCAGTGTTATTAATGCTGGATCCAACCCGACCCTTTATCCTTCAGACAGATGCATGCAATAAAGCGATAGGAGCAGTTTTGAAACAAGCTGATGAAACAGGGTCTTTACACCCTTGTGGATTTATTTTGCATGCCCTAACACAAACGGAGCAAAATTACCAGATCTATGACTGAGAACTCTTGGTGATCATCAAGGGATTAGTAACCTGGCGACACCTATTACATGGATCACCCCATACCACCATAGTTCATTGGATCACAAGAATTTGTCCTATTATCGAACTGCCCAATGCCTGACACCCAGGTGTTACGGTCGATGTCCACAACATCATTCAGCGTCCAAGTCTACAGCAACAAACAGAGTCTCGGTCTGTTCCCAGTTACTGGACAAGGGTTCTAGGCACTAAGTCTGACGACAACGAAGGCTAGAGAGAGAGCGAGGAGAGTGGTTGAGGCAACGAGCAAAAGAGTGTTCAAGTTATGGATAAGATTCAACTAAGTTGGAACTAAAGAACTATGGTACATGAGAAGGGTTTATATACATTGAGAGAACAATAGAAACTAAAGGGGAAAGAGCATAGCTATCTGAGAAAGGAAAGGTGAAGGTAGCTATAAAAAGGAGATAACGTCCAAGTGTAACTATGGGTTTGTAATGAATAAATGTAGTCTGTTAACAAAGGGAAAAGAGAACTGTAACATTACCCCCTTTGTATGCGAGAAGTCACCGACTTCTACCAGCCAGAAGTAGTCCATCTGTGATCCGTTCTAGACTCGGCCCATTTGACAGTGTTGTCCAGTTCCTTCGTTGATGTCTCCACCTTCCACTTGAGAACTTCAGCAGCTCTGTGCAAGTTTTGCGCATTTCGTAAGAAGGAGTCGCGTTCCTCGTAGGTCATCTCGTGTGGGTCGATGGTAAGAGTGAGGGCAGCGAGGTTATCGGTGGCAGAGGATAGGTTGGTTATAGAACAGGTGGCGGTGGCAAGGGCATCCACGATGACGGTGAGCATGGTATTTTGTTTGACAAATTGGGCAAAGTGGGGAAGATGGTGGTCGTCAGGGTGTACCTGGTGGAGCAAGGCAGCAGGGTGGATATGTAAATCATCGTCCTCGAAGTGGACGATAGTGGTATTTTCAACGAAGACCTCTAGTGGGAGGTCTGGGATGGCGAGGAAGGGTGAGAAAGCAGCGGCGGTTTCGTCAATGCGCCAATGAGCGCAGGAGAGGAGGGCCAGGGCGATGAAGTAGGCAGCGAGAGCAAAGAAGGTGAACATGGCTTTTCGATGCGGGTTTTGGCATTAGGTGGTGATCCTTGAAGAATTTATATGTATTCCAGATTACTAATTTCCATGTCCGAAACCGAACTTTCTATATCTAGTGGATCTTCGATTGCAGGGTCAGTAAGGAGTTCTTGTTCTTCTGTGATGAACCTGGTTAACGAATCTAGGTGTTGAATTCCTGGTGTCGTTGTAGGAGTGACCAAGAATCTTCTGATTCTCCTGATAATGTCTGCGATTATTTCCCTCTGTTCATCAAGCAAGTACTGAAGGTCATTGAGGATGTCTTCTATAAGGATACGAGGTCTTCCTGGGATTCTGATTCTTCATCCAATTAACCAAATTTGTGCACTGCACTCCCGTGTTTGTATGGTAATTTCATCAATTCGTTTATATTCTTCCGGGCATAACAATCTCCCATGAGTGCTTTTGTAAACGTCACTGTTCCTGATGGCTGGAAGTTGGTAGACTGGTGGATCTTTGTTATAGGGAGGTAAGTCGGTGCCTGCGAATTGTAGATCATGATATTTTGGGAGGTAGCTCCGGACAACGTTACAAGGGAGCTCCATGGTTCCTGAAGGGTTCTTCCAATGGTGATGGTGAAGTCGAGGGGTGCAGTAATATTGTGTGATTAGTGCCATCGTTCGGGTAAGCTTTCCAGACAGGTTCGGTGTCGTAGGGGCGTGTCGGATGGGGAGGTATTGTACACGGGTATAGACGGTTTTTTCTTTAAGAGCTATAGTGTACCAAGAGAGTACTGAACAGTTTCGTTTTGTGTAATGATAGTTTTGTTTTAAAATGTGGCGGTTTCTGTATCGAGTCATGGTTTAGAGATGTCGGCGTTGTTGGTATTCTGATAGGATATCCATGGCATTTGCAAGATTGCGAGCGAGTTCCCAAGAGTTATCGTTCGATCCGTAGCCTTTCCATCTAACTAGGTAATGGTAACCTGCGCCTCGCTTCCTGTGAGCTAGAATTGCCTCTACCTCGAATTCCTCTTGTCCATTTACGAGATCAGGGGGTGGTTTCACATAGTTCTGCCCGTGCACAGTTGTTTCCCTGTATGGGGTAAGGAGTGACATATGAAACACAGGGTGAATGCGCCATTGTTTTGGGAGTTTCAATTTGTAAGTCACTGGTCCCATCACTTGTTCGATTTCAAAGGGTCCTTCTCGTTTTGGTGCTAGCTTTCTGGACTGATATGGTATGTGAAGATTTCGGTTCTCAAGCCATACTTTGGTGCCCTTTTCAAATCGCGTTGCTTTGTCCTTGCGTCGTCTTGCCACTAGTTGTCTTGCTAGATCATGTGCTGCTAGCGCTTCTTCTCTGGCTCTCCTTAGGAACTGAAGGCGCTCTTCTGCTGCTGGTGTGGTCATTTGTGTGGTAGCTGTGGGAAGCGCAACAGGGTCCGTCCCATACATTAATCTGAATGGGGAAGTTTTGATTGTGTCATGATGTCAGTTATTGTGAGCAAACTCGGCTATTGGGAGAAGCAGTTTCCATAGATGCGGTTCATTGGAGCAGAACATTCAGAGGTAGACTTCTAGTTCCTGGTTGACTTGTTCTGTTTCTCCATCGGTTTGGGGATGATAGGCTGTGCTCATTCTATGGTCAATTCCTAGTGCTTTTCGTATTTCCTGAAATACTTTTGCGGAGAACTGTGGTCCTCGATCCGAGATTAAAATGTCAGGTAGGCCAAATCGTTTGAAAATTTCTGAGACATAAAGTTCTGCTGTGCCTAGAGCGTCGATTGTCTTTTTGCAGGGTGTGAAAATTACCCCCTTTGTAAGGCCATGGTCCACCATGATCAGGATTGAGTCAAAGCCATTGGAGAGGGGTAGATCAGTGATGAAATCGAGGGTTACTTGCTGAAAGGGGCGGGTCGCTTTTGATGGAATCGGGTGAAGAGCTGGTACATTTGGGTGTGTGTTAATCTTCATCTGCTGACAGAGGGCGCATCCTTCTATCCATTCCCTGACATGTTTGAACATTCCGGGCCACCAGTAGTCATGTTTAAGGAGTTCAAGGGTCTTTAATCGTCCAGGGTGACCTGATGATCGTGCCTTGTGTGTTTCTTTAATCAATTTGGTTCGTAACCCATCTTGGTCAGGGATGTAGGTCTTTCCGAGATAGTGAACAATGCCATTAGTATAAGACCAATCTTGTATGTTCGATTTGATCAGTGGGGCGTGGTGCGTGGTCATAACCTCGATTAGAATACGTCCGAAATCGTCTTTTGACATTGCTTTCTGAATTTCTGTAGCTAGATCTTCTGCAATAAGACAAATGAAACGATCCTCTGGTAGGACTACAATGGTTTCTTGTAATTCACTGTTTCCCATATGATCAGGGCGTCGGGATAGGGCATCTGCTTCAAACATTTTTGTGCCAGGGACGTGTTCAATGCGTAGGTCAAATTCTGATAATAGGGATGACCATCTAGCTTGTCTGGGCGTTAAGCGTTGGGCGGTTCGATAGTAGGACAGATTCTTGTGGTTGCAGTGAACTATAGTGGTGTGGGGTGATCCGTGTAGTAAATGTCGCCAGGTCATCAATCCTTTGATAATTGCCAAGAGTTCCCGATCGTAGATCTGGTAATTCTGTTCCATTTGTGTTAATGTGTGTGAGATAAATCCGCAGGGATGTAGAGATCCTGTTTCATCTGCTTGTTTCAAGACTGCTCCTATTGCCTTATTCGATGCATCGGTTTGAAGGATAAAGGGTTGAGTAGGATCTGGCATTAATAATACCGGCATAGATGCAAATCGTTTCTTCAGAATTTCAAAAGCGTTGTTCCGTTCAGTGGTCCAGTCAAATGGTTCTGTTTTCTTAGTGAGGTTGGTAAGTGGTTTAGCAATGGCAGCAAAATTTCCAATGAAACGTCGGTAAAAGTTCCCAAATCCGAGGAATGATCAGACTTGTTTGACTGTGGTAGGAACTGGCCAATCGGCGATCCCTGCTAACTTTATTGGGTCCATCTGAATGCGTCCAGGGGTGATGATCATTCCTAGGAATTCGACTTCCTGCATGGCAAACTTGCATTTTTCAAGTTTCAGGAATAGATCATTATCTTGTAGCCGTTGTAAAATTTGTTTTGTCCGCTCCTCCAGCTGTTCTAGTGTTTCCGCGCAGATTAACATGTTGTCCATGTAAATGATCAGCCATCCTTCATTGATCATGTCCCTAAAGTACTCATTCATCATAGTTTGAAAGGTTGACAGCAAGTTGCATAATCCAAAGAACATTACTGTTGGTTCGTAGAGCCCTCGATTGGTGATAAAGGCTGCCTTCCATTCATCTCCCTTCTTGATGCGAACATTGTTGTATCCCCATCGGAGGTCTAGTTTGGTGAAATACTTGGCACCTCATAATTTAATCATGAGATCGGAAACAAGGGGAAGGGGATATGTGTTTTTGACGGTCCATTCATTCAGGTATCGATAATCCTGACAGGGTCAGAGTGCTCCACTTTCTTTCTTTGCTACAAAGAAGAATGGTGACGCCTGCGGTGATGTAGATGGTTTAATGTATCCTTTCTTGAGTTGTTCGTCAATCCATTCGTCTAACAGTCCTTGTTCCTTGACCGATAGAGGGTAAAGTTTACTAGCTTTTGGGACAAAATCTTCCTTTGTGTTGACTACGTGGTCCCATGGTCGACTGGATGGGAAGCGTTCTGATGCTTTTTTGTCAAAGATGGTGCGCCATTGCTCATATTCTGTAGGTAGCATGGTGGATGGTTCGTCTTTCTTTAACCTATGCTCTAGTTCCTGTGATGCCGACGTTTTAACTCTAATCCAATAGTCATCCTTGCCCCATTGTTGGGAGTCAAGGGCTAGCTGCCAGATTGCTTTTGGCGACGTGTCCAGGTCTCTAATTTTCAGAGATTTCTCTCGCCAGTTGATGATCGGGTCATTTTCTTCTAACCAGGGTATTCCTAGAATCATTCGTTGATCGCCTAGCTTAGTGATCCAGAACCAATTGATAAACTGCTGTCCCTCGATCATGTAGCATATTTTGGTCCGATGTGTGATCATTCCTTTTAAATTTACTGTTCCGTCTGCATTTCTGACTTTGATTGGTTTCTTAAGTCGTTCTTTCCTGAACTCTTTCACTGCTCCCTCATCTACAAAGTTTCCTTCTGCTCCACAATCGATTAGGGCAGATGTTCCAGCAGGTAAATTGGTCAATTTGATAGTTAACGAAATGTGCTTGTCATTGTTGGATAATACTATTACAGAATCAAGTGCTAACTGTTCAGATCTTGATAATAAGGAAGGGCCAACCGCTGAGTGACACTTCCTAACTAAAAACCCTCGTTTTCGAATTCGTTTAAGAGGGCATTCTTCTCTTCAGTAGACATTGCTGAAAAGATGGCTCTAATTTTCTTTGCTGGTTTGTCTTCTTCCTTCTGTTGTTCCTCAGTGACGGAACGGACTGCCTTATTCTGATAAGAAGACCTGGATGAAGGTGCATCATTGCGTTTTGGGCAGTTCCTGGAAATGTGTCCCTGTGTTCCACATCTGAAACACTTGCCAGTCTTTCAGTATTCCTCCTTTTGATCATCTGTCAATTGGCTAGGAGTTGTGGTATTTATAGCTCTGATTGCTCCGGCTCGATTGTTGTTTCGACTGAAACGTGTTCCAGATCCATCAGTGATTCTCCTGTTTCCCTGTCCTGTCATGTCCCAAGCATTATGGTGATCCTCAGCCTTATCATAGGCTTCTTGCATCGTCTTGATCTTCCTTTGGTCCTGTAAGATTGTTCTAGCAAGTTCTAAGGGTAATCCTTTGACGAATGCCTGCAGCTGAGCAGGTATTCCAGTGAGTCCAGAGGTTCCTATATCCATGCAAAATTTTCTGATGTATTCTGGGACTGAAACACCGTTTCCAACTCTTAATTTGGACAGATTGTTCAGGGCTCGAAGGGCGCTGTTGACTTCTCCCCAGTCATTGATGAAACATGTTTCAAATGCTTCATAGTTGCTCCATTTGAATGTGGCTGTGGTACCGCCTCTGTTGTCATTCAATTCGCTTCGAATAATAGTTTTCCAGTCGTCTAGTTCTGGTCCCATGCACGCAAGCGCATATCTGACTTTCTTCTCATCTTTTCCTTCATAGTTCTGTTCATTGAGGGTAAAGTAATCCTCAAGCTGTCCTAAAAATGACCTTGCTTCAATTCGTTTGCCTGCAAAAGGTCGTATAGGCTGCGGTTTGATATCTCCTTTAGAGCTAGCACTGGTTTCAGATGCCATTCTTGGTTCAGGAGTGATCAGTGGTTTGGGGTTGATCGGCGGTTCAGGGGTTGGTGTTCTGGTGATTGGTTTCGGTTCTGGAGTAGGGGTTCTACTCGGGGTACTGGGTTTCGGAGATGGGGGTGGTCCTTGTTTCGAGTAATCTGTATCAAACGGGTTTTCCTCAAGCTTGGCTTGTTCAATTCGTAGTAATTCCTCCCACTCTGCTAAAAGGCTAGCTGTGATTTCGTGTCGGTCGCTTCCACTAAAGAATTTCGTATAGAGGGTCCTTCCTGGTTTGTTTTCTGGTTCCTTAACAAGGTAGAGCGGTTCTCCTTGTACTTCACTACCCCAGTCTAAATAGATTTGATCGGGTAAATCGAATTCAAAGGCTCCTGAGTAGAAGTCTCCTGAAAAATATTTGTCTGGGACTGGTTTGTTTCGTTTCTGTCCTTCTGTAACAAAGTACCAGGTTCATTGGTAGAGAAAAACTTCTCTTTGTCCAAGGTAGGTTTTCCCCTTATAGGTGACGGATCCGTTCGGGGGTTGTTCCTGAGAGCTGCGGGTCTCAATGGTGTCGGCTAGGGATGATACCCTGAGCTGGTCCTGAGTTCCAACTTATGTTATGGTCAATGTCCACAACGTCGTTCAGCATCCAAGTCTACAGCAACAAACAGAGTCTCAGTCTGTTCCCAGTTACTGGACAAGGGTTCTAGGCACTAAGTCTGATGACGACGAAGGCTAGAGAGAGAGCGAGGAGAGCAGTTGAGGCAACGAGCAAAAGAGTGTTCAAGTTATGGATAAGATTCAACTAAGTTGGAACTAAAGAACTATGGTACATGAGAGGGGTTTATATACGTTGAGAGAACAATAGAAACTAAAGGGGAAAGAGCATAGCTATCTGAGAAAGGAAAGGTGAGGGTAGCTATAAAAAGGAGATAACGTCCAAGTGTAACTATGGGTTTGTAATGAATAAATGTAGTCTGTTAACAAAGGGAAAAGAGAACTGTAACACCAGGCAAGCTAGATGGTCATCTCTATTATCAGAATTTGACCTATGCATTACCTAGTTAAATGGAAAGGCTATGGATCGAATGATAATTCTTGGGAACCCACTCGCAATCTTGCAAACGCCACTGATATTCTATCAGAATACCAACAACGCTGACACCTCTGAACCATGACCTGGTACAGAAACTGCCATGTCTTGAAACAAAACTATCATTATACAAAACGAAATTGTTTGACACTCTCTCGATACACTATAGCTCTTAAAGAAAAGACCATCTATACCCACATACAATACCTTCCCCTCCGACACACTCCTAAGGCACCAAATCTATCAGAAAACCCCACTCGAACTGTGGCATTGGTTACACGATATTACCACATCCCTCGACTTAACTGCGATCATCAGAAGAATCTGTCAGGAACAACGGAGATCCCCTGCAGAACAGTACAACAATACCTCCCTGGATTCTATCAATTATGATTCTCAACCAATGATCTACTGCCTTACTTGACAGGCCCACCAGTCTACCAGAATCTTGCAATAAAGAAAACCGATGTCTACGACACTTGCCATGGCAGGCTCCTATGCCCAGAAGAATATGAAAAACTCGACAAACTCCCTAAAAAGATACAGGACCTCAGCACACAGGTTTGGTTATCCAATCAAGGGATCACACTCCCGGGCAGACCGATCCTATCTATAGATGATTATACCGACAATCTTTGTTACTTGTTAGATGAGAGGAAAGACCTGGTGCTCAAAGTCGTCAGGCAGATCAGAAGATTCCTCTCCACACCTGTCACCGACCTCAGTAGTTACCAGTTCATGGCTTTGGAAATGTTCATCAGGGAAAACCATGAGCTTCTCACAGACCCTGACATCCTGAATCAATTAGAAGTGGATGATTCAGATCCAGACTTTGATGAGGACAATCTATAAAAGAACAGTCAAATCGACACCAATGAATCATCCCACTCGCATCTGACACCATGTTCACCTTTTTCACCCTTGCCGCCTATTTCACCATCTTGGCCCTTCTCTCCTGCGCTCACTGGCACATTAATGAAACTGTCACCGCCCTCTCACCCTTCCTTGCCACCCCGGACCTCCTGCTCGAGGTCTTCATTGAAAACACCATGGTCATCCACTTTGAGGATGACGACCTCCACATCCACGCAGCCAACCTCCTTCCCCAGGTACACCCCGACGATCATCACCTCCCGCATTTTGCCCAGTTCGTCAAAAGAAACACCATGCTCACCGTCATTGCTGATGCTCTCGCTGCCGCCACATGTTCTATCACCAATCTCTCCTCCACAACTGACAATCTCGCTGCCCTCACCCTCACTATTGATCCACATGAAATGACCTACAAGGAACGTGACTCCTTTCTCTGGAATGCACAAAATTTGCATTGAGCTGCTGAAGCTCTCAAATGGAAGGTGGAAACGTCGACAAAAGAACTAGACAACGCCGTCAAATGGGCCAAGTCTAGGACAGATCACGGTTGGACAACTTCTGGCTGGTAGAAGTCGGTGACTTCTCACATACAAAGGGGGTAATGTTACAGTTCTCTTTTCCCTTTGTTAACAAGCTACATTTACTTGTTACAAACCCACAGTTACACTTGGACATTATCTCCTTTTATAGCTACCTTCACCTTTCCTTTCCTAGATAGCTATGCTCTTTCCCCTTTAGTTTCTATTGTTCTCTTAACATATATAAACCCCTCTCATGTACTGTAGTTCTTTAGTTCCAACTTAGTTGAATCTTATCCATAACTTGAATGCTCTTTTGCTCGTTGCCTCAACCACTCTCCTCGCCCTCTCACTAGCCTTTGTCATCACCAGACTTAGTGCCTAGAACCCTTGTCCAGTGATTGGGAACAGACCGAGACTCTGTTTATCGCTGTAGACTTGGATGCTGAACGATGTTGTGGACATCAACCGTAACAACAATCAATTAGGGCAGATGTTCCAGCGGGTAAATTGGTCGATTTGATAGTTAACAAAATGCACTTGTCATTGTTGGATGATACTATTACAGAATCAAGCACTAACTGTTCAGATCTCGATAATAAGCAAGGGCCACCCGCTGAGTGACGCTTCCTAACTAAAAACCCTCATTTTCAAATTTGTTTAAGAGGGCATTCTTCTCTTCAGTAGACATTGCTGAAAAGATGGCTCTAATTTTCTTTGCTGGTTTGTCCTCTTCCTTCTGTTGTTCCTCAGTGATGGAGCAGACAGCCTTATTCTGGTAAGAAGACCTGGATGAAGACGTGTTGTTACATTTTGGGCAGTTCCTGGAGATGTGTCCCTGTGTTCCACATTTGAAACACTTTCCAGTCTTTTGGTACTCTTCCTTCTGATCATCTGTCAATCATCCAGGGGCCATTGTATTAATAGCTCTGATGGTTCCGGACCAATTGTTGTTTCGATTGAAACATGTTCCAGATCCATTGTTGGTCCTCCTGTTTCCCTGTCCTGTCATGTCCCAGGCGTTATGGTGATCCTCAGCCTTGTCATAGGCTTCTTGCATTGTTTTGATCTTCCTTTGATCCTGTAAGATTGTCCTAGTGAGTTCTGAAGGTAGTCCTTTAACAAATGCCTGAAACTGAGCAGGTATTCCTGTAAGACCAGAGGTTCCTATGTCCATGCGGAATTTCCTAATATATTCTGGGACTGAAATGCCATTTCCAACTCTTAATTTGGATAGATTTTTCAGGGCTTAAAGGGCACTGTTAACTTCTCCCCAGTCATTGATGAAACACGTTTCAAATGCTTCATAGTTGCTCCATTTGAACATGGCTGTGGTACTGCTCCTATTGTCGTTCAGTTCGCCTCGAATAATGGTTTTCCAATTGTCTAATTCTGGTCCCATGCATGCAAGCACATACGTGACTTTCTTTTCATCTTTTCTTTCATAGTTCTGTTTGTTGAGGGTAAAGTAGTCCTCAAGCTGTCCTAAAAACGATCTTGCTTCGATTTGTTTGCCTGTAAAGGGTTGTATAGGCTGTGGTTTGATATCTCCTTTAGAGCTAGCACTGGTTTCCGATGCCATCCTTGGTTCAGGAGTAATCGGTGGTTCAGGGTCAATCGGTGGTTCTGGAGTAGGAGTTCTACTTGGGGTTTTTGATTTCAGAGATGGGGGTGGTCCTTGTCTCGAGTAATCTGTATCAAATGGATTTTCCTCAAGCTTGGCTTGTTCAATTTGTAGTAATTCCTCCCACTCTGCTAAAAGGCTAGCTGTGATTCCGTGTTGGTCGCTGTCTCTAAAGAAGTCTCTATAGAGGGTCCTTCCTGGGTCGTTTTCTGGTTCTCTGACAAGGTAGAGTGGTTCTCCTTGTACTTCACTACCCCAGTCTAGGTAGATTTGATCGAATAAATCAAATTCAAAGGCTCCTGAGTAGAAGTCTCCTGAAAAATATCTGTCTGGGACTGGTTTGTTTCGTTTCTGTCCTTCTGTAACAAAATACCAGGTTTGTTGGTAGAGAAAAACTTCTTGTTGTCCAAGGTAGTATTTCCCGTTATAGATGACGAATCCGTTCAGGGGTCATTTCTGAGAGCTGCAGGTCTCAATGGTGTTGGCTAGGGATGATACCCTGAGCTAGTCCTGAGTTCCAACTTATGTTACGGTCGATGTCCACAATGTCATTCAGCATCCAAGTCTACAGCAACAAACAGAGTCTTGGTCTGTTCCCAATCACTGGACAAGGGTTCTAGGTACTAAGTCTAACAATGACAAAGGCTAGAGAGAGAGTGAGGAGAGCAGTTGAGGCAACGAGCAGAAGAACTTTCAAGTTGTAGATATGATTCAACTAAGTTGGAACTAAAGAACTATGGTACATGAGAGGGGTTTATATACATACGTTTAGAGAACAACAGGAACTAAAGGGGAAATTGCATAGCTATCTGAGAAAGGAAAGGTGAAGGTAACTATGAAAGGAGATAACATCCAAGCATAACTATTGGGTTTGTAACAAGTAAATGTAGTCTGTTTAACAAAGGGAAAAGAGAATTGTAACAAAGAATGGCATCTGAAACCAGTGCTAGCTCTAAAGGAGATATCAGACCACAGCCCATATGCCCATTTACCAGCAAATGAATTGAAGCAAGGTCATTTCTAGGACAGCTTGAGGACTATTTTACCCTCAATGAACAAAAGTACGAATGAAAAAATGAAAAGCAAGTTAGGTATGCACTTGCATGCATGGGGCCAGAACTGGATGATTGGAAAACCATTATTCGAGGCAAATTAAATGACAATAGGAGCAGTGCCACAGCCACATTCAAATGGGATAACTATGAAACCTTCAAAACACATTTCATGAATGACTGGGGAGAAGTTAACAGTGCCCTTTGAGCCCTGAATGATCTATCCAAATTAAGAGTTGGAAATGATGTTTAAGTCCCAGAATACATCAGGAAATTCTGCATGGATATAGGAACATCTGGACTTACAGGAATACCCACTCATAGTGTATTGAGAGAGTGTTGAGCAATTTCATTTTGTTTAATAGTAATTTTGCTTTAAGATATGGCAGTTTCTGTATCGAGTCATGATTTAGAGGTGTTGATGTAGCTGGTATTCTGATAGGATGTCAGTGGCATTGGAAAGATTGCAAGCAGGTTCCCAAGAATTGTCGTTTGATCCATAGCCTTTCCATTTAACTAGGTAGTGGTAGCCTGCGCCTCATTTCCTATGGGCTAGAATTGCTTCAACCTCAAATTCCTCTTGTCCATTTACGAGATCAGGGGGTGGTTTCACATAGTTCAGCCCATGTGCAGCTGTTTCCTGATATGGGGTAAGGAGTGATGTATGAAACACAGGGTGAATGCACCATTGCTTTGGGAGTTTTAACTTGTATGTCACAGGTCCCATCACTTGTTTGATTTCGAAGGGTCCTTCTTGTTTTGGTGCTAGCTTTCTGGACTGATATGGTATGTGGAGGTTCCTATTCTCAAGCCATACTTTGGTGCCTTTCTCAAATCATATTGCCTTGTCTTTATGTCATCTTGCTACTAGCTTTCTTGCTAGTTTGTGTGCTGCTAGTGCTTCCTCTCTGGCCTTTCTTAGAAACTGAAGGCATTCCTTGGCTGCTGGTGCAGTCATTCGTGTTGTAGCTGTGGGAAGTGCGACAGGGTCTGTTCCATACATTAGCCTGAATGGGGAAGTCTTGATTGTGTCATGATGTCAGTTATTGTGGGCAAACTTGGCTATTGGGAGAAGTGGTTTCCATAGATGCAGTTTATTAGTGCAAAATATTCAGAGATAGACCTCTAGTTCTTGGTTGACTCATTCTGTTTCTCCATCCGTCTGAGGATGGTAGGCTGTGCTCATCCTATGGTTGATTCCTAATGCTTTTTGTATTTCCTGGAATACTTTTGCAGAAAACTGTGGGCCTTGATCTGAGATTAAAACATCAGGTAGGCCAAACCATTTGAAAATTTCAGAGATGTAAAGTTCCGCAGTGCCTAGAGCATCAATTGTCTTCATGCAAGGTGTGAAAATTACCCCCTTTGTAAGACCATGGTCCACTGTGACCAGGATCGAGTCAAAGCCATCAGAAAGGGGTAGATCAGTGATGAAATCAAGGGTCACTTGTTGGAAAGGGCGAGTTGCTTTCGATTGAATCAGGTGAAGGGCTGGTACATTTGGGTGTGTATTAATCTTCATTTGTTGACGGTTGGACTACCTCTGGTTGGTAGAAGTCAGTGACTTGCATTCAAAGGGGGTAATGTTACAGTTCTCTTCTCCCTTTGTTAATGGACTACATTTACTTGTTACAAATCCATAGTTATGCTTTGGATGTTACAAACCCATAGTTACACTTGGATGTTATCTCCTTTCATAGCTACCTTCATCTTTTCTTTCTCAGATAGCTATGCCTTTTCCCCTTTAGTTTCTATTGTTCTCTAAAACGTATATAAACCCCTCTCATGTACCATAGTTCTTTAGTTCCAACTTAGTCAAATCATATCTACAACTTGAACAGTCTTTTGCTCATTGCCTCAACCACTCTCCTTGCTCTCTCTAGCCTTTGTCATTGTCAGACTTAGTGCCTAGAACCCTTGTCCAGTGGCTGGGAACAGACCAAGACTCTGTTTGTCACTGTAGACTTGGACGCTGAATGATGTTGTGGACATTGACCATAACATAAATGATTGTGGCAACTAAAACTATGTCCATTTGTTACAGCAGTTGACACCTGCTCTCCTTCATCTTCAATTGATCCTGGGTGCTCCACCAGCAATCAATCTCTTCCTTCAGCTTATCCTAAAATGTAGTGACGCCTTCTAGACAGGAGGAATGCTGCCTCTTCATCAGTGATTGTTCTTCCTAACACAACCACAGCTCAATGTGGTCAATAATGCACCCACACTTGAGTCTTTGATTTAATCCCAACAACTGACCAGACAACATGATGCCTGGGACTTCACTAGAGTGTCCTTGTGCTCAGATCAATAGATCTGATATGTGATTGGTATCTCTCAACTGTACACCCTTGATACATGGCATGCCAAATGGTTGTCTTCAACAGTTCCACTGCCTTTTCTGTAGTACTGATGCTGACCCTGCCTGGTCGACTACAGTGCACTCCAAGCTCTCGTTCAATACTATTTTGTTGCCAGTAACCATAAATTGTAGTAGTCACTTGACAACGGTCAAATGAGTCTATCTGTTGTTGGTGTCAAAGTTGCCTAGATCCTCGAGGCTGCCCACAGGCACATGGTGGTTGGCTGTGCTCATTCTATGGTCGATTCCTAATGCTTTTTGTATTTCCTGGAATACCTTCACAGAGAATTGTGGGCCTCAATCCGAGATTGAAACATCAGGTAGGCCAAACCATTTAAAGATTTCAGAGACATAGAGTTCTGCAGTTCCTAGAGCATTGATTGTCTTTTTGCAAGGTGTGAAAATTACCCCCTTTGTAAGACCATGGTCCACCATGACCAGGATTGAGTCAAAGCCATCAGAAAGGGGTAGATCAGTGATGAAATCAAGGGTTACTTGTTGGAATGGGTGTGTGACTTTTGACTGAATTGGGAGAAGAGCTGGTATGTTTGGGTGTGTGTTAATCTTCATCTGGTGACAGAGGGCACATCCCTCAATCCATTCTTTGACATGTTTGTACATTCCAGGCCACCAGTAATTGCATTTAAGGAGTTCAAGAGTCTTTAATTGTCCAGGGTGACCTGATGATTGTGCTTCATGTGTTTCTTTGATCAACTTGGTCTGTAGGCTGTCCTGATTGGGGATGTAGGTTTTGCCAAGATAGTGTACAATGCCATTCATGTAAGACCAATCTTGTATATTTGATTTGGTTGGTGGGGTGCAATGTGTGGTGATAACCTCGATTAGAATGTGTCCAAAATCGTCTTTTGACATCGCTTTCTGAATATCTGTAACTAGATCTTCTGCAATAAGACGAATGAAATGGTCCTCAGGCAAGACTATGACGTCTTCTTGTAATTTGCTGTTTCCCATGTGATCAGGGCATCGAGATGGAGCGTCTGCTTCAAACATTTTTGTGCCAGGGACATGCTCAATGCACAGGTCAAATTCTGATAATAGGGAAGACCATCTAGCTTGCCTGGGTGTTAAGCATTGAGTGGTTTGATAGTAGGACAGATTCTTGTGATCACAGTGAACAATAGTGGTGTGTGGTGAGCCATGCAATAGGTGTTGCCAAGTCATCAAGCACTTGATGATTGCCAGGAGTTCTTGGTCATAGATCTGTGTTACAATATGGACTTTTTCTATTTTTCTCTATTTTATTCAGAGGCCTATGGACATATAACGAGATGTGATCATACAGCGTGGAACCCCTATCCAGATATGGCAGGAGGATTATATAACCCAGAGTGGCTATACAATCAAGGCTATTAGGGGATATTGGGTGAAACAGCGTTTGCGGGAAGGGACCAGGAGTCTGGGTAAGTCTGGACAGGTCTGGGAGATGGGTCTGGGTCTTGTTGCTGTGCATGCATAGCCTTAGTGGCTGCGCAGACCGTGCACACAGACCAACGACTCAGGTATATAAGGCGTATGTTCTGTAGGTAGGAGTCCTTAAGACTCTAGATTGTCTCCTTCTCATAGGTCACAGACTATTGTGTCTAAAGGCTTCGTCTCTTAATACATCTCTTCTCTGAAGCTTGTGATTGTGTGGGGATTAGTCCTAACATAATCTAGAGTCTTTTAATCACACCCTTTGTCGTTGGTCATAGCACGGAGCAAGTCTTGCTCGTCGTCACGGACAGTGACAAAGAGAGTTTTGTTTTTCAACAAACCGTCTGACTCTGTACACGTTACAGCACATGTCTACAGACAGCCTCGAGGAATCTAGGCGACATCGACATTGACAACAGATAGCCTCATCTTACCATTGTAAGGTGACTATGGCCAATTGGCTACTGGCAATAAAACAGTACTAGACGAGAGCTTGGAGCGCACTGTAGTCGACCGGGCAGGGTCTTGCAGGCACCAGCACTAGTATTGTGGAAAAGGGAGTGGAACTCCTGAAGACAATCCATTTGTGTGCTGTGTATCAAGGAGATACAGTCTAGAAATACCAATTACATATTAGATCTATTGATCTGAGCACAAGGACATTCTAGTGAACACCCAGGCACCACACACTTGGGTCATTTGGCGGAATTAAATCGAAGATTCAAGTGCAGGTGTGATATTGACTGCATTGGACAGTGGTAGTATTAGGAAGTACTACTATGGAAGAACAGGCGACATCCCTCTACTTGAGGCATCATTGGAATCGCGGATCTAGGAAGATCAAACTACTGTAGGAATGACAGGGCTGTTCAATTTTGTATTGCCAAGGGCCGGCATGACCCTTGTTCAGATTGGAAAAGCCTTCTCGATTGACTGGGCGCAGGGATGCGCAGTAGAGAAATCATCCAAATCAGTACCAGTCCAGACCGACAACTGGCAATGTGATGCTCACGTACGAGCATGGAGGCTCTGGGTTAAAGAGCAGAGGCATCTCGAAAAGGAACAAAGACGTCAGGAGAAATTAGCAGCATGGTGTGCCGAGGAAGCAGCCATCAGGGAGCAAGAAGATGCGTGGCAAGAATTGCTAAAAATACGCCATGAACAATTACTGCAGAAGCGCCAGTTTAGGGAACTGGAGCAACAGATTGCCAGGGAGTGGAAAACCCTGGAAGACGTTTTAAATCAGTTAGAACCAGGATCGGCTGTGAGGGAGGCATTATTCAATATGCCCTTCAACATTGAATTGTTATTAATCAGTTTCCATGTATACACATTGAAACATGATGGCCTAGTCCTGACGGCAAAGGAGCAGAATCAGTTAATGCACGCTTTGAATGGAAACATTAGGAATGCAGGACAAGTCATGAGAAACAAAAGGCGACTCCAAAACGAGGAGAGGCTTTGAGGGGAAAGATATGATCCATATCTTTCCACATATATCCAATGGAGGCTGCCAAGGAACTATACACCACCCCACATATCCCAGTATGGGGAGGATGAAATTTTTACGCTGCCTGATCATGATTACTTCTTATCCAAACTAGGAGAGGATGTTGAATTCACACAGTGCTGGGTACAAGGAGTCTCAAAGGAGGAACCAGTGCTACCCGGGTCCTATACAATGGCTATCCCTAAAACAGCACCATGGAGGGTGAATGGATACTGCTACCTGTATCTGTTCAAAAAGGAATTCCATAATCAGTTTCATTGGCCGGAGTGGCCCACATTGGAATGAATTCTTTCATGGGAGCCAGAACTCAGGGATTACTCCGCGGTCTTTGGTTTACAAGACAATGTGAAACTGGATAAATTTCATGTCCTAGAATGGGCAGAGATAAGCCGCAAAAAGGATGAGATCTACACATGGAAAGACCTGGAGCGTCTAGAGCAACATGGAAAATTTAATAAACAAGCCAGATTTGGGGGGCAGGGAAAATCAAAGAAACCCAGATCAAAATTGCCTGCCACCATATCCTCATTCATACAAGGAGTGTCCAAGAACCTATCAGTCAGATCTCTCCCCGAGTTAGGACAAATGACAGTAAAGAAGTCCTACTCCCAGGCAGTAATAAGCGCATATGGACCAAGTAAAGTGTTAACTAGAACTCAAGGAGTGGACTGGACCTGGAATGGAGGATTGGTCGCGAACCCATTAGATTGGTTGAAAGAAGACCTTGATGCACCTAGCTTGTCTAATACAGAGGCCCAGAAAAGGGAAATTGACAATTGGAGAAAGGAAATTAAAAAGGATATTTCCACTCCTTACCCCTATCCGAAACCTTGGTACGATAGACACACGCTTCATCCAGACATCCCCGGGTTCTGTTACTTGTTTTTGATCAAAACACAATACTGGGATGAGTACAACTGGCCTGCATATCCTCAGATCCACGAGGTAATATCATGGGATCCGAACCTACGAAACAAACAAATCAGAATCTCGATTTGTCGAACCCATGGTCTAGACCATTGCTATCATATTGATAAGCAAATGAATGGGTATGAAGGATGGGCACATCTAGATCTAATGAACAGATCTGGTTCAGGACACAAGCGACTCGGAGCATTCCGATTTACTGCTGACATGGTGGCTAACATGTACAATGCACTAACTGGATGGCGGACCATGTGGGCTGAGGACACTGAGTTGCCTGCTCCACAAAATGCTACTCCAGTGCAGATAGCCATGCAAGAGAATGTCATCCAAAGGCAGCAAATGCAGCGGGAGGAGACTATTACAGCAATTGGACAAGTAGTTGCCGGGATAGTAAACGAATACTGACGAGCTAACCCAATACTGCCACCTGCACCTCTCACCAAGGCTGAGATGCCAGACTACTATGAGGGAGATCCTTGCATGGTTGATGGATGGTTAAGGCAGATGAGAACATATTTCACACTGGCACAAGAAATCCAATTAGATCGAAAGATTTCAATCTGTTTATACCGGATTCATAAAGGAAAAGATAATAGAGCAGAAGATTGGGTGGGAGTCAAACTCAAGGCAGTCCAAGATGCGGAACAGGAATACCAAAATGAGATATTCAACTCCAGATGGCCAGCTAACCTTTCTTGGGCATCACTCAATCAAGGTGTCATCGTAAATGATCATGAAATTTGACAACCCTTATGAAATCAGTTTCCTTTTACCACTTGGGAGGACTTTGCAACACAAATGCATGAATTTTTCATGTCAACTGAGACCCAGGAAAAGGCGACTGATGCGATCTTGGCACTAAAGCAAGGAAATACAATGATTGAAGATCATGTGGTCAGGTTCAACGCGTTACTACCATTAGTAGGCTGGGACAACCAAGCATTAATTGCACTGTTCAAACAGAACATCAACCCTGCACTGGGGCAAGATTTGATCAGGCACGGAAATCTAGGGGATGATGCAACCCTGAAACAGATTCAGGATTGGGCAATAGAATTGGCACAAGCCCATCACAAGGCAATGGAAGCTTATGGGCCGGATAGACAGAAAGGCAGATACAAAGAAAAAACAGTTGCTAGGGATAGTAAACCAAACCAATTTCAGTATAGCACACCAACAACATCCAAAGATCCGAATGCCATGGACGTTGATAAAAGTAAAAAGCCAGTTACAGGTAATTGCTACAACTGCAGAAAAGAAGGACATTTCGCACGAGATTGCCCGGAACCCAAGAAACCGAGATGGAAGGATAAGTGGAAGTGGAGAGCAAGAGAAGTTAAGATAGAGGAGCTCACTGAGGAGCAATGGAAAGAACTTGGAAAGGAGAAGGGTTTTGGCGACAGCCAGTAGGCAAGTGCTCAGTGCTGCTGGCTAATAGAGTTTCGAAATTGAACAATGACTCTTGTGTAAATGTACAAGATTTGTTATATGAATATTCCTCTCATATTCATCAGATTCGAAACTTAAGTGTGAGTGCAAAACCCAGAATCAAGCAATGGACTCCTGCTTGGGTGATGAGACAGATATGGCAACAGGACGAAATTATTGCTATAGATTGTCTAAAAGGATGGGTTCATGAAAAGCGTTTATCTGAGGTGACACCACAATTGTTGAAGGAACTGAATCAACAATCAGAATTGGAAGCAATGTGGAATCTAGTGCAGTTGCGACAACAAATTGTTAAAGCCTCAGGAAAACAAGAAATGAACCTCAAAGGAATCATAACCACTATGGATACAGGATCCACAATTCCTGTTATGGCTTTGGTTGACTCAGGATGCACAGGATCGTGCATCAACAATGAATTCATGGAAAAGCATCAGTTGAACAAGCAACGCCTCATGAGACCAGTACCCATCTATAACGCAGATGGAATTTGAAATACTATGGGTAATATTGAGTACATGGTACAATTTAAATTACAAATTGGAGACCACGAAGAAGTAATGGATTGCTGCATTGCACACCTGGGAAAAACAGACTTGTTCTTAGGGCATGACTGGTTACAACTGCATAATCCAAGCATGAACTGGAAAAAGCAAGAAGTAACTTTCAGTCGATGTCCAGGAACATGTTGGAATCAATCCAGTGTCAGTGAACCTGAGGAGGAGGTAGAAGAAACCGAATCCTTGGAAGATGGGGAATGTCTGCTTGCCATACATATAGGGCCAAGAGAGTTGAAGCTACGACCACTCTCAACAGACATCATGGTAAAAGAGGTGCTATCCAGTAAAAAATGGTCCTTAGAAGAAATTGTACCAGGACACTATCTCAAATATTGAAAGGTATTTGAGAAGGAAACCTTTGATGAACTACCGCCAAGGCGGCCATGGGATCATGCCATCAAGTTTGTTCCAGGAGGACAGCCAACAGACTGCAAGGTGTACCCATTAAATAAGGAAGAATGGGAACAACTAGACAAATTCCTCGAAGAAAACTTGAAGTCTGGACAAATTAGACCAAGCACTTCCGAACAAGCATCACCATTCTTCTTTGTCAAGAAAAAAAATGGAAAATTGAGGCTGGTACAGTACTACCAGAAATTAAATGACATCACAAGAAAGAACCGATACCCACTGCCTTTGATTGGCGAATTGATTGATCAGTTATCAAAAGCCAAAGTCTTTTCCAAAATGGACATCCGATGGGGTTATAATAATATCTGGATAAAAGAAGGCAATGAGTGGAAAGCAGCCTTTAAAACCCACCAGGATTTGTTTGAACCATTGGTCATGTTTTTTGGACTCTGTAATTCCCCAGCAACGTTTCAGACAATGATGAACGACATCTTTAGGCAAGAAATTGCTGAAGGATGGGTCGTCATTTATATGGATGATATCCTGGTGTTCTCCCAGTCACAGGATGCACACACGATGCATGTTAATTGCATCTTAGCAAAACTGGAGAATCATAAGTTGTCATTAAAACTGGAGAAATGTTGGTTCGATCAACCTCAGATTGATTTCCTTGGACTGGTCATCAGCCAGGACTCCATCCAGATGGAAAAGGGCAAAGTGCAGGCTGTGGTTGATTGGCCAATCCCTACATGCAAAAGGGAACTTCAGCAGTTCTTGGGTTTCATCAATTTTTACCAGCATTTTGTGCAGGGCTTTGCTAAAACAGCGAAGCCCTTGACAGGTCTCACTGGCAAAGTCGACTGGCATTGGACAGATCAGCAGGTGTTGGCCTTTCAGGGACTGAAAGACCTTGTGGCGAGGGAGGTAATCCTCAAAATTCATGATGATGACAGTCAATTTTGTGTCGAAGTAGATGCATCCGATTTTGCAATCAGAGGAATTTTGTCACAGCAAAGCAAGGACAGCACATGGAGACCTGTGGCTTTTATTTCAAAGTCGTTAAACAAGGCAGAGCACAATTACAAAATCTATGACAAAGAAATGCTTGCAGTTATGCATGCGTTTTATGAATGGTCTCACTATCTGAAAGGTGCAAAGGAACAGTTTGAGGTTTTAACAGACCATCAAAATCTCACATACTTCCAAAAACTGCAGAACTTAAATAGATGACAGGCACGATGGGTCATGGACTTACAGGAATTTAACTTCATTATTAAGTATCGGTCCGGAAAATCTAATTCCAAAGCAGATCTATTGTCAAGAAGAGCAGGTCATGAAAAGGGACAAAATGATAATGAAGGGGTAATACTCCTGAAGGATCATTTGTTCGTAAGGATCTATGATGATGATCGGGAAATCGAGGACATCATTAAGGAGATCCAGAAGGTCTCAGCTCGGCAATGGGAGACTCAGGTTTGGCAAGGCCTTGAACAGCAAGACCCTGACTTCAAAACCGAAAAAGGACTGGTCGAATGGAAGGGTTGGATTTATGTACCAGCAGATGCGTGGATCAGGGGCGATTTGATTCAAATCCATCATTCCTGGGGACACTCAGGGGTAGTCAAGACTGTGGAAAGTCTCACTTGTAACGTTTGGTGGCCACAGATGCGAAAAGACATTGAGCGCTTTATACGAGGATGTGAAACATGCCAAAAGGCAAAACCAAACCGACAGCCAAGGGCAGCACCACTGGTCCCAAATGAAATTCCAAATGCACCATGGGAGGTAATTTCGGTAGACTTGATTGGACCACTACCAGACTTGAAGGGCAACGACATGATCATGGTCGTGGTAGATCGGTTTACAAAAAAGGCATACTTCCTTCCGACAACATTGTCAATTACTTCACAAGGGGTAGCTGTCCTGTTCAGGGACAACATCTTTTGAGAACACGGCTTGCCAAAGAAAGTTATCAGTGATAGAGGACCACAATTTGTCTCTAAGCTCATGGATGATTTATATGGAATCCTAGGAATACAGGCCAACCGATCCACGGCTTATCATCCACAAACTGATGGACAGACGGAACATGTTAATCAGGAAGTCAAGGAATTTCTGACAATGTTTGTCAATCACCAACAGGATAACTGGAGCGATTGGCTTGTGGTAGCTCAATTCTGCCATAATGACCATGTGCACTCGTCCACAGGGTTTTCACCATTTTTCATGAACTATGGAAGACATCCCAACAAAGGGATGAATCCGCTATATCAGCCAAGAACTGTTGTTATGGAGGAACTGGTCAAAGAAATCGAGGATGTTCATGCCAAGGCTAAAACCACATTGGAAAAAACAGCTGAAGCAATGAAAAAGTGGTGGGATGCTCACAAAACACCAGCGCAAAACTACCAACCCAGTGACAAGGTGTATCTCAGCACGGAAAATTTGCCAATGCTTCGAGCAACTAAGAAGCTAGACGGCATTATTCCACTCAATGGTCCAATCAAATGGCTCAGTCTTCTTAGTGAGATTGGTGAGTGGTTTAGCTATTGCAGCAAAATTTCCAATGAAGCATCAATAGAAGTTTCCAAATGCAAGGAATGATCAGATTTGTTTAACCATTGTGGGAACTGGCCAATCTGCGATTCCTGCTAGTTTGACTGTTAGCAGATATGTTGTGAAGGTAGCAGGAGGTGCCATAGCCTGGAGCTCGAAGAAACAAAATAATATAGCCCTATCAACAGCCAAAGTGGAATACATAGCAGTTGTCCACACTGCAAAACAGGTGATGTGGTTTGGCTATTTACTTTCCAAGCTAAGGTACTTGTTTACAGACATACTGACAATAAAAAGCAACAACCAGGCAGCAATTGCAATATCTGGAATACCATGCACAGACAAAACATGTTGATGTCACACTCCATTTCATCTGTGACCTAGTGCAAGACAAGAAACTTCAAATTAAATATGTTTCCACTATGGAAAACATGGCGGACATATTAACAAAAGGACTACACTGTTCAGCACATGAATACTTAATGGAAAAACTCAGAATGTCCAACTGAGGGGGAGTGTTGGGATGATAGCTGGACAATATATATAAGTTGTATGATACTAATGGAACAATGTAGATAAGATAACATAGAATCCACCAGAATAATTCATCATAGTATATATTGTAGTAGGTACCATAGGAATGACCATTGGTTGTACCCCTCCCAGTCATCAAGCAGACTGCACTGCTGTTAATAAACTCCATATAAAGAATCTATGAGTTGAAACCCATAGACCCTGGTTTGGTGGTTTCTTAAGTCCTGCCGTGCACTGTACACTGAACCAATCTTTATTGGACCTTGTACTGGTAGCACTGTGGCAGTTACTTGTAAATGAACTATTCTTACATAATCAGTGACACACAACTTAAGGTTGCATGACCACACATAAATATAATATTTATATTAACACTTATCAATGACATGCATATCTAGTATGCATGTCCATTTGAATTAATGAATCTAGAATGTAAAGGGATACATTGTCAAAGACAATGTATATCTGTTACACTCCACAAATGTCACCAGCACCAAAGCATGCAAAGAAAATTGTGAAGACAATTGCCGAACAGTCAAAGCCTCTGCAAATGAAACAACCAAAAGTCAAAAGGTCAAAGCACAAGAAGTTTGTGCCTGCTGACTCATCAGTAGTCATTTCTCTTATTGTCATGGTTGTGATGATGGCTGTATAATATAATTGATTACAATAAAACCAAAAAATTATAATGTGTTGCAACTAGTGTTGCCAAAGCTTGGCTAAGCTTGGCTCCGGCTCAGCTCAGGCACTAGAGCTGGTTTTTTGGCTCCAGCTCAGCTCCAGAGCCAGCTCTAGCTGGCTCCACTATGATTTTCAAGCAACTGATGCTCCACTAAATGTAATGCTTCCTCACAAATTGTAAGCTTTTCAGAAGCTTTTATTTACCCATCCCTTGCCTCAAGAAGGTTGAAGAGTGCTGGCTAAAAGCCAGGGTAGGGTCTGAGTACAAAGTAAGTAAAGATTTGGTCATATCTCAGCCATTTCTTGATAAATTCCCTTCAATATTGTAGGCTCATTTGAAAGCTTTTTAAATGCTTAATTTTGATGCAATAATCATTTGGCACTGCACACACTTAATTGTGCTTATAGAGATAAAGCAAAATCACAAGCTATGTTACTTTTATCATATCTCCCCCACTTCTTGATGGTTTTCCTCTAATCTTGCTCCATTTGGAAGTGGTTTTAACCCTCTCCTTTGTCACCATAAGCACTTGATGCAGCACACCTTCATTCTCTTGTTTGTTATCAAATCCTCTATTAAACCTATTTTCATCATATCTCATTTGTTTTCCAAGTATTTTGTTATATTCTTGCATCATTTAGATGTAACATTCACTGTTTTTGTTTGATGCAGTGACTGCTTGATGCACTATGCATTCATTGGTTTGTCATTTACATATCTGTAGAGTCATATACTGAGTTTTTCTGTTCTTTAGTCATATAGGTCCAGTTTTGCATGTAATTATATAAAATAGGCATGTATGAATTTTATTTCCATTAGGATTTCAAGTTATGATTGGACTGTGATAAAATAGGCTAGGTATAATTATGTTTCATTGCTTTAATTATTCATCCTGGCCAAAAGTGCTTGCAATGCATCAAGTTTCATAGGTGCAGGAAAAAACATATAAATACAACATAATTGGGATGAAACCAACCATGAATGACTGAGATATGACCCCAATAGCATGTAAAATGGAATGTGAATGAAAGATTCATGAATAATAAAATAATGAGGACATGCCGAATCAAGCAGTCAAAGGCAAAGAGGAAGGGTGCTGAAAGCACTTCAAAATGGTGCAAGATTGAAGGAAAACCATTGAGCATTGGGGAAGATATGATGAAAACAACATAAAATGTGACTTAGCTTTATCCTTATGGGCACAATTAAGTGCAAACAGTGCCAAATGGTTAGTATGTCAAGAGTAAGGTTGAAAAAGCTTTCAAATGAGCCTATATGGAAGGGAATCCATTAAGAAATGGCTGAGATATGACCAAATCTTGCTCACCTTGTGCACAGACCCTACCCTGGCTTCCAGTCAATCAGCCACTACTCCCTGAATCTGTAATATGTAAAACTAAGTGTTATGAATGCTTAAAGAATGCAAGTGAGCATGACTCAAGGCAGGAAACTTGTGTTTGTGACAGTACTGGAGCCAAGCTGTTACGGTCGATGTCCACAACGTCGTTCAGCGTCCAAGTCAACAGCGACAAACAGAGTCTCGGTCTGTTCCCAGCCACTGGACAAGGGTTCTAGGCACTAAGTCTGACGATGACGAAGGCTAGAGAGGAGAGCGAGGAGAGCGGTTGAGGCGACGAGCAAAAGAGCGTTCAAGTTATGGATAAGATTCGACTAAGTTGGAACTAAAGAACTACGGTACATGAGAGGGGTTTATATACGTTCAGAGAACAATAGAAACTAAAGGGGAAAGGGCATAGCTATCTAGAAAAGGAAAGGTGAAGGTAGCTATGAAAGGAGATAACATCCAAGCGTAACTATGGGTTTGTAACAAGTAAATGTAGTCCGTTAACAAAGGGAAAAGAGAATTGTAACATTACCCCCTTTGTATGCGAGAAGTCACCGACTTCTACCAGCCAGAAGTTGTCCAACCGTGATCCGTTCTAGACTCGGCCCATTTGACGGCGTTATCTAGTTCTTTCGTCGATGTTTCCACCTTCCATTTGAGAGCTTCGGCAGCTCTGTGTAGATTTTGTGCATTTCGGAGGAAGGAATCGCGCTCCTCATAGGTCATCTCATGCGGGTCAATGGTGAGGATGAGGGCGGCGAGGTTGTCGGTGGCGGAAGAGAGATTGGTGATGGAACATGTGGTGGCGGCGAGGGCGTCAGTGACGACAGTGAGTGTGGTATTCCTTTTGACGAATTGGGCGAAATGTGGGAGGTGGTGGTCGTCGGGGTATACCTGGGGAAGCAGGGTGGCAGGATGGATGTGTAAGTCGTCATCCTCGAAGTGGACGACAGTGGTATTTTCAATGAAGACCTCAAGCGGGAGGTCTGGGATGGCGAGGAAGGGTGAGAAGGCGGCAGCGGTTTCGTCGATGCGCCAGTGAGCGCAGGAGAGGAGGGCCAAGGCGATGAAGTAGGCGGCGAGGGCGAGGAAGGTGAACATGGTTCTTTGTTACGAGGTAGGTTGGGTGTTAAGCAGTGATACTTGAAAATTTATACGGATGCCAAGTAGCTGATTTCCGCGTCGGAAGGCCAATTTTCTGTATTTAGTGGATCTTCGATTGCAGGGTCGGTGAGGAGTTCTCGTTCCTCTCTGATGAACCTGGTCAGTGCATTTAAATGTTCGATCCCTGGTGTCGTTGTCGGGGTGATTAAGAATTTTCTAATTCGCCTAATAATATCCACTATTACCCCTGCCATGGCGGTAGACAGGTAATCAAGATCAGTCAAGGATGTCTTCCATGAGAATGCGAGGTCTTCCTGGTATCCTGATTCTTCGGCTGATTAACCAGATTTGTGCGCTACACTCCCGTATTTGTTTAGTGATTTCGTCCATCTGTTTGTATTCTTCTGGACATAGCAGTCTTCCATAGGCGCTTTTATAAACTGTCACTGTGTCTGATGGCTCGAAGTTGATATGCAGGTGGATCGTTGTTGTAGAGGGGTAGATCGTCGGCTGAAAATCGTAAGTCGTGGTACTTGGGAAGATAATTCTGGATATCGTTGCAGGGGAACTCTGTTGTTCCTGAAGGGTTCTTTTGGTGACGGTGATCAAGTCGAGGGGTGCGATAGTATCGTGTGACTAACGCCACAGGTCGGGTAAGTTTTCCTGGCAGGTTTGGTGCTCTGGGGGCGTGTTGTAAAGGGAGGTATTGTATGTGGGTATAGACGGTCTTTTCTTTAAGAGCTATAGTGTATCGAGAGAGTGTTGAGCAGTTCCGTTTCGTATAGTGGTAGTTTTGTTTCAAGATGTGGCAGGTTTCTGTATCGCGTCATGGTTCAGAGGTGTCGACGTTGTTGATATTCGGACAGGATATCAGTGGCGTTTGCAAGATTGCGGGCGGGTTCCCAAGAATTATCATTCGATCCATAGCCTTTCCATTTAACCAGGTAATGGTAGCCTGCGCCTCGTTTCCTATGAGCTAGAATTGCCTCTACCTCGAATTCCTCTTGTCCATTTACAAGATCAGGGGGTGGTTTCACATAGTTCAGCCCGTGCGCAGTTGTTTCCCTGTACGGGGTAAGGAGTGACGCATGAAACACGGGGTGAATGCGCCATTGTTTCGGAAGTTTCAATTTGTATGTCACTGGTCCCATCACTTGTTCGATTTCGAAGGGTCCTTCTCGTTTTGGTGCTAGCTTTCTAGACTGATATGGTATGTGAAGATTTCGGTTCTCAAGCCATACTTTGGTACCCTTTTCAAATCGTATTGCTCTGTCCTTGCGTCGTCTTGTCACTAGTTGTCTTGCTAGTTCATGTGCTGCTAGTGCTTCTTCTCTGGCTTTCCTTAGGAACTGAAGGCGCTCTTCTGCTGCTGGTGTTGTCATTCGTGTAGTAGCTGTGGGAAGCGCAACAGGGTCCGTTCCATACATTAGTCTGAATGGGGAAGTTTTGATAGTGTCATGATGTCGGTTATTGTGAGCAAACTCGGCAATTGGGAGAAGCGGTTTCCATAGATGCGGTTCATTGGAGCAGAACATTCGAAGGTAGACTTCTAGTTCCTGATTAACTCGTTCCGTTTCTCCATCCGTCTGAGGATGATATGCTGTACTCATTCTGTGGTCAATTCCTAATGCTTTTCGTATTTCTTGAAATACTTTTGCAGAGAACTGTGGTCCTCGATCCGAAATTAAGACATCTGGTAGGCCAAACCGTTTGAAAATTTCGGAGACATAGAGTTCTGCTGTGCCTAAAGCGTTGATTGTCTTCTTGCAAGGTGTGAAAATTACCCCCTTTGTAAGACCATGGTCCACCGTGACCAGGATTGAGTCAAAGCCATCGGAAAGGGGTAGATCAGTGATGAAATCAAGGGTTACTTGCTGAAAGGGGCGGGTTGCTTTCGATGAAATTGGGTGAAGGGCTGGTACATTCGGATGTGTGTTAATCTTCATCTGCTGACAGAGAGCGCATCCTTCTATCCATTCCCTGACATGTTTGAACATTCCGGGCCACCAGTAATCACGCTTAAGGAGTTCAAGGGTCTTTAATCGTCCAGGGTGACCTGATGATCGTGCTTCGTGCGTTTCCTTAATCAATCTAGTTCGTAATCCGTCTTGGTCAGGGATGTAGGTTTTGCCAAGATAGTGAATAATGCCATTAGTGTAAGACCAATCTTGTATGTTCGATTTGATCGGTGGGGCACGGTGCGTGGTGATAACTTCTATTAGAATGCGTCCGAAATCGTCTTTTGACATTGCTTTCTGAATCTCTGTGGCTAGATCTTCCGCAATAAGACGAATAAAGCGATCCTCTGGTAGGACTATGACGTCTTCTTGTAATTCACTATTTCCCATATGATCAGGGCGTCGGGATAGGGCATCTGCTTCAAACATTTTCGTGCCAGGGACATGCTCGATGCGTAGATCAAATTCTGATAATAAGGATGACCATCTAGCTTGTCTGGGCGTTAAGCGTTGGGCGGTTCGGTAGTAGGATAGATTCTTGTGGTCGCAGTGAACTACAGTGGTGTGGGATGATCCGTGTAACAAATGTCGCCAGGTCATCAATCCTTTGATAATTGCCAAGAGTTCCCGATCATAGATCTGGTAATTCTGCTCCGTTTGTGTTAATGCGTGCGAGATAAATCCGCAGGGGTGTAGAGATCCTGTTTCATCTGCTTGTTTCAAGACTGCTCCTATTGCCTTATTTGATGCATCGGTTTGGAGGATAAAGGGTCGAGTAGGATCTGGCATTAATAATACTGGCATAGATGCAAATCGTTTCTTTAGAATTTCAAAAGTGTTATTCCATTCAGTGGTCCAGTCAAATGGTTCTGTTTTCTTAGTGAGGTCGGTAAGTGGTTTAGCAATGGCAGCAAAATTTCCAATGAAACGTCGGTAAAAGTTCCCAAATCCGAGGAATGATCGGACTTGTTTGACAGTGGTAGGGACTGGCCAATCGGCTATTCCTGCTAACTTTATTGGGTCCATCTGAATGCGTCCAGGGGTGATGATCATTCCTAGGAATTCGACTTCCTGCGTGGCAAACTTGCATTTTTCAAGTTTCAGGAATAGATCGTTATCTTGTAGCCGTTGTAAAATTCGTCTTGTCCGCTCCTCCAGTTGCTCCAATGTTTCTGTGCAGATTAACATGTCGTCCATGTAAATGATCAGCCATCCTTCGTTGATCATGTCCCTAAAGTATTCGTTCATCATAGTTTGAAAGGTTGACGGCGAGTTGCATAATCCAAAGAACATTACTGTTGGTTCATAGAGTCCCCGATTAGTGATAAAGGCTGCTTTCCATTTGTCTCCCTTCTTGATGCGAACATTGTTGTATCCCCATCGGAGGTCTAATTTGGTGAAATATTTGGCGCCTCGTAACTTAGTCATGAGATCGGAAACAAGGGGAAGGGGATATGCGTTTTTGACGGTCCATTCATTCAAGTATTGGTAATCCTGACAGGGTCGAAGTGCTCCACTTTCCTTTTTTGCTACAAAGAAGAACGGTGACGCCTGTGGTGATGTGGATGGTTTAATGTATCCTTTCTTAAGTTGTTCATCAATCCATTCAGTCTAACAGCCCTTGTTCCTTGACCGACAGAGGATAAAGTTTACTAGCTTTTGGAACAAAACCTTCCTTTGTGTTGATTGCGTGATCCCATGGTCGACTGGATGGGAAGCGTTCTGATGCCTTTTTGTCAAAGATGGTGCGCCATTGCTCATATTCCGTAGGTAATGCGGTGGATGGTTCGTCTTTCTTTAGCCTGTGCTCTAGTTCCTGTGATGCAGACGTTTTAACTCTAATCCAGTAGTCATCTTCTCCCCATTGCTGGGAATCGAGGGCTAGCTGCCAGATTGCTTTTGACGACGTGTCTAGATCTCCAATTTTCAGAGATTTCTCTCGCCAGTTGATGATCGGGTTATTTTCTTCTAACCATGGTATTCCTAGAATCATTCGTTGATCGCCTAGCTTAGTGATCCAGAACCAATTGATAAATTGCTGTCCTTCGATCATGTAGCATATCTTGGTTCGATGTGTGATCATTCCTTTCACGTTTACTGTTCCATCTGCGTTTCTAACTTTGATTGGTTTCTTAAGTCGTTTTTTCCTGAGCTCCTTTACTGCTCCTTCATCTACAAAGTTTCCTTCTGCTCCACAATCGATTAGAGCAGATGTTCCAGCGGGTAAATCGGTCGATTTGATAGTTAATGAAATGCGCTTGTCATTGTTGGATAATACTATTACAGAATCAAGCGCTAACTGTTCAGATCTCGATAATAAGGAAGGGCCAACCGCTGAGTGACGCTTCCTAACTAAAAACCCTCGTTTTCGAATTCGTTTAAGAGGGCATTCTTCTCTTCAGTAGACATTGCTGAAAAGATGGCTCTAATTTTCTTTGCTGGTTCGTCCTCTTCCTTCTGTTGTTCCTCAGTGACGGAACGGACAGCCTTATTCTGATAAGAAGACCTGGATGAAGACGCGTCGTTGCGTTTTGGGCAGTTCCTGGAGATGTGTCCCTGTGTTCCACATCTGAAACACTTGCCAGTCTTTCGGTATTCCTCCTTTTGATCATCTGTCAACCGGCTAGGGATCGTGGTACTTATAGCTCTGATTGTTCCAGATCGGTTGTTATTGTTTCGATTAAAACGTGTTCCGCATCCATCATTGGTTCTCCTGTTTCCTTGTCCTGTCATGTCCCAAGTGTTATGGTGATCCTCGGCTTTATCATAGGCTTCTTGCATCGTCTTGATCTTCCTTTGGTCCTGTAAGATTGTCCGAGCAAGTTCTAATGGTAATCCTTTGACGAATGCCTGCAACTGAGCAGGTATTCCAGTGAGTCCAGAGGTTCCTATGTCCATATGGAATTTCCTGATGTATTCTGGGACTGAAACGCCGTTTCCAACTCTTAATTTGGATAAATTGTTCAGGGCTCGAAGGGCGCTGTTGACTTCTCCCCAGTCATTGATGAAACGCGTTTCAAATGTTTCATAATCGCTCCATTTGAATGTGGCTGTGGTACTGCCTCTGTTGTCGTTCAGTTCGCTTCGGATGATAGTTTTCCAGTCAGTCTAGTTCTGGTCCCATGCATGCAAGTGCGTATCTGACCTTCTTCTCATCTTTTCCTTCATAGTTCTGTTCGTTGAGGGTAAAGTAATCCTCCAGTTGTCCTAAAAATGACCTTGCTTCGATTCGTTTACCTGTAAAGGGTCGTATAGGCTGCGGTTTGATATCTCCCTTAGAGCCTGCACTGGTTTCAGACGCCATTCTCGGTTCAGGAGTGATTGGTGGTTCGGGGTTAATCGGTGGTTCAGGGGTTGGTGTTCTGGTGATCGGTTTCGGTTCTGGAGTAGGGGTTCTACTCGGAGTTCTGGGTGTCGGAGATGGGGGTGGTCCCTGTTTCGAGTAATCTGTATCAAACGGGTTTTCCTCAAGCTTGGCTTGTTCGATTCGTAGTAATTCCTCCCACTCTGCTAAAAGGCTAGCTGTGATTCCGTGTCGGTTACTGTCTCTAAAGAATCTTCTGTAGAGGGTCCTTCCTGGTTCGTTTTCTGGTTCCTTGACAAGGTAGAGCGGTTCTCCTTGTATTTCACTACCCCAGTCTAGGTAGATTTGGTCAGGTAAATCGGATTCAGATACTCCTGAGTAGAAGTCTCCTGAAAAGTATTCGTTTGGGACTGGTTCGTTTTGTTTCCTTCCGTCTGTAACAAAGTACCAGGTTCTTTGGTAGAGAAAAACTTCTCGTCGTTCAAGGTAGTATTTCCCCTTATAGGTGACGGATCCGTTCGGGGGTCGTTCCTGAGAGCTACGGGTCTCAATGGTGTCGGCTAGGGATGATACCCTGAGCTAGTCCTGAGTTCCAACTTATGTTACGGTCAATGTCCACAACGTCGTTCAGCGTCCAAGTCTACAGCGACAAACAGAGTCTCGGTCTGTTCCCAGCCACTGGACAAGGGTTCTAGGCACTAAGTCTGACGATGACGAAGGCTAGAGAGGAGAGCGAGGAGAGCGGTTGAGGCGACGAGCAAAAGAGCGTTCAAGTTATGGATATGATTCGACTAAGTTGGAACTAAAGGACTACGGTACATGAGAGGGGTTTATATACGTTCAGAGAACAATAGAAACTAAAGGGGAAAGGGCATAGCTATCTAGAAAAGGAAAGGTGAAGGTAGCTATGAAAGGAGATAACGTCCAAGCGTAACTATGGGTTTGTAACAAGTAAATGTAGTCCGTTAACAAAGGGAAAAGAGAATTGTAACAAAGCTGTTGGCAACACTAGTTGCAACTATCTTTATAAGCATGAAAAATGGTTTTCATTGCATTATATTCTAAGACATTGCAAGGTAATACAAGAGATGAATTGTGTGTTTTTGAGCATAGTAAAAAAAAAAACACAGGGTGCACACAAATGTGTACAAGTGCCGTACACTCCTTGACAGATATGATAGTTGCACAACCAACCGCCGTGAGGCAACATCCCGCTAATGTGCAAGAATGCGCGCATAAGGCGCCCGTGAGACTGTCCAACTCCTTCTCCTGGGAAGTTCCCAAGAACCGCTATATATTCAACCGACTTTATGATTGCCAAGTCTTCCGCAGCCTGTGCCGTTTTAGGTCCACTGGCAGAGTCAAACTCAGGCCGAGTTTGGGCGAGTAATTGTTCATAGAAAGTACTAAGTTCTTCGATGGCGGCTCGGGGGCTCTGCTCTGTAAAACGCAGTCACATAGAGAGGCCGAGGCTTAACGACCGAAATTATGGCACACACATCTCTTTTTCAGCTGCCTCTCCAAGTGCCTGTACGCGTCTCTTTAGTTTAGACAGTATAGTAAGTTGGTGGTGTCATGTTAATTGATCACCGTAAAAACTTTAGTCAGAATCGTGTTTTTTTCCGAGAACGATCGGCGGCAGCGAGACAAGGACATGGACCATATCTGTGAGCACTTGGCGCAAAAAATGGAAGACAGTGCGGGGCGGCTGTGACATGATGTTCTTCCTATTTCCGGGAAATATTGTGGGAAAAGTAGTGATTAGCATTCACCAGCAAGACCTTTGTTGCGAAATGGCCGGCGAACCCACTCAGATTTCCAAAAAGTGCAAAGGACTTAGAAATCGACTGAAGAAGATGTTGAGATTAGGTGGATCACAGAACACACCTCACAGCCGCTCGAATTCGCCTGCACCCTTTGTTGCTTCGCAAGCTGTAGCTTCCTCAGTTCCTTCGTCTCCAGTCATGGCTCCCTCCCCTCTCACTTTTTCGCCTCCAATCGACGCACCTGCGCTTGTTCCTGCACCTCCAGCCATCGCTGAACCTACAGTTGATCCTGCGTCACCAGCTGATCTTTTAGATCCAGCTGATCCCGCGCTTCTAGCTGATCCCGCGCCTCCAGCTGATCCCGCTCCAACGGTAACAATCACACCGGAAGAAGCTGCGAAACTCAGAGCCAAATACACTCACTTCCGCATCCTCGTCATCGGTAGGGCAAATGCTGGGAAAACGACGCTGCTCAAGCGGGTCTGCAACACAAAAGAGGATCCAGTTTACAACAGCGTACGCCACTACCTTGACTCTCGCTTGATATCTCCGTCTTACTATCGTTTTTTTTCTGATAGATTAACCCAACTGATAAGGTGCCAGCTCTGCGAGCTTTGTGAATTTCTCCGATCATGACGCTAATTTGACACCATAGCGAGGGATCCATAATGTTCGTGATGAGTTTGTCTTCAAGAGCAACCCAGGGTTCATCTTTCACGATTCTCCTGGATTCGAGGCCGGGGGGGAGGAGGAACTGAAGGCCGTGATGTCTTTCATTGAAGACAAAGCGAAGGTCCGGGAAGTAGGGGATCAAATCCATGCAATTTGGTGCGTTTTATCCCCTTCCCTGCCACGACTCGAGTCATAATGCATCCAGGTTTTGCTTTGAGCCGGATGTATCTCGCCCGTTGTTAGAATTGGAGTCAAAGTTCTTCAACCAGCAACGGCCAGGAAATGGTAATCTCATTTAGCAGATTCCAAACACTTTGTCGCAGCTAACCAGATGCAGTTCCGGTTGTGGCAATTTTTACAAAATTCGACGTCCTGGTCACACGAGTTTATGATAAAAAGAAGAATGAGAATGAAAACTTCGATACTGCTCGTGCGACGTTGGAGGAGAAGTTTGAAAAGCCACTCCGGGGTTATGACTATCCTCCTCGTGCTTATGTGCAGTTCGAGTGTATGTTTCTCCCTTGTTACAGTATACTGGGACTTATTCTGGGTCTAGCTATTAATGAGAATGACAGTAATCATCAAGAACAAGTAAAGGAGCTAATCAAACAGACAACAGCATCAATTGACAACTTGGCACTGAAGATGCTGTTTGTCACTGTCCAACAGAATAACCTGGAGATTTGCATTGAATGTGCAGTGAATGAGTCTGTTTTTATCTCATCCATTATTGCTTTACCTCATTCACTATTTCAGCCAAGTGTTTAGGCATGCTACCATAGTGGGATATTTCTGCATACTTGAACATCTACCAAGGCTGAAATGAGCCTAGTATTCCTTGATCTTCTCAGTGGCATCCTGGTTTGGACATTGCTATGAGACAGTAAGTGAACAGATTGAATAGAGTTTAGGAGCCAAGGCTGAAGTCAGTAAGAACAAGGTAATCATAAACACAGAGTCATTGGACTTGAATGATATTCATCCAAATTGAAGGATGTAAGTATTAAAATATCATTGACAATTGATACTAATAGACTTATTTAGTATGTGGGTATGACACAATGGATATGGGACTACACTTATTTGGAAAATTCTTAAGGGAAATGAGGTAAGAATTTTAGTGTGATAAGGGAAGCTTTCTTACAAGATATTCATAGGAGGTAAGACATAAAACAAGTGATAATATAAAATCCTGGACATGATACTGCAATCAGCATGTAAGTCATGGATGTCCTGTATTTAATCTATTTTGATCATATGTGTCTGTAAAATGACATTTAGATGGTGAGTTGCTGTGAATGTCCTAAGCTCAATATCAATGAATTACATGGTGCTGTGAAATTGCATTCAGGAAGTGAGTTGCTGTGGATGTTCTGAGCTCAATTTCAATGGCTTACATGGTGCTGTGAAATTGCATCCAGATAGTGAGTTGCTGTGGATGTTCTGAGCTCAATTTCAATGGCTTACATGGTGCTGTGAAATTGCATCCAGATAGTGAGTTGCTGTGGATGTTATGGACTCAATTTCAATGGCTTACATGGTGCTGTGAAATTGCATCCAGCTTGTGAGTTGCTGTGGTTTTGAGCTCAATTTCAATGGCTTACATGGTGCTGTGAAATTGCATCCAGATAGTGAGTTGCTGTGGATGTTCTGAGCTCAATTTCAATGACTTACATGGTGCTGTGAAATTGCATCCAGGAAGTGAGTTGCTGTGGATGTTCTGAGCTAATTTCAATGGCTTACATGGTGCTGTGAAATTGCATCCAGGAAGTGAGTTGCTGTGGATGTTCTGGGCTCAATTTCAATGGCTTACATGGTGCTGTGAAATTGCATCCAGCTTGTGAGTTGCTGTGGTTTTGAGCTCAATTTCAATGGCTTACATGGTGCTGTGAAATTGCATCCAGATAGTGAGTTGCTGTGGATGTTCTGAGCTCAATTTCAATGGCTTACATGGTGCTGTGAAATTGCATCCAGATAGTGAGATACTGTGGATGTTCTGGGCTCAATTTCAATGGCTTACATGGTGCTGTGAAATTGCATCCAGATAGTGAGTTGCTGTGGATGTTCTGAGCTCAATTTCAATGGCTTACATGGTGCTGTGAAATTGCATTCAGGAAGTGAGTTGCTGTGGATGTTCTGAGCTCAATTTTAATGGCTTACATGGTGCTGTGAAATTGCATCCAGATAGTGAGTTGCTGTGGATGTTCTGAGCTCAATTTCAATGGCTTACATGGTGCTGCGAAATTGCATCCAGTTTGTGAGTTGCTGTGGATGTTCTGAGCTCAATTCAATGGCTTACATGGTGCTGTGAAATTGCATCCAGATAGTGAGTTGCTGTGGATGTTCTGAGCTCAATTTCAATGGCTTACATGGTGCTGCGAAATTGCATCCAGTTTGTGAGTTGCTGTGGATGTTCTGAGCTCAATTCAATGGCTTACATGGTGCTGTGAAATGGCATCCAGCTTGTGAGTTGCTGTGGATGTTCTGAGCTCAATTTAAATGGCTTATATGGTGCTGTGAAATTGCATCCAGGAAGTGAGTTGCTGTGGATGTTCTGGACTCAATTTCAATTACCTACATACTGCTCTCAAATTGCATCTAGTTTGTATGTCACTTTCTCATCCCCCAATGTCTGTTTGCTCAAGAAGGATTGGATAGGCAAACAACATTGAATCACTTCTGATGGTTCATTACAATGTATACATTGCCCATTCTTTCACCCTAGTTATTTTTGACTATAATTCTATCCAGACACCTTCCTTACCCGCTTTTGCAGGTTAAGTTGATGCCTTACTTCATATTTGACTTATTATTTCTCACTGCCACATGATCAGCAATTCTCATTTGCTTGGAAAACTCATTTTGGTATGTGCAGCAAGGTTCCACTACTTCCAATGCTTTCCACACGGCCTGGGACTTATATTCAACTATGGAGATGGATAACCTTTTCACCTCACAATGGAAAAATGATTGGTTCACTACTCACTATTCTCCATCTAAAGTAGAGTGCAAGGAATTTGTAAATGTCATTCTTAATCATCTCCTCTGTAAGTCTGCTTTTTCTCTTTTTTGAAACACACACTATATAATTTTCCAGGCCATCCCACACCTGTGGTCTAGCTTTAATTTACTGCTCTATACTGAGAGTTATAAATATCATGACAACATAGTTTCCATAAGATAGTCCTTGACAGGATGATTACACAGTTTCAGGGCCCACATTTGTTACAATTCTTTTTTCCCTTTGTCAACAGACTACATTTACTTATTACAAACCCATAGTTACACTTGGACATTATCTCCTTTCATAGCTACCTTCACCTTTCCTTTCTCAGATAGCTATTCCATTTCTCCTTTTGTTCCTATTGTTCTTTAAATGTATATAAACCCCTCTCATGTACTGTAGTTCTTTAGTTTCAACTTAGTCAAATCTTATCCTCAACTTGAACACTCTTTTGCTCATTGCCTCAACTGCTCTCCTCACTCTCATTCTAAGCCTTTGTCATCATCAGACTTAGTGCCTAGAACCCTTGTCCAGTGGCTGGGAACAGACTGAGACTCTGTTTGTTGCAGTAGACTTGGATGCTGAATGATGTTGTGAACATCAACCATGACATAAGTTGGAACTCAGGACTAGCTCAGGGTATCATCCCTAGCTGACACCATTGAGGCTTACAGCTCTCAGGAACAAACCCTGAACAGATCTGTCACTTATAAGGGGAAACACTATCTAGCTTGACAAGAAGTTTCCTTTATCACCAAACATGGTACTTTGTTACAGAAGGATGAAGATGAAATGAACCAGTTCTGGACCACTACTTTTCTGGAGAATATTACTCAGGAGTACCTGATGACAAATTACACAATCAAATCTACCTAGACAAAGGTAGTGAGAAACGAGGAGAACAACTCTATTTTATTTTTGAACTGTGGAATGAACCAGAAAGAACTTTATATAGGAAAAATCTAGGATCTAGAGACTGATATGCAGTCACAGGAAATATTTTAGCAGAGTGGGGGGGCATTAAAATGAACCAGACAGGCTGAACAAGAGGAAAACCCATTTGACATTGAAAACCTAAAACAGGAACCACCCCCAGCTCCGAGACAGAAAACCCCGAGTGGGAACCCTACTCCAGAACCAAAACCAGTTGACAGGACACCAACCCCTGAACCAGAACTGAAACCAATCACTAAAACCCTCGAACCAACAATGGCATCTGAAACTAGTGCTAGCTCTAAAGGAGATATCAAACCACAGCCTATATGCTCATTTACAGGCAAGTGAATCGAAGAAAGGTCATTTCTAGAACAGCTTGAGGATTATTTTACCCTCAATGAACAAAACTATCAAAGAAAAGATGAAAAGAAAGCCAGGTATGCACTCACATGCATGGGACCAGAATTAGATGATTGGAAAACCATTATTCAAGGCAAATTGAACAATAACAAAAGCAGTGCCACAGCCACGTTCAAATGGGACAATTATGAGGCTTTGAAATGTGTTTCATCAATGATTGGGGAAAAGTTAACAGTGTTATGATTCTCTTTTCCCTTTGTTAGCAGACTGCATTTACTTGATCCAAACCCATAGTTACACCTTGGACATTATCTCCTTTCATAGCTACCTTCATCTTCCCTTTCTTAGATAGCTATGCCTTTTCCCCTTTCATTTTTTTTTGTCCTCTAAAACATATATAAACCCCTCTCATGTACCATAGTTCTTTAGTTCCAACTTAGTTGAATCTTATCCTCAACTTGAATGATCTTTGCTCATCGCCTCAACTGCTCTCCTCACTCTCATTCTAGCCTTTGTCATTATCAGACTTAGTACCTAGAACCCTTGTCCAGTGGCTGGGAACAGACCAAGACTCTGTTTGTTGCTGTAGACTTGGACACAGAATGATGTTGTGGACATTGACCATAACATAAGTTGGAACTCAGGCCTAGCTCAGAGTACACCATTGAGACCTACAGCACTCAGGAACAAGACCCGAATGGATCCATCACCTGTAAGTGGAAATACTACCTAGAACAATGAGAAGCCTTTCTCTACCAACAAACCTGGTAGACTAGGATGCTGAACAATGTTGTGGACATCAACCATAACATAAGTTGGAACTCAGGACTAGCTCAGGGTATCATCCTGTTATGATATGGACTTTTTTCTTTATTGTTCTCTATTTTATTCAGAGACCTATGGACATATGAAGGAACATGAGCATATGGCACAGGACCCCTATCCAGATATGGCAGGAGGATTATATAACCCAGAGTGGCTATACAATCAAGGCTGTTAGGGGATATTGGGTGAAATGGCATTTGCAGGAAGGGACTGGGAGTCTGGGTGGATCCAGACAGGTCTGGGAGATGGGTCTGGGTCTTGTTGCTGTGCATGCATAGCCTCAGCAGCTGTGCAGACTGTGTGCACAGACCAACGACTCAGGTATATAAGGTGTGCATTCTGTAGGTAGGAGTCCTTAAGACTCTAGATTGTTTCCTCCTTGTAGGTTACAGACTACTGTGTCTTAGCTTCATCTCTATTATATTCTCTTCTCAACGGAGCTTGTGATTGTGTCAAGGATTAGTCCTAACATAATCTAGAGTCTTCTCTATCACACCCTTTGTTGTTGGTCATAGCACAGAGAATGCATTGCTCATCATTGCAGACAGTGACTAAGAGGATCACTCTGACCAGTAAACCATCTGACTCTGTACATGTTACAGCATGTGGCTACAGACAGCCTCGAGAAATCTAGGTGACTATGGCTACAACAACAGATAGCCTCAGTTCACTGTTGTGAATTGACTATGGCCAATTGGCTACTGGCAATAAAACAGTACTAGACAAGAGCTTGGAGCATGCTGTAGTCAACCAGGCAGGGTCTTGCAGGCACCAGCACTAGTATTGCGGAAAAGGGAGTGGACCTCCTGAAGAAAATCCATTTGTGTGTTGTGTATCAAGGAGATACAGTCTGAGAATACCAATCATGTATCAGATCTATTGATCTGAGCATGAGGACATCTCAGTGAAGACCTGGGCACCACACATTTGGGTCATTTGAAGGAATTGCAATCGAAGATTCACGTATGGGCACATTGTAGACCGTATTGGACAGTGAGTGTATTAGGAAGTATGTTTATGGAAGAAGAGTCAGCATCCCTCCACTTGAGGTGTCATTGGACTTGCAGATACTTTGAAGATCAAACAATCAGAATGGCAGGGCTATTCAATTACATATTGCCAAAGGCCGGCATGACCCTTGAAAAAATTGGGATCACCTTCTCAATCGAGTGGGTGCAGGGGTGCACAGTAAAGAAACCACCTGTCAAACCAATTACGGAGGCTAGCATCAACAACCAACCTCATGACGCACATGTCAGGGCATGGCAACACTGGCAGAAAGAGCAAAGATGTCTTCAAAAGGAAATGAAATGTCAAGAAAAATTAGTGGCATGGCATGCTGAAGAAGTGGCCATCAGAGAACAAGAGGATGTTACAATTCTCTTTTCCCTTTGTTAATGGACTACATTTACTTATTACAAATCCATAGTTACACTTAGGATGTTATCTCCTTTCATAGCTACCTTCATCTTTCCTTTCTCAGATAGCTATACCTTTTCCCCTTTAGTCCCCATTGTTCTCAAAATGTATATAAACCCCTCTCCTGTACTGTAGTTCTTTAGTTCCAACTTAGTTGAATCATATCTACAACTTGAACGCTCTTTTGCTCATCACCTCAACTGCTCTCCTCGCTCTCCTTCTAGCCTTTGTCATTGTCAGACTTAGTGCCTAAAACCCTTGTCCAGTGGCTGGGAACAGACCGAGACTCTGTTTGCTGCTGTAGACTAGGACACTGAACGATGTTGTGGACATTGACAGTAACAGAGGATGCATGGCAAGAGTTACTAAAAATATGCCATGATCAGTTATTACAAAAGTGCTGGTTCAGGGAACTTGAGCAGCAGATTGCCAGGGAAAGGAAAACCCTGGAAGATGTCCTGAACCAGTTGGAACCAGGATCAGCAGTGCGAGAGGTGTTATTCAACATGCCCTCTAATATTGAATTATTATTGATTAGTTTCAACATCTACACATTGAAACACAACGGACTGGTGTTAACAGCAAAGGAGCGGAACCAGTTAATGCATGCCCTAAACAGGAATATCATGAATGCAGGGTGAGTCATGAGGAATGAAAGGCAACTCCAAAATGAGGAACGTCTCTGTGGGGAAGATATGATCCATATCTTTCTGCATATATTCAATGGAGGTTGCCAAGGAATTATACACCACCTCATATCTCACAATATGGGGAAGACAAATTTTTCATGCTGCCTATCAGGAACCCCCCGGTGTGACGCCTAGGAGCCCCAACAGAGAACTGAGGAGAGGAGAGGAGAAAAGGGATGAAACCCGAGAGAACTCAACTGAGGACTCTGGGTGCTGGATTGCACTCTTTATATACTATGACAGGTGGTCTGTGCACTACCCTAAGCCCTACTCTAAATATAGTATGGTATGAGTAAGATGACTGCGCATGTAGTAATAGTAATGAGTCATCAGCACCATGCTCTGGTTATCTTATCTACTACTTTATCTAAGCGCCAAATGATAGGCACCTGCTTAGTCAGCATGCGGTTATATAATATGAAGAAAATAAATAAATAAAACAGAAATGACTTAGTGAAAAAGCCAAAGCTTTTCAGTCAGTCATGACAGTACCCCCTTTTTAAGATTTGGCTTCCAGACAAATTTAAACTTTGTCATCTTTCAGTGCATCATGCTTTATCACAGATGGTTCCTCTATTTCCTCGATTATGGGTGAAAGTGGGTGGGAAGGTGGTGTGAGATCTTCAATTGTTTCAGCACAAGGCACTATATCATGCAATTGTCATAGGCACATGTTACATTGACATGGCCCTTCCGCATCCCCTGGCTCTGTAAGGGTGTCTAGCCCCTTTTTTCCTTTCCATTTTTGCCAGTTTTGCTCCCATTTTGCAGCTGGTGCTACTGCATTAATATCAATTTTGGACACTACTTTGTCTGAGGATCGTGTGAAGTTTTCGTATGGTCTGAAAGTCAACCTATCAAAGGTTGCTTTGTCAAGCCTTCTGATGGCTCCAGGGTTTTTATTGTAAAAGTTTTTTATCTTTCTTTTTGCATTTTGTAAATTGTCCAATGGTTCCCATGAGTTGTGCTTGGCGGTGTATCCTTTCCACCTAACCAAGTACTCCATTTTATTCCTTTTTAATCTTACATCTATTATTTCTTCCACTTCATATTCTTTTTCACCATCTATTTTGATTGGCAGTGGGGGTTGTGCCTTTTGCCCTTTCATTGGTTGTTTCCAAGGGCAAATTCATGAGACGTTTACCACAGGGTGGATCTGTTGAGAGAAAGGTAGATTCAGCTCTACTGCATTTGGTGACACTATTTTCTTGATTGGGTATGGCCCAATCCATCTTTCCACCAGTTTCCTAGTTGGTTGGCCTGTCAACCTTAGGTCTTTAGTTGACAGCCAGACTTTGTCTCCAACTTTGTACTCTGGTGCATCTAATTGATGTCTATCTGCATAGAGCTTCATGTCACCTTGTGATTTTAGTAAGGCAGCCTGAGTTTCCTCATGAATTTCCTTCATTTTCTGGGCAAACTCTGATGCTGCAGGGTGACTACCCTTCCTTCTTGGCTTGATTCCCATTCCCATCTAGCCTGTCTGTGGTTCAACTTTTTTGCACTCATAAAATACTCGAGGTTCTTGTGATCAGTCCAAATTTCGAACTGTTCATGTGCTCCTTCCAAGTAATGATGCCATGTTTCCAGACAACACATGATACCTAGCATCTCTTTATCATGGACGTCATAATTGCACTCAGTGTCATTGAGCAACTTTGATAGGTAGGCCACAGGCCTCCATTTGTCATCTTTGCAGAGCATAGATAAAATGCCACCAGTAGCGTAATCTGATGCATCCGATTCTACCCTGAACTTCCTGTCTGAATCCGGTGCAACTAGCAATGGTTGCTCTGTAAATATCTTTTTTAGGCTTTGGAAAGCCTTTTCTTGGACCCCCATCCACTCCCATGTTTTTTCTTTTCTGACCAGGTTATGTAATGGTTGTGCGATTTTTGCAAAGTTCTGTACAAAGTGCCTATAATAATTGGCAAGTCCTAGGAACCTTTGTACATCTTTGACACAAGAAGGGGTGGGCCAGCTAATAATAGCTTCGACCTTCTTTGTATCCATTTGAATTCCCTTGGGTCCCAGGATGACTCCCAAGAATTCAACTTCTTCTACACACCAAACACATTTTTCTGGTTTTACATACAAATCATTCTCTTCCAATCGTTGCAAGACTTGTTGTACAATTGCATCATGCTCCTCTTTTGTTTTTGTAAAGATGAGTATGTCATCAATGTACACAATGACTTTTCCTGTGTTGATCATATCGCAGAAGATATCATTCATCATTGCTTGGAATGTGGCTGGTGAGTTGGTCAGCCCGAAAAACATTACTACCAGTTCAAATGAAACTTCAGGGGTAGTGAATGCTGCTTTCCATTCGTCTCCTTCTTTGATCCATACATTGTTATAACCCCACCTAAGATCTAGCTTAGTGAAGTATTTAGCACTTCTTGCTCAATCTACGAGCTCCGATATTAATGGTAGTGGGTAGTTATTTTTAACTGTCCACTTGTTCAGTTATTGGTAGTCCTGAACCATCCACTTCTTTCCATCTTTTTTGCTTACAAAGAAGACAGGTGACATCTGTGGTGATTTAGAGGGTCGGATGTACCCTGATTGGACCTTCTGTTCCTGCTTCTTGGTCCACTCCCTCTGCCTATGTCCACAGCTTCATGGACAATGTGTCAATTTGACCTGGCCGGTTTCCCAATTGATTTCCAGGTCATGTTTTCATAACCATGTTGATCCAATGATTACGTTGGTTTTCCCTAGCTCACATATTTCAAAGGTGGCTCGTTCCTTGTGCCCTTGATAAGATAAGAGGAGATCGACCTCATGAGTGATCATCCCTCCTTCATTATTGGTTCCATCCACATTCCAAACTTGAATGGGACGTTCTAAGGGTATGAGTTTAAAGCCCATCTTTTTTGCATATGCAGCATGCATGAACAACCCTGTTGCTCCTGAATCAAGCAACGCGGTCTGCTGAGTTTGTTCATGTGTGTCCAACCTTTCCAACCCGATTTCCATCAAGATCTTGTCCTTCTGTCCTATTGACCTAATTACAAACTCCTTTCCCCCTTTCTTCAATACTCTTTTTGGACAAGCAGTTTCAGCGCTGAGTGCTATATCATGCTGCTTTCCTTTTGTCCCTTTGTAGATACTTGTACTACTGTATTTTGTAATGAGGAATTAAGCACAGGTTGTACCACCCTGCCGCACTCCTTGGGAGTGACACTTTCAGTGCCATGCACTATATCAAGGTGTTTCACCTGGGAGTTTGCCTCTTGCAAGAACGTCTCAGAAGTCCTTGAGACTCCTGAGATCGTCCTTGCATCAACCCTGTCAGTGCTAGGCGCTATATCAAGGGGTTGTGCACTATCTACCAATTTATCTAGTACACTGTATCTATTACGAGAGTCCAGTATGGGACCTACTGACTCTCTTCCTCTTTTAAATTCTCTTCTCCTTTCTTGAAGTACTCCTTCATTTCATCAAACATCATGGTACAAATATCAAGTCCTGATCTGCAGTTTCTGGAAATGTGTCCAATCTTGCTGCACTTGTAGCAACAGAGGGGTGGTCTTTGATTTTGGTTGATGTCCATTGCGTTAGGGTCCGGCCGATTTGCCATACTACTTGAACTCGCAGAGGCTCCAGCTCCCAATCATCCCTGGTTCACTGATCCCGATCCAAATCTCCATCGGGGTTTGGGCTGGCCAGGGGCTACCGGCTTCACCGTATCTGGGCCTTTGGATGCTCCTTCACTCCTATTGGCAGAGCTACTGGTCCGTGAGGAGTAATACTTCTCCTCAGCTTTCACCTGTCTCCATTGGCGATCCAACTTTACTGCTTTCTGGTACCATCCTTCAATGGTCCCAGGTACCTCATCGGCCTCCATAATCCTTTTTCGAAGTCCGGTATTCAAACTTCATTTGAACTCTTCGATAAGAGCTCTTCCTAGGTACCCAGTGCCTCGTGATACCTTTTTAAACTTTTGCACGTGCTCCTCGCACGTACTGGACCCTTGTGTCATGGTCCACATCTCCGAGATCTTTGATGATTGCTCATCAGTATCACCAAAGTCCCTTCTGATCTGCCTGAATAATTGTTCTGCCATTTGCAGAATTCCTTCCTCATCGTTGGCCATCTGCTCCAACAGATTGTCCTTCCAATCTGCAGCAAAGCCTTCCATCATGTATGAGATGATCCAGCAAGATCCATTCTTCCTCGTTGGATTCCAGCATCTTTAGTTGAATGTAAAGTCGGCATGCATTAATGAAATTTGTCACTTCTGACATTTTTCCAGAGAAGACCAGGGGTTTGGCTACATCTATTCTAGATGCTCTGCCATTTCCGGTCCTGGGAATATTGAATACTGTCCCTGGCAATATGTTGGCAATGTTGGCGGGGGGAGGGGTATGTGCTGCTGCAGCCACAGCGGCTTGTGCAGCATTTGTTTGTAGCTGTGTCAGCTGATTTTGGAGGGCTTGGATGGTTGCAGCTTGCGCATTAAGGAGATTCAGCAATTCTGCTGATGTCATTTCTTGGGGCGCCGCCATACTGTGATAGTGTGGCGGTGGCGATGTAGGTGATGGTGTAAGCGGGGGTGGTGGTGATGAAAAAGGTGGTGCAGGTTCTCCGATGAAATCGGCATCGGAGTTGAATAGTAGGTTAGGATTTAGAGTGGCTGGGTTTGGTACTAAAATGGGAAACAGTGCTGCTTCCCACTGGTGTGGTTCCTCTGTGATAGAGTGTGATGATGATGATGATGATGTAGATTCTCCTTCTGATGGACTAAAACCCATGTCATTTGGATCAAGATCACCTGTGACAGCATCCCAAAAGGTATTGTTGTTTATATCTCCTATTTTGTACTTGTATGTAAGTGAGGGAGGTCTTGGCCTGTCACTTGCTTGAGAACGTATGTACAAAACATGCACTCAGGGTCTACAACCACCCCTGCAGTGCTACAATGTATGATACTGACTACTGGTTTTATTTTAATTGAAAAGATCTATCTAATCATGGTCCAAATGGTTGTCCTGATACCACTACACCGTACGGGTGCAGAACTTTCTCAGAGGCACATGACCAAGTGGCAGCTACCTCCAAGGGGTACAGAAAAGATGTATTTACGTAAACTAAATATATAGCCTTCAGAGGCCTAGACCAGGGCAATTTAACGCGCTAGGGGGCTGGTGAGGCTGGTCCCTACATACATGTCACGTATCGTGTGACAAATCCAGCACTGGTATCCTGTGCACAGGTGACCCTATCTACTGGGTTAGGTACTTTGGTTTGTGTAGACTGGGAACGTAATGCCAAGTTAGTTGAGGGCCACGAGGCAGGGCCACTAGTGCGCAGTTTTTAATGGTGTCTGGCAACCAGTACCACAATTTTATAGTTGGCATATGACTGTGTGATCCCCCAGTTCTCATCCAGTTAACCCTGTGGTCCGGGTATAACAAGCATTGGGGCTGCTAGAGGAGTAGTCAAGTTCTACTATCAGGAACCCCCCAGCGTGATGCCTAGGAGCCCCAACAGAGAACTGAGGAGAGGAGAGGAGAGGAGGGATAAAACCCGAGAGAACTCAACTGAGGACTCTGGGTGCTGGATTGCACTCTTTATATACTATGACAGGTGGTCTGTGCACTACCCTAAGCCCTACTCTAAATATAGTACAGTATGAGTAAGATGACTGCGCATGTAGTAATAGTAATGAGTCATCAGCGCCATGCTCCAGTTATCTTATCTACTACTTTATCTAAGTGCCAAACAATAGGAGCCTGCTTAGTCAGCATGCGGTTATATAATATGAAGAAAATGAATAAATAAAACGGAAATGACTTAGTGAAAAAGCCGAAGCTTTTCAGTTGGTCATGACACTGCCTGATCATGATTACTTCCTTTCCAAACTAGGAGAGGACATTGAGTTCACACAGTGCTGGGTCCAAGGGATCTCAGAGGAGAAACCAGTGCTACCTGGATCCTATACAACGGCTATTCCCAAAACAGCACCATGGAAAGTAAATGGGTATTGTTACCTATACCTGTTCAAGAAAGAATTCCATAATCAGTTCCATTGGCCGGAATGGCCCATGTTGGAGAGAATTCTATCATGGGAGCCAGAGCTCAGAAATTATTTGGCTGTTTTTGGACTACAAGACAATGTGAAACCAGACAAATTCCATGTACTGGAATGGGCAGAACTGAGTCCCACAAAGGACGAGATCTATACCTGGAAAGATCTGGAATGTCTTGAGCAACATGGGAAATTTAATAAGAAGGCCAGATTTGGAGGGCAGGGTAAATCTAAGAAACCTAGATCTAAATTGCCCATGACAATAAAAAAGCAAATGAAAGTCTAAATCAATTAGGCTTTGGACAATGTCTTTCAGACACTGGAATCTATGTTTGCTACAAACAAAAATCAATCATAGTAGCAATACTATATGTTGATGATGTCTTGATCAAATTAACTATGCAAAGAAAATAGTTAGGAGATTTGGTCAAGAAGATTTGAAACCTGTACACACACCATTGCCAGCAGGATATATGCCGCCTGCTACAAATACAGGTCAAGCAACTTCTCAGGAGAGGAGTTACTATCAATCAATTATAGGGTCACTATTATATCTTACTCTTGGCACAAGATATGATATTACTCAGGCAGTAATCATGATGTCACAATTCATGGTTAATCCTTCTAAAGAACATATTGCTAAAGCATTATATATAATCAAATATGTGAATTCATCAGTTAATGGAAGGATCACATATAATGGTTTGAATAAAGAAGGATTAAATGCTGATGCTGATGCTGATTGGGCTGGAGACCAAATCACAAGAAAATCAGTAAGAGGCAATCTCATTCTATTAGCAGGAGCTCCAATTAGTTGGATCTCTAGAAAACAAAAAACTGTTGCTCTTTCATCCACAGAAGTAGAATACATGAGTCTGTCAAATTGTTCTAGACCAATCATGTGGATAAAATCTCTGTTTAAAGAGCTTGGTTTTTCTACTGGAGCCATTGATCTAAAAGTAGATAATCAAGGATCAATATTCCTAGCAAGGAACCCTGCCCAAGAACATAGAACAAAACATATTGATATATGATATCACTATGTTAGAGGATGTGTTGAGAATAAAGATGTCAACATTCAATATTTTCCCACAAATGATCAGTTAGCTGATATCTTAACAAAAAATTTAACTTGGCAAAAGTTCAAAGAGTTAAGAAATAAAATTGGCATTAAGATCCTCAATGAGGGGGAGTGTTGAAACAATCTGAAAAGATTGTAACAACATTTCAGATCACTCTGATCTTAACTGATCTTATCTTATCTATCCCAGAATAGTCCTTTCCCCTTGTAGATAATATGGTGATGGGACAAAAAGTATCTTTGATGGATATTATAGAGTTGGACAGATACTATAGAGTTTGACACATGTCATACTCAGACAATAAGTGCACCATGTGCATGACTGTGCAATGCTGTGAACATAGCAATGACTGCACATTACCAAGCACAATATAAATCATCAGTCAGCAATACTAATATTGCTGACCTCATACATGTAGATAGATAGTATATATACCTGTGTATGTAGCCATCAATTTACAGTTCAATTCTTTGCTCTACTAGGTGATCACCACAAGTGGACCTAAGTGATTAACTACAGCTACAAGTGAGTATTTACTCACCAGCTCTACCCATTCTACTGCACCCCTGTCATGCTCTGCTTCAACAACCCACAACATCCAACCCCTCCTCCTTGATCCTATGCCAACCCATCTGCATCTACAGCTCCCACAGTACCTCAACAACCTTCTCAATGACATGCACCACTCCCCACTCAGGTTAGATGGATAGAAATAAACCATTGCTCAGCTTTATCACCCACCACACCTCTGTTGGCATCAGGAGTGAATTATACCTGCAGAAATTGTCAGTAGCTATACTAAACCTAAGTGATGAAATTGTACCAATCTTCCTGACTCCTCTTTGTCTTCACATCACATCAGGTGGTCGGGCGAGGGCTCCACAGGAAAGGGGAGACCAAGCAATTGAGCTGACCCCAAAGTGCTATGACTGTAGATGGGTGAAAACACAACAAAAATATGATTGAAGGAATCAAACCTTGAGCGTAGGGAGCATTTCACGCTCCTCTTCTCGATAAAGGAGATTGTAATAGTTTTGCATCGAGATGAATGGTGTCAACTTGTTGGTGATGGCATAATCTATCACGAATTTATAATCTGATGCGTTGGGAGGTTAGATATGCCTTACTCTGCATAACGTGGACTAGCGGTATATGAAGTTAGTTATTTAAAAGGGAAAGTTTGAAGGCTTACATTGCCAAGCCCAGCATGACGACATGCCGATACATCGAACATATCCAGCCTTGACCACGTCATGAAGTGCCTGCATCTGTTGAAACGTTTAATCATCTTTGGAAATGTAAACCCAATGTAAGACAGATTGGCATGATAGCGATCTTTTCATCATTCGTGTCGCGCCATTATGTGTCGGTTTTATTTTGTGAAGTCTCCAGCATGCAGCAGCGATATACGACAATGACACAGTTTCGGCATTGCTCTGTAGACTGCCGGAATTTTCAAATAGCAGAAGTCCTTGCAACCACTGGACGACATGCTTACGTGGCTCCTTGTTGCAAATCGGTGATGTCCTGATATCTGAGACGTGTGTTAGCGGGGACGTCGGGCGAGAATGATGCATGATGATTTGCCGAGCGCCGCCTAAAAATTTTCTGCACCTGGTATTGAGAAAAAACCTGCTTGACCAAACCTCTCTCCCACATCTTTCTTTCAGCGCGCACGCAAGTCCCAAGAATCGGGCACAGCTTCCCAACAGCCAATTCGCCTTACTCGAAACGCCGGTCTTCATTGGATCCTCAATTTAGGCGCAATGCCCGCAGGAGATGTTGATGAGTCATCAGTGGCAAAGGATTGAATGCAGGGTGGCAAGTAGCAAGAGCATGACCTGCTGACGTAAAGACAAAGCGGCGGTGTGAGGTAGATTTATTCATTTAGTTCTGGTATACGTGCACCTTCAGATCAAAAAATTCATTTTTCCAAAGAAGAGATTATGTTATCGTTCGAGGAGGTCAATCATAATTCAAAATACACGAAGCGCTAATAACTCTCTTTCGACTTGGGCTGTCCCACATTAATGCCGTCGTCCAAACACACATTTATCTCAAGTTAATTGCAAGGAAGGAACCAACTAAGAATGGCCGAAAACATTTTGGGGTCTGTACGGTTCCTCCAGGTATCGCACCTCCTCGTCTGTCAATGTGACATGCACCGATTCTTTTCCAAAGTTAAAATCAAGTTCGATTTATATTGTGAGCAGGACGAACGAAACGTACTGATAATGTCTTTCAAGTTGTCAAGAGAAGTAGTGCCCACAATAGGCGCCGCAACAACTACGTGTAAGCGTTGGTCAGCCAGTCTTCAGATTCAGCAGACCAAGGACCGGCAGGGACGAGCGTACCGTCTTTCGCCATAATCCAGGCCAGCGCAACTTGCACCATTCCAATATTCTTCTTATTTGCGACTTCCTCGAGACGCTCAAGGATCGCGTCCCTCGTGTCCTTCGTGTTCGCTGGTGCAAGGTGTGGAATATACCTGCAGAAATGTCAGTACCTATGTATACCAAAACTAAATAAATAAATCATACATGTCTACGTCACCCCGCTTTGTCCTCACATCAGCCGGTCGAGCGAGGACTCCACGAGCGAGGGGGGACCAAGGAATTGAGCTGACTCCAAAATGCTATGATTGTAGATGAGTGAAAACATAATAAAGGACGATGGATAGAATTAAACCCTGAGCGTAGGGAGCATTTCACGCTCCTCTTCTCGGTAAATGAGATTGTAATAGTTTTGCATCGAGATAAATGGTGTCAGCTTGTTTGCGATCGCATAATCTGAATAGTCATGACTTTACAATCTGATGCGTTGCGAGGTGAGAAATGCCTTACTCTGCATGAGATGGACTAAAGGTACATGCAGTTAGTTATTCAGTAAGAAGAGCAAACAACTTGAAGGCTTACATTGCCAAGCCCAGCACGACGACATGCCGATATACCGAACATATCCAGCCTTGACCACGTCATGAAGTGCTTGCATCTATTGAAATGTTTAACCGTCTTTGGAAATCTACACCCAATGTTAAACCCACCGTTTCTTCGATCGGGGTATTTTTGTCGAAGCGATGACCTGAATAACCTTGTTACGAGGAATCAAAACCCGAGTTATTGAATCGCGTACATTGTAAAACGTCAACATAGTCCAACTGGAGTCTCTCCAAACTCGCTTTGATAGAATCAAAGATGTGCTTATTATACGATACGTGAACACAGGTGGCAACACAAAGTAGAACATTACCTTGCGACTGAGACCATATTGATTAACGGAACCAACATCGTCGGGGTTCTCACCCTTCGTAACAGCCAAAACACCAGGGAGATTCATAGGGAAATAAACCTGCCAATCGAGTTGCCCATTTTTTTTAAAAAAAAAAAAAGTTTCAAAAGAAAGATGGCGTACCTTGGTCATGACAACGATCTCCTCGCGGGGAAAATTAAATTGTTTGATTGCTTTTCCAAGTATGACTTCTGATTCACCGAGGGAGTAAACCTTCAATGCGCGTGAGTTGTTACAGAGTGGATAACCTAGCGGATGCTTACGTTGGCTGTATCGAACGTATTAATCCCAGCATCGTAGCTGTTGCCCAAAAGAAATGAACAGTACTCGTCATTATTAGGGGAAAACACGTACGCGGCTTTGATCAGCTTGAGCGACTCTTCCTCCTGCAAAATCCACTTCTCAATCTCAGGCGTACCAAAGGACATACATCCCAATATGATCTTGGAGATCTTCAGCCCCGAATTACCTAATCGTACTTTGCTCGCCAGTCAGCATTGAATTAGGAATGATAGAAAGGGGTAATACCATAGGGCATTCCTTTCTTTTCGAATGAGGTAGACATCATGGATAGTGAGGTGACGGGGTAAAGGCGGTGACAAGTTATGCATGATTGAGAATGTTGCTCTTTTATATAAAAGACAATGTAAGACAGATTAATCTTTTCATCATTCGTGTCGCATCATTATGTATCAATTTATTGTGTAAAGTCTCATGCAGCAGCGATATACGGCATTAACAGTTTCGGCATCGTTCTGTATCTGTAGACTGCCGGATTATTCAAATAGCAGAAGCCTTTGGGTGACCCAATAAGGCGACGTGCTTACGTGGCTCCTTGTTGCAAATCGGTAAGTTATTTCCGTGCTGAGATCTGAAACGAGTGCTAAGTGGGGACGCCGGGCATGAATCGATATCTTCTTTCAACGCGCGCACGAAGTCTTGCAACCTTCGTGCTTACTATGTGGCTCCTAGTTTGTTTCCATGTTGAGATCTAAGATGTGTGTTAAGTGGGGACGTCGATAAATATGCGCCCCCCCACATCTTCTTTCAGCGCGCATGAAACTGCAACCGAACTTCATATGGCGACGTTCTTAGGCCCTTAGTTTGCTTCCGTGTTGAGATCTGAGACGTGTGTTAAGTGGGGACGTCGGGCAAGAATTGATGAATCGATTTGCTTACTCCCCCTCCCACATCTTCTTCCAGCGCGCACGCAAGTCCCAAGAATCGGGTACGGCCTCCCAAAAGTCAATTCACCTTGACTGGATCCTCAGATTGGGGCCAATGCATGCAGGAAATGTCGACTCATCATTGGGTCAGAGAGGCAAGCGGCAGAGGATTGAGCGGAGGGCGGAGGTAGCAAGAAGTAGAGGAGCGAGAGAGGGCTGCCAGAAGAGTGTGGTGCATATACCCATTTCACGTCTTCAGCTCATAATGATTCAAGAGGAACCTGATACTCTCAACTAGATACTATCCTCGAGTCGGTCAATTTGGGCGCCAAACGTTTAGGCCCACTCACCTCCTTAAACAAACTTCCTAGGATGATCGATGGTGATGGACGCTGAACCTGTCACTCTCCTCGGTGGTCGATAATCGCAACTTGTGCAGAACACGAGCAAAGTCGGACGTTGGTCACCGCGCCTTGTGACAAGAATGCTTCATCGCACCTCCGAAAGGCTCTTGAAGAGCCTGAATATGGATTCTCGATGCGGTCGTACATATATGACTATGCCATCCATCACAGGACACTTCCAAGCCCGAGTGGAAGCATTCCTCGAAATGCAGTACATTCGAAGCTCCTGACAGCTTGCTCCTATGCTTTCGGAGACGCCATTCGAGTACGACTTGGCAAGGAAGAGCATGGGTCCTCATATTAGATGAATTGCGAATGATATGTTCACATCGGCTACATAAAAGGTATTGATCCCTGCATCTTAACTATGGTATATATGCGTGGCTATGAGGACATCGTCAAATTGGGAAAAGCTCCAGACATTACACGGATTTAATCACCTTGATAGGCTCGGCCTCCGGTAGAATCCACGGTTGAGTTTCTGGTGTACTACAAGAAAGCCAACCCAGTATGATCTTGGAAACTTTCAGCCCAATCGTACTGCACATGTAATGCTCAGCTGGACTACACTTAAGCGAGAGGCGCACAGGGGACGTACCATATTTAGGGCATTTCCCTCTTCTGACATGTTGAAAATGTCTGCCGTTATCCAACCAGTCAGCGCTGGTCAGCCTCCGATACAAGCGCGCCGGCCAAGTTCACACCGTTTATCAAGGCGAGCCTGGCGCGGCCTACGACGACGCGTCATCAGGCGGCATCCTGGCAGGATTGGTACCATTGAATGTGCCTATGGTTATAAGCTGCGAGAATATGTCTTCAGCTCGTGGTGATTCCAGAGGAGATGTATACTTTACTAGATATTATCCTCAGAATTTGGGCACCAAACGTTTAGGACCACAGGCTCACCTCCCTGAACACATTCATTGGAACGAGACGAGAACGCGTACATCGATGCTTTTTTTAAGTCTGTCGGCTGAATCTGGTGCCTGTCCGGAAATTCCCACGTCTCACCTGTCAACCATTCGGCGCAACTAACTAGCAGCCGCGTAAGCAGTTGCCGTCTCCAAGTCGCGTTACTATGACCCAAGCGCCCGCATTACGAGATTGAACTCTCGTACTAGTATCAGTGCGGCGAGCCATAGGCTTGACAGACAGTGGAGTCACACTCCGAGTCGGATGACGCGACATCGATGATGAATAAATGATCGCGTCGATAGCAGTCACGCCCTCGGATGACTCGACATCGATGATGAAATTTGAAAAAAAAAAAAAATTCATATAAGAGGGGCAACATTTTATCCAGAATTCGTGACCACCTTCGCTTTAGCATCGTCAGTCAAGGAAATAACCACTATTCATCATGTCCACTTCGCTCGAGCAGAAAGGAATGCCCTATGGTATACCCCCTTTTTTCTCGTTTTCCCAATTCCAATGCTGACCGTCGAAAAAAGTACGGTTGGGAAATTCGGGGCTAAAGGTCTCCAAGATCATACTAGGATGCATGTCCTTTGGTTCCCCCGACATTGAGAAGTGGGTCATGCCGGAGGAAGAGTCGCTCAAGCTGATTAAAGTCGCGTACGTGTTTTCTTACTATTATTAAGAGCACTTCTCAAAAAAAATGTTTTTGGTAACAGCTACGATGCTGGAATTAATACGTTTGATACAGCTAACGTGAGCATTAACTATGTTATCCACCTTGTAACAACTCACTTGATTTGAAGGTTTACTCCTTCGGTGAATCAGAAGTTATACTGGGAAAAGCAATCAAACAATTTAATTTTCCCCGCGAGAAAATCGTTGTCATGACCAAGGTAAGCCGTCTCCCTTTGGGTAGCTGGAAAAAAAGAAAAAAAAATACGGATCAACTTGACAGGTTTACTTCCCTGTAAACACCTCTGTCTATGCTGTCTTGAAAGGTGAGAATGCGGACGAACTGGGTTCCGTTAACCAACATGGTCTTAGTCGCAAGGTGATATTTTGCTTTGTTATACAAGTTTGTTTGCCGCCTGTGTTCACATGCAGTATCGTATAGCACATCTTTGATTCTGTCAAGGCGAGTTTGAAGAGACTCCAGTTGGACCATATCGACGTTTTACAATGTACGTGATTCAACGATGTTGGTTTTGGATCACTCGTAGCAATGTTATTCAGGCCATCGCTTCGACAAAAATACCCCGATCGAAGAGACGGTGGGTTTAACACTGGGTGTACATTTCCAAAGTGGTTAAATGTTTTGACAGATGCAGGCACTTCACGATGTGGTCAAGGCTGGATATGTTCGATATATTGGCATGTCGTCGTGCTGGGCTTGGCAATGTGAGCCTTTGAACTTTCAACTCGTTTACTTTTCTTCTTACTGGATGACTAACCTCTTTCTTATACCTCTAGTCCATGTCATGCAGAGTAAGCCAAAGCTTCTCATCTCGAAACGCATCAAATTGTAAACTCATTGGCAATAGATTATGCGATCACAAACAAGTTGACACCATTCATCTCGATGCAAAACTATTACAATCTCCTTTATCGAGAAGAGGAGCGTGAAATGCACCCTACGCTCAAGGTCTGATTTCGTCTAATCATCTTTTTTGTTGCTTTTTCACCTATGGGTACGGTCATTAGCACTTTGGGGTCAGCTCAATTCCTTGGTCCCCTCTTGCCCGTGGAATCCTCGCTCGACCGACTGATGTGAAGACGATGCGGAGTGAGGTCGACAAGTCTGATTTTCTTCATTTAGTTTCGGTATAAGTGGCTGACATTTCTTCAGGCATATTTCACGCCTTGCACCAGAGGACACTAGGGATGCGATCGTCGAGCGCGTCCAGGAAATCGCAAAGAAGAAGGATATTGGGATGGTTCAGGTCGCGCTGGCCTGGATTATGGCGAAGGATGGTGCGCTTGTCCTGTTGTCTAATAAATCTGTAATCTGACTGAACATGGTCTGTAGTTGTTGCGGCGCCTATTGTGGGAACGACATCTATAGACAACTTGAAGGGTATTATCAGTACGTTTCGTTCTTCCTGTTTGCAAGATGGATTGAATTTGATTCACTTTAATTGGAAAGAATCTGTACATGCCACGTTGACAGACGAGGAGATCCGATACCTGGAGGAACCGTACAAACCAGAGGTTATCCGCGGCCATTTTTAATCGGTTGCGTGTAATCTACATTAGATCGTGTACAAGTGTCATATTCCGAGGACCGTTTGACCCATGTATTAACTGAGAAAACAAATGCAAGGACACATGAACAGATGTGGTCGAGAGACTGTACTAAGACAGAGTCTCAGACATGGAAACTCACACTCCAGTCAGAGTCTGAGCCTAGTCCAAGTGTTGTCAGTCCTAGGACTGGGCTTGGACTGAGCTCAGACTGAGCTTGGATAAAAACTCATTTTTTGGTGAGGTCTCCAGCCAAAAACAAAAGGCTTGGACTCCAAGTAGACTATCAAGACTCTGAGGAAAATGCTTGGATTGAGCTTGGAGTCCAACATTTAGCAGGGGGAGTGTAAAGTGCTCAATGAGATACCCTTACAAGGATGTTACCACAGGGATTTCCACCTGTTCTTGGGGTCAATTTGGCTGTGCCTGTGGCCAGCACCCCAAGAACCCTCTCATTTGATTTCACCATGAGACACAGGTGTGGTGTCTGGGCATTTGCTCAGGTGTCCTTATGCTAATGGAACTAGCCATGATGAATGATTGGTATCCTTGTTACAGTTGATGTCCACAATGTCATTCAGCATCCAAGTCTACAGTGGCAAACAGAGTCTTGGTCTGTTCCCAACCACTGGACAAGGGTTCTAGGCACTAGGTCTGATGATGACAAAGACTTAGAAGAGCAAGGAGAGTGGTTGAGGCAACAAGCAAGAGTGTTCAAGTTGAGGATAAGATTTGACTAAGTTGGAACTAAAGAACTATGGTACATGAGAGGGGTTTATATATGTTTAGAGAACAATGAAAACTAGAGGGGAAAGTGCATAGCTATCTAAGAAAGGAAAAGTGAAGGTAACTATGGAAGGAGATAATGTCCAAGTGTAGCTATGAGTAGTAACAAGTAAATGTAGTCCATTAACAAAGGGAAAAGAGAATTGTAACAATCCTGAAACTGTGCAATCATCTTGTCAAGGACTATCTTATGGAAACTATAATGTCATGATATTTATAACTCTCAATATAGAATAGTAAATTAAAGCTAGATGACAGGTGTGGGATGGCCTGAAAAATTATATAGTGTGTGGTTGAAAAAGAGAAAAAGAAGACTTACAGAGGAGATGATTAAGAATGACATTTATAAATTCCTTGCACTCTACTTTAGATGGAAAATAGTGGGTAGTGAACCAATCATTTTTCCATTGTGATGTGAAAAGATTGTCCATCTCCATAGTTGAATACAAGTCCCAGGCCAGGTGGAAAGCATTGGAAGCAGTGGAACCTTGCTGCACATGCCAAAAGGAGTTTTCCAAGCAAATAAGAATTGCTGATCATGTGGCAGTGAGAAATACAAGTCAAATATAAAGTAAGGCATCAACTAAACCTGCAAAAGCGGGTAAGGAAGGTGTCTGGATAGAATTATAGTCAAAAAACAACTAGGGTGGCAATGTATACATACATTGTAGTGAACCATTAGAAGTGATTCAATGTTGTCTGCCTATTCAGTGGTTCTTGAGCAAACAGACAATGGGGGATGAGAAAGTGACATACAAACTAGATGCAATTTGAGCACAGCATGTAGGTAATTGAAATTGAGTTCAGAACATCCATGGTGACTCACTGCCTAAATGCAATTTCACAGCACCATGTAAGCCATCAAAATTGAGCTTAGAACATCCACAGCAACTCACTCTCTGGATGCAATTTCACAGCACCATGTGAGCCATTGAAATTGAGCTTAGAACATCCACAGCAACTCACATTCTGGATGCAATTTCACAGCACCTTGAAATTGAGCTTAGAACATCCACAGCAACTCACATTCTGGATGCAATTTCACAGCACCATGTAAGACATTGAAATTGAACTTAGAGCATCCACAGCAACTCGCATCCTTGATGCAATTTCACAACACCATGTAAGCCATTGAAATTGAGCTCAGAGCATCCAACAGCAACTCACAAGCTGAATGCAATTTCACAGCACCATGTAAGCCATTAAAATTGAGCTTAGAACATCCACAGCAACTCACAAACTAGATGCAATTTCACAGCACCATGTAAGTCATTGAAATTGAGCTTAGAACATCCACAGCAACTCACTCCCTGGATGCAATTTTACAGCACCATGTAAGACATTGAAATTGCACTCAGAGCATCCACAGCAACTCACTCCCTGGATGCAATTTTACAGCACCATGTAAGACATTGAAATTGAGATTAGAACATCCACAGCAACTCACAAACTAGATGCAATTTAACAGCACCATGTAAGCCATTGAAATTAAGCTTAGAACATCCACAGTAACTCACTACCTGGATGCAATTTTACAGCATTGTGTAGGCCATTGAAATTGAGCTTAGAACATCCACAGCAACTCACTCTCTGGATGCAATTTCACAGCACCATGTAAGTCATTGAAATTGAGCTTAGAGTATCCACAGTAACTCACTCCCTGGATGCAATTTCACAGCACCATGTAAGCCATTACAGTTGAGCTTGGAACATCCACAGCAACTCACTCTCTGGATGTAATTTCACAGCACCATGTAAGCCATTGAAATTGAGCTTAGAACATTTACAGCAACTCACAAACTAGATGCAATTTCACAGCACCATGTAAGCCATTAAAATTGAGCTCAGAGCATCCACAGCAACTCACTCCCTGGATGCAATTTCACAGCACCATGTAAGCCATTAAAATTGACCTTAGAACATCCACAGCAACTCACTCCCTGGATGCAATTTAACAGCACCATGTAAGCCATTGAAATTGAGCTTAGAACATCTTCAGCAACTCACTCCCTAGATGCAATTTCACAGCACCATGTAAGACATTGAAATTGAGCTCAGAACATCCAGGGCAACTCACAAACTAGATACAATTTCACAGCACCATGTAAGTCATTGAAATTGAGCTTAGAACATCCACAGAAACTCACTACCTGGATGCAATTTCACAGCATTGTGTAAGTCATTGAAATTGAGCTTAGAGCATCCACAGCAACTCACATTCTGGATGCAATTTCACAGCACCATGTAAGACATTGAAATTGAGCTCAGAGCATCCACAGCAACTCACATTCTGGATGCAATTTCACAGCACCATGTAAGCCATTGAAATTGAGCTTAGAACATTCTCAGCAACTCACTCCCTGGACACAATTTCACAGCACCATGTAAGCCATTAAAATTGAGCTTAGAACATCCACAGTAACTCACTCTCTAGATGCAATTTCACAGCACCATGTCAGCCATTTAAATTGAGCTTAGAACATCTTCAGCAACTCACTATCTAAATGTCATTTTACAGATAGATATGAGCAAAATAGATCAAGTGCAGAACATCTATGGCTTACATTCTGATTGTGGTATCATGTCCAGAATTTCATATTATTACTTGTTTTACATCTCACCTCCTAATGAGTATCCTGTAAGAAAGCTTCCCTTATCACACTGAAATTCTTACCTCATTTCCCTTAAGAATTTTCCAAATAAGTGTAGTCCCATGTCCATTTTGTGTCATACCCACATACTAAATAAGTTTATTAGCATCAATTGTCAATGATGTTTTAATACTTACATCCTTCAATTTGGATGAATATCATTCAAGTTCAATGACTCTGTGTTTATGATTACCTTGTTCTTACTGACCTCAGCCTTGGCTCCTAAGCTCTATTTAATCTGATCACTTACTGTATCATAGCAATGTCCAAACCAGGATGCCACTGAGAAGATCAACATATACTAGGCTCATTTCAGCCTTTGTAGATGTTCAAGTATGCAGAAATATCCCACCATGGTATCATTCCTAAACACATGGCTGAAATAGTGAATGAGGTAATAATGGATGAAATAAAAACAGACTCATTCACTGCACATTCAATGCAAATCTCCAGGTTATTCTGTTGGACAGTGACAAACAGCATCTTTAGTGCCAAGTTGTCAATTGATGCTGTTGTCTGTTTGATTAGCTCCTTTACTTGTTCTTGATGATTATTGTCATTCTCATTAATAGCTAGACACAGAATAAGCCCCAGTACCCCGTGACAAGAGAAAAACATACACTCAAATTGCACATAAGCACGAGGAGGATAGTCATAACCCCGGAGTGACTTTTCAAACTTTTCCACCAACGTCGCACGAGCAGTATCGAAGTTTTCATTCTCATTCTTCTTTTTATCATAAACTCGTGTGACCAGGACGTCGAATTTCGTGAAAATTGCCACAACCGGAACTGCATCTGGTTAGCTGCGACAGAGAGGTTGGAATCTGCTAAATGAGATTACCATTTCCTGGCCGTTGCTGGTTGAAGAACTTTGATTCCAATTCTAACAATGGGCGAGATACATCCGGCTCAAAGCAAAACCTGGATGCGTTGCGACTTGAGCCGTGGCAGGGAAGGGGATAAAACGCACCAAATTGCATGGATTTGATCCCCTACTTCCCGGACCTTCGCTTTGTCTTCAATGAAAGACATCACGGCCTTCAGTTCCTCCTCCCCCCCGGCCTCGAATCCAGGAGAATCGTGAAAGATGAACCCTGGGTTGCTTTTGAAGGTAAACTCATCACGAACATTATGGATCCCTCGCTATGGTGTCAAATTAGCGCCATGATCGAAGAAAATCACAAAGCTCGCAGAGCTGGTACCTTATCAGTTGGGTTAATCTATCAGCAAAAAACGATAGTAAGACGGAGATATCGAGCGAGAGTTAAGGTAGTGGCGTACGCTGTTGTAAACTGGATCGTCGTTTGTGTTGCAGACCCGCTTGAGCAGCGTCGTTTTCCCAGCATTTGCCCTACCGATGACGAGGATGCGGAAGTGAGTGTATTTGGCTCTGAGTTTCGCAGCTTCTTCCGGTGTGATTGTTACCGTTGGAGCGGGATCACCTGGAGGCGCTGGATCAGCTGGATCTACAAGATCAGCTAGTGACGCGGGATCAACTGTAGGTTCAACGATGGCTGGAAATGCAGGAACAAGCGGTGCGTCGATTGGAGGCGAAAAAGTGAGGGGGGCGACAGCCATGACCGGAGACGAAGGAACTGGGGAAGAGGCTACAGTTGGCGAAGCAACAAAGGGTGCAGGTGAATTCGAGCGGCTGTGAGGTGTGCTCTGTGATCCACCTAATCTCAACATCTTCTTCAGTCGGTTTCTAAGTCCTTTGCACTTTTTGGAAATCTGGGTGGGTTCGCCGGCCATTTCGCAACAAAGGTCTTGCTGGTGAATGCTAATCACTACTTTTCCCACAACATTTCCCGGAAATAGAAAGAACATCATGTCACAGCCGCCCCGCACTGTCTTCTATTTTTTGCGCCAAGTGCTCACAGATATGGTCCATGCCCTTCTCTCATTGCCGCCGATCCTTTTTGTGAAGTCTCGGAAAAAAACACTAAAGTTTTTACAGTGATCAAATTAACATGACACCACCAACTTACTATACTGTCTAAACTAAAGAGACGCGTACAGGCACTTGGAGAGGCCGCTGAAAAAGAGATGCGTATGCCATAATTTCGGTCGTTGAGCCTCGGCCTTTCTAAGTGACTGCGTTTTACAGAGCAGAGCCCCCGAGCCGCCATCATACACAGAGGAAGAACTTAGTACTTTCTATGAACAATTTCTCGCCCTAGCGGGATGTTGCCTCACGACGCATGGTTGTGCCTGCAACTATCATCTCTGTCAAGGAGTGTATGGTACTTGTAAACATTTGTGTGCGACCTGTGTTTTTTTTACTATAGATTTGTTTTCTGACTTTTTTTTCGCGTTTAGCTACAAGCACAGGATCACTTGGCTGCAGAAACAACGTTGGATATAACAAAGGTTGGTACTTAGTTTTTCCACCACCCTTGATGTTAGCTCAATCCGATTAGCAACTTGGTATTCCCATTCCAGAAAGTGCCATTATGCACGTCTACGCTGATGTCGGCAACGTCGCAGGCGTCGAGCGGGCCATGACGACGTATATGACAAGTACGTTTTCCAGAGTAGTATAACATTATCACTCATATGCCCAGACACGCCGACTGAACAACAACGTCATTTACACATCTTCCCTCCTCCTGTCCTTCATCCCAAGTCGGATCCGCTCTTGGCGTGCAACCCGACAAAAGGCGGCTAAGTACGCCATTCCCAAGCACACCCGTTAAATATGTCCAAAACTCTTCTGTGTTTAAATCCCCCCTGGCCGGTCTTCTAAGCCAAAGCCAAAGCCAAGCGCAGACGACAAGAGTGACGACGACTCCGATGACGCCAACGGCAAGTCCTGTTCAAAAAGCTGCCAACTATCTCGCATCGGACGGGCTGCTGGCACGGGCAGTCGAAGAGGGCACAGAAGAGGTGGAAGATGCCGTTTCCAAAGTGCCTGAGCTGTTTAAGAGCGTTTTAAGGGGGCGTAGGACGGTGCGGACGGGGTCAGGGCCGAATATCCTTTCAGGTGTGCGACAACACGTTGGGGAGAAAGGGATGGGAGCGCAGGGGCGCCTGGTGTGGTGGTGGCTGTAGGCGCTGGCGCTGTTGGTGGGTTGATTCCCTCGGTTCTCACCAGTTGGGTTGAGGCAAAGAAGAGAGCAATCATGGTCCGCTACGTGACGTGGATAGAGCAAGAGGAATGTCAGGGGTGGTTGAAACAGGGTACGAAGAGGTTTCATAATTGGCGGACCCGTGAGAGGGTACACGAGGCGGTCGAGAACGGGATACCGAATTGGGAGTTGGATTTGGTCGTTTTCCAAAGCACGTTGTTTGCGTTTCGTCTGGTGTCGTTGGTAGTCTGACGCGTGGTAGTGCTAGGCCACTGTGTGTGCTTCGTTGGCTAAAGACCAGTACGGGGTGGTACAGGGGGATATCCCTAAGGTCCTTGAGACTATGCTCCGGTTCCTTGGGGAAGTGGACAAGTGGCGGGCTGAGATTTTGGCACCCGTTCATCTCTCCCTGGACGCAAAACCAGAGACTAAACGCGAGGAAGCGGTGAAAGCAGAACGCGCACGGGCAAATGCGATCTTGTCTGAGATGAGCGATGGGCTGAAAGAGTGTATAGGGATGATCGTGCGCACGTTTGGGGACAAGCTGACGGCGTTCAAGTTTCCGCCTGGTGTAGCCAAAGGCTTCCAGACATTCTTGGATTTTTACTAAAATTGTAGCTTAAAATATGTCATACCTGTTACTTTGCCACTGATATTTCCTCAATGGTACGAATGAAATTTTCATACCCGGCCTTGCGCTCGCGTGATGTACTACTATTGCTCCTGGGACACACGTAGAGTCGGTGTCTATCTTCATCGAGAAAGGATCATTTCCAGTACACTTGGATCGGAAATTCCGCGAGTTTCAGTAGAAAGTCGAAATGGCACTTCGATGGAGGTCAAAAAAAATGTAGAATCGTATTTTTTATAACGCGTGACGCGTGATGCATTGATGTTTCGTCCGTCCGTGCTTCGTCTGTTATGCCAGATCCTCAGCTCCAGCACGCTATAGCTCTACTGGAAGAAGCATCGGCTTGGAACTGGTGTTTATTGAAACGGATACAAGACTCACGGAAGCAAGGTGGCAAGTATAAGGCCGTCACTACTCAGCTCTTGATCTGGTTAATCAAGGAGTCTTTCCAACTTGGCGGCACGGTGCTGGATCAGTTTTGGGAGCAACTTGGAAAATGCCACGAACGACTCAGGGACAACAGTGAATCAGAGCATATGTATATGTTCAACAACCGTTCTCATGCTGTTTTCTTCTGGCAGTCGAAATTTTGAAGGGCGTGTCGTTCGTCTCACGCCCGGAATCTCTGGCAATATTATTAGAAGGATTAAATCAAGAAGAAATTGACTTCACACCAGTATTGAGTATGGCGGGGGAATATTTCACTCACCTTGGTATTGCGAGTGAGCAGTACGCCGACCTACTAAATTCTTGATAATTAATGTGATACTAGTCTTGAATTCAGGGGGGCCTAAATCTGAGACAGACACGTCGTTCTCGGTCTCCGAAGTTGTTGATAAGGGAACGGATGAGCTTTTGAGGCTAGTCTCTACAGAGCAGTCATTTGGAAAACGAAAACAAGAATATTTAAAGGCACTGGTACGTTATGCACTCTTGAAAGATCGTACTATTTCCCTTACTTCTCGTCCGTGTAAGTTATTCAAGCGCGATGATTCGTTGTGTCCGGTTTCAGCTTCCCCGTTCTATCCTGGAGACCCTGATGGATACAGGGCAAATATGTCACATATTATTACAAATTCTGTACATGGCAAGGTGCGTATTTCCAATGTTTTCATTTCCTCGTTGCCCCAACTTCATACTCAGCCCGATACTCTGAAGTGTATTGCTATGTTTGCCGGCGAGAAAACCAGAGATGAAGCTATGTCACACCTGAATTCCATTGGCAACAGTATGAATCTTGAGAGCAATGTTCATTGGAGGTATGACAATTTGGACTGGGCAGTTGAGGCTAGGGATGAGGCAGGAAGGGTATGGTTGATATTACTGATCAGCAATGCTCCATGTTCATGCATCCCGAAGGTCAAATACATTTACCGAAGAGTCCCGTTCAACTCTGCACCTGGCCCAATGCCCATCAAACTGAAGGATGGAGATGAAATCATATTTGGAAAAGGGCCAGATGGAACACGACTCGGCGGAGGGCCTTTACCAAGGCTTTGCAACCTGCACTTGGCTGTTGCTCGTGTTTTGAAAATGAGTAGTGCTGCAGATATCATTTTAGAATGGAAGGATGAAGCAGATGATGGTGATCTTCCTCATTTATTTATTGCATCAGAACATTTTTGCAATATCCTTGATGCACAGTTACTTCTTTCTGGTCAGGTTGTGCTTTAATAGCCATGTCTTGATGTAGGCTTTTAATGCTGTTTATTACCACATTACCCTAGATGTTGTGTTTCTTAATCTCTGTTGTGTGACAGACAAATAGGGAGAGTAACTTAATGCATGGGCGTGGATAGCAATGACTGCTCAAGCAACTGATGCATGCAGTAGACAAAGTTGGCTTGCTAACAACAGATTGATACATTGATAACTTTATTGCTGGTTGCTAATTAAGGCCTCATAGACCCCCATATACACATAAACTTATGCTTGCTTTTGTATATCATTCTCACTGATGGGATGGCATTCTCTCAGGCTCACGGTTTTTCAGTGACAGAGTCCTTGTTCAATGAAACCCATTGGGATTACAACCACCAAGAAATGACTTCCAATCTACAAAGCATAAGCTTACATTGCTTGAGTGAGTCTAGATTGCTGATAGTAATTGCTGCCTATCAAGCTAATTGATATAGGGGAGTTGTCACCACCACCATCACCATACCACTGGCATGTCCCAGTTCCAGCCTCTCCAGACACACATACCAACATCACTGCATCTCCAATTGGTGAGCCACACTTTGTTTGCTAGCAGAGAAAAAAGTAATTATTGTTGATGCTTCACCAGCCTCATATGGGAGCAACATTGGGGGCAATCAGAATAACCATGTCCACAACTACTATACCATTGTTGGTGTGTAAACATTTTCATCATTGGATGGGCTATATGCTGAGTGCAATTCTTGCTGACTTCCACAGGCTCATACTCATCAATTCCATCACCACTGCTTCCCTTGCAGCACATTGACCTCAGCCTCATATCTGTTGAAATGATCTGAAAAGATTGAGATGACATTTTGGATCACTCTGATCTTAACTGATCTTGTCTTATCTGTCACAGAATAGTCCGTTCCCCTTGTAGATAATATAGTGATGGGACAAAAGTATCTTTGACAGATATTATAGAGTTGGACACATGTCATACTCAGACAATAAGTGCACCATGTGCATGACTAACACAGCAATGACTGTGCATTACCAAGCGCAATATAAATCATCAGTCAGCAATACTAATATTGCTGACCTCATGCATATAGATAGACAGTATATATACCTGTGTATGTAGTTGTCAATCTACAGTTCAGTTCTCTGCTCTACTAGGTGATTGCCACAAGTGAACCTAAGTGATAAACTACAGCTACAAGTGAGTATTTAACTCACCAGCTCTACCCATTCTACTGCACCCCTGTGACCTGGTGACCCTTCCCCTTGATAACCCTGTCTCAAGGACAGGGAGGGAGATAGCTGTCACAGTCCCTGGGAGGATCGCTTTTGGTAATTATACCAAAAAGAAACAAATCAGGTTTGTTGGGTAAGGAGCCCTAGCTGTAGTGTATACCCTGTATTATCAACTGTTTGTAAAAGGCTAACATAACCTTGGAGCTCACCAAACAAAGAGCCAGATCAGATCTAACAAATCTGATCTCCACCTGGAGAGGTGTGAGAATAATACTTGGTGTGGCTCATCTCACCAGCCCCAGGTTTCTGATAACCCTGGTAATACAAAAATCATAATCTGGACATGTCTCCAAGGACCTGGTGTCTGGGGGAGTCAGAGGATACTCCCTTATCAACCACCTCTGGGTTTAGGGCCATCTCAGGATGGATAAAGCTCATGGTTACAGTCATAATCAAAAGGCTTACATGCCCCCCTATTGGCTGTGAATAATTATGCACTTATATCATTATATGGGTTTTTGTCCCCTCTTTCTGTGATTATGTAGTCTATTTCTATATGAAGGTTGTGCTGCTTGGGCATTGTCCCTTGGTACATGCAAACCATTGATGGGCACTGGTTAGCATCCCATCTAGATTAGGATCGCTTCTTAGCAGCATAGTATACAATTATAAATAGATATTTACTATACTCTTTTCATACCTTGGTTGTCAGGATTTGATGGAGCCCCAAAACCATAAATCAGGGAAGGAGGATGCTTCCCTGATGATGATGAATTACCTAAAAAGCAATCTCTGTCCCTGTCAAGGGAGGCACCTGTGCTGCCCTAACTGTGAGCATCAAAGACATGCACATTGCTACTAGTCTAGAAAAGTGAATGCTGACTGGATTTTTTCCAGATACCCAAACCAAACCAAACCAATTCTCTCATTGGATTTACTTGTTTTTACAAATAAATATATAAATAGCAATAAGAAAAATGTCTTGCTCTACTTTCTCCAATGTCTCTGCTGCCTCTGCTACCTCTGCTGCTGTTTTTGCCACTGCTGGCAAAAAATTCATTGCCACTTCCAGCAAAATGTCTCCCATCTCAATTTCCTCAACCTTGCCTGCTGGATCCCCTGGCAATAAATCAATTGTTGCCAATACTGGCAAGAAAACCATTGGCATTGTTGCCAACAATGACTTTTTCACTGTTGGCAAATCAGGAAAAGTTGCCGGAAAACCCAGCAAAATCATTGGCAAAACCAGGAAACATGCTGGTACTGTTAGGAATCCATCCTAATGCATCTTTTTCTTCCTTTTATCTTGCTAGTGGTCTGGGACCACTCTGGGACATCTATACATGATCTGGGATCATGGAAGGGACTATAGGAACACTTCGCGTGGGTTAGTGCGTGGGAGCGCTCACTAGAAGACAAGACAATGGTGGGTTGGGCCAACCACCTACGTACTAGGAAAGAGATTGCAACCCTGGGTGGCAGTGCGCGCGGATCACATCAGCGCATCAGTACATCACCCCAATAAGGCATGAGATCAGCAGCAATGCTTGACAGCTTGATATGGCAACAGCAACTCCCTGTTGGGGATTGCAGGAGGCCTGTGAGCAGTATGCCTCATGGAATAGGGCCCAGACGGAGACTGTGGGAGCGCCAGGCTGAGGGGAAGGTTCTAGGCCATGGGCACATGTGGAACTGTCAAGGGCGCACAGCATTGCTAAAGATAGATGAAGTCCAGAAGCAGCGCTCAAGGGTCTGGAAGCAGCGCTCAAGCAGTATGAGTCACTGAGGCTGTAGAGGTGCCAGTGGGAAGGGTTGCAAGGGGTCTTAGTAGAATAGTATATAAGACCAGCTGTAGGCAGTCTTGGTTCCCCAAGACTTAAGATAGTTTATCTTACGCTCATTGTATGGGCATTAGATTCTGTCTAATGTAGTCTCAATATCATTCCTTCTCTCTGTTCTTATCCTCCTCCCTTCTCTGCGAGGCTTGTGGGTTTGTGTTGAGTGTGAGCTTGTAACAGGTACAGGCAAGGCAACCATTATTGCCAGTTTGGCAACCAGCAAAACTGCTGGCAAACACATTTCTGGCAAAATTGCCAGACAAAGCAGCTCATATGCTGCTATAGCTGGACAGTCCTCCAGCTCCCCATCTAGCAATGGTTCGTTGGGTTGATGAATCAACTATTTTGACCTCCTACCTGAGGAGGCAATAATTATTTCTGATGAAAAATCAGAAAATGCAGCTCTCTTTGGTGTAGCATCATGCTACAAAGGGAAAGAGACTGCAGCCCAATTCAAATTGGGCAATATAATGGATTCAGGACTGGCAAAAAAGCGGGAACACCACTCCAGCAAAGAAAGAATGCTGCCGGCAAGTCCAGCAATGTCCATTTCCACTTCCTCATCTCTCCCCACTCTCCATTCACCATTGCCTCCTCCTGTTATTAAACAGGAATATGTGTTGCCACATCTCCATGGCAACCTCTTTGTGTCTGTTGAGCACAAAAATTGTGCTGGCAAGACACATGCAACCAGCTCTGGGCTGTCAACCTCCTGTGATGTTCAATTTGCCAATGATTTACTTCAGCAAAATCAAAACATCATTGCCCAGTGCCAGAAGCAGATTGAGGAGGCCAAAAAACGGGAAGAGAAAAGAATTGCTGAGAAAATTGCATGGCAAGTGCAAGACCATGAGCAAAATATGGCTCAATCTCTCAGAAATAAAAGATCTCTTTGCCGTTTCAAGGAACTACGGGGTAAATATACAAAACCCACAACAGTTCCTGTAGGAGAAATTGGTGGTGATACTGTGCCCACAACAATTGCTGACCAGCAATTGTTAAACATCATTCGCAGTGGCAATTACAAGCCTGCTACTCCCTATCCTATTATAAGGAATACTGAAAACAGGACACTGATTCCTGTTCCTGGTCCATCTAGGATTACTTATGCCATTACTGCAAAGAAGGGCATGGAGAAAGTACGTGGTCCTATTAGCTTCCCTAAAAACAAAGATCCTAACAAGGTTTATTTGTTATCTGCTACAGAGCAGAATAGGTGCCATGATAAATGGCTTGCCACATGGGGAGCAAGGGTTGTTACTGATGTGTTGAAGTGGGAAATCAAGGAGGACCCACTTTTGGTACAACCCAATAATGGGAACAGTGAAGGAGAGACATGAGACAAATGTGCCAGATGGGCACATAAAACTTCAGAGTGGCAGAATATTGCCACTGCCTTTGTAAATTTGGAGTATCCCCAAATAAAATATGTGTAGTTAAGAATAGGAGGAGTGATTCTACACTTCTTAATAAAAACTTGCATATGGCATATGATGCAAATGAGTTAGTTGAGGATGTGAAAATAATACACTACAAATAGAGTTCTGAAACACACATATGAACAACCTGTTTGGTGCAAACCAGGCATGTGTTATTTGGCAGCTATAAAACTACGAGCATTGTCAAAATATGTGTGGAAGACATATCCTACTATTAAGGAATTGTCTGAAATAAGCCATGCCCTATGAAAAGACATTGGCTTTATCCTGACAGAGCAAAAGAATGATCATTTTCATCTCCAAATTGCTCATAAAGGAAAATATGGTTGGGCAAATTTGGATGAAATGCCTAAAACTAATAAAAGCCATTGGAGAGTTGGAGTGGATAATAATGATAAGGACAAAGTTCCCATTTTAAAAGGATCTAGCAATTATGCTATCTGGGGATGATTAATGAGAGCATTGCTCCAGTCCAAAAGTGTATGGCAATATGTTACAGGGGGAGTAACTCATGCACCATTCACTGAGGCGGACCAATTGGATTTAGGAAGTGCTACTGTAACAGCAGGACATGTAGCAGCTTTAAATCAAAAATGGAAGCTACACCAAGAATTCCTTGAAAATGACAACAAAGCAAATGGGATAATCTCCCTATGTTTGTCACAGTCTCTTAATATTTATGTCAAAGAGACATCAAAAGGAACTTGGGATGCACTGTGTGCAGCATTTCAAATCCTGGAGCAGTTGGAGTCTTTAACATTTATAAAGATGCAAAGTCTTGGGAATTTCCAAAAGGAAAGAGTCCTGCAGATTCAGTTCATGAACTGATGCAAAAATGGGCCAGAATGGAAGCATGTGGTAAAGCCTTTGATGATGACTTCAAAGTAATGGAAGTCCTAGATCAATTACCACAATCTTGGGATTTGTTTAAAACTTATTGTCTCCTGAAACAAGTTTTGGGAACAACAAAGTTAAATGACCTCATTCCTGAAATAGAGAATGAGTGGCAGCATTGTAAAGTTGACCAAGGTGCTCCTTTGGCACATTTTGTTTCGAAAGGAGGATACAAATTTTCCAAAGGCAAAAAACCTTATAAAAAGTCATTCACACCTCATGTGAATTTGCCAAAAGGGAAATTTGTGCATAATAATGCACAAGCAGGTCCAAAGTCATCAATCTGCATATGTACCTCCTGGAAATCAAAAAGGAAAAAAATGGGCTAAAACAAGCATAATAGAGATAACAGGCAAAAGAAATTGAACCTGATCTCTAAAGCTACCCATAATCCTGAGGATTTAACCAAGAAGGATAGGCAAAATCTTAAACAATTTGCCAATATGGTTATAACAGATAACCATAATAAGATGAATGTGGATTCCCCACAAACATCTTCTTCAAAATTAATAGATAGAATTGCACCTCTTAACAATCAAACTGATCAAGAAACTATGCAAATAGTTAATCAGATCAGAGATGTTAAGGGAAAAGGCAAAGAACTCTTTAAAGAAAACTTTGGTCCAGCATACTCTATTCAAGGGCATTGTATTGATGATGATAAAACCTTGGAAAATATTGAAGATGAACCAATTGAGGAAATATTAGCAGCAGCGCTATATGCTCGTCGACCGGAGGGGTAAAACCGATGATATTCTACGGTATATACTACAGTATATATACTCGCGCTTATGCTTCTAGGATATTCTATGATATCTAATCTACATAGATCAGTCCATAGGTATCATACGACTTTCTCATTGTCCGGCTATCATCCCAACACTCCCCCTTAGTTGGACAATCCAAGTTTCTTTGTCAAATATTCATGTGCAGGGTGGTGCAGTCCTTTTGTTAGGATGTCTGCTGTGTTTTCTTCTGTAGGAACATATTTTATTTCTAGTTCCTTTTCTTGTACAAGGTTTCGGACGAAATGATGCACGATATCGATGTGTTTTGTGTGTGCATGATATTCCGGGTGATGGCATATGGCAATAGCAGCTTGATTGTCGCTCATGATAGTTGGTACTCCTGAAAACAAGTAGCTCAGCTCAGAAAATAGGTGATTAAACCATATCACCTGTTTTGTTGCGTGAACCGTTGCCACATACTCTGCCTCAGCTGTCGATAGAGCAACATTGCTCTGTTTCTTTGAACTCCATGCGACAGCTCCCCCTGCAACTTTTACAACGTATCCGCTAACCGATTTCCTGTCTGCATGGTTCGCCCAATCTGCATCTGCGAAAATTTCCATCGTTGGTCCCTCGTTTCCTCCGTATTTGATTCCGACATTTCTTGTGCCTTTTAGGTAGCGGAATATCCGCTTGACTGCCGTCCAATGACGCTCCCTTGGATTTCTTGTGAATTGTGCAAGGCGTTGTGTTGCAAATGCTATGTCGGGTCGGGTTGTGATAGCTAGGTATATTAGGGAACCTATGAGCGTTGCATATGGGTGCATCGCTTCATGTGATGCAGTTTCCGCTGAGCCCTCGTTGGGCTCATAGTCGAGTTTCATGTTGGGATCCATTGGTGTCAGGACTGGGTTTGCGTCTGTGAGTCCGAAGCGTGATAGTAGGTTGTCAATGTAGTTGGATTGATTGATGGCGATGGTACCGGCCTCTCGATTTCGTTTTACTTGGATTCTGAGTATGAGTTTGGGCTCGCCCAAGCTCTTTATTTCAAACTTCTCTGTCAACTCTTTTTCGACGTGCACCGCTTCATCGTTAGAGTTTGATATCCCTATGATATCATCTACCCATAGTAGTAGAATGGAGAAGATGTCGCCGTGTTCTCTGTAAAATACGCAGTAATCTGATTTTAACTGTGTGTATTTTAACTTACCCATAGCGTTCGTGAATTCTCGGTTCCATGTATTTCCGGCCTGTTTGAGTCCATAAATGGAGCGGTATAATCGACATACGCATCCCGTTCCATCGTCAAAACCAGGTGGTTGGCTCATATAGATCTCCTCCTCCAACCAACCATTTAGATATGCACTTTTGACATCGTACTGTCGTATCTCCCAGTCGTTGGCAGCAGCTAGTGCTAGCTGAGTCCGGAGGCTTTCGAAGCGCATTACTGGTGCGAAAGTTCCAGTGTTGTTGTAGTCAATGCCAGGGCATTGAGAATACCCTTGTGCTACAAGGCGCACTTTGTAGCGCTGGATGTAGCCGTTCTCATCTCGCTTTTTCGTGTACACCCATTTGCATCCTACGACATTCCGTCCATGTGGTAAGTTTGTGAGCTCCCAGGTTTTCATCATCTTCAGCGTTGTCAATTCTTCTTCCATCGCCTTTTCCCATTTCTCTGCGTCAGCATCATTTCGGGCTTCTTTTACAGTAGTTGGTACATCATCTGTTAAAGTAGTTTTTAGCGCCGTGTCAATGATGTCACATGCAACTTCTCTCACGAGGTTTGCTCGTCCAAATCGTTCTGATGGTTTTCGCGCATCTGGGTTGTTTGCGAGTCTGTAATCAATATCTTTTACATTTGGTCGCTTTGGGCGTTCGTCAGATGGCTTGGTTTGGCGGAAAAATGGGTTTGGTATCTTGATGGTGAGTTTTTCTCCTGGGGTTGATGTTGGTGTGTCGGTAGGTGTTTGCGACTCTGACTGTGGGGGCGATGAAGGTAGCGGTATCGATTCTGGTTCGATTTCCCCTGGTCGTAGTGAAAGTGGTTGTCCTGGCTGGTCAGGACTTTGGGTTTGTGAGCCGAATGATTCCGACTCCCCCTCGGCTCGGAAACCGCTAACTGTTGCCATTTTCCGAGTTTCTATGGCGGTATTAGTAAAAATAAAATTTCTAGTTACCTTAATTGTTTTTGTATTGGCGTCATAATATCGAATAGATTTAGATCCATCTATGAATCCAGTTAATATCATTTTCTTTGATTTAGGACTTAGCTTAGATCGATTCTGTGATTCATCTAGTACCCATACTTCACTTCCAAATTCTCGTAGGTGGGATACATCTGGTTTGATGCCATACCAAGCTTCATATGGTGTTTTTCCATTAAGCGCTTTTGTTGGCGCACGGTTTCTGAGGTAAACGGCGTGAGCGACAGCTTCGTCCCATAGGAAGGTAGGTAGTTTTTTCGCGATTAGCATCGCACGTGCTAGTTCCAGTAAGGTTCTATTGAACCGTTCTGCTATTCCGTTTTGAGATGGTGAATATGGTGCTGTTGGTTCGATGGTGATACTGTTTTCTGCTGTCCAGTTCTTGAGTCGCTCGTTTATGAGTTCTTTGCCATTGTCCATTCAAATAGATACCGGTTTCCTGTTAAATTTTCGTTCTATTAGTAGTATATGATGTTTGATTCTATCGAAAGCCTCATCTTTAGTTTTTAAGAATAAAACATTGCACAATCGCATGCAATCATCCATAAATGAAATATAGTAGTGCCATTGGCCAATTGATCGGGTCCTAGCTGGTCCCCATATGTCTGTTACAGTGCGTTCACCTGGCATTTGTGATCGGTGTGATGCTTCTTTGGGGTATGGTCGTTGTGCTTGCTTTGCCTCGATGCAGGCTGTGCAGTTTATGTTTGTACTTGCTTTTTGATCAACAAATAATCCCGTGACCATATTTTCTCGTGCCAATTTCTGCAGCACTGTTGTATTGACGTGTCCATACCGCTTGTGCCATTTGTTACAACTCTCTTTTTCTTTTGTTAACGGACTACATTTACTTGTTACAAACCCATAGTTACACCTTGGACGTTATCTCCTTTCATAGCTACCTTCGTCTTTCCTTTCTCAGATAGCTATGCGCTTTACCCTTATATTCTTATTGTTCTCTTAACGTATATAAACCCCTCTCATGTACCGTAGTTCCTTAGTTCCAACTTAGTTGAATCTTATCCATAACCTGAACGCTCCTTCGCTCGTCGCCTCAACCGCTCTCCTCGCTCTCTTTCTAAGCCTTCGTCATCGTCAGACTTAGTGCCTAGAACCCTTGTCCAGTGATTGGGAACAGACCGAGACTCTGTTTGTCGCTGTAGACTTGGACGCTGAACGACGTTGTGGACATCGACCGTAACATAAGTTGGAACTCAGGACTAGCTCAGGGTATCATCCCTAGCCGACACCATTGAGACCCGCACCTCTCAGGAACGACCCCCGAACGGATCCGTCACCTATAAGGGGAAATACTACCTTGAACAACGAGAAGTTTTTCTCTACCAACGAACCTGGTACTTTGTTACAGAAGGAAGGAAACAAAACGAACCAGTCCCGAACGAATACTTTTCAGGAGACTTCTACTCAGGAGTATCTGAATCCGATTTACCCGATCAAATCTACCTAGACTGGGGTAGTGAAATACAAGGAGAACCGCTCTACCTTGTCAAGGAACCAGAAAACGAACCAGGAAGGACCCTCTACAGAAGATTCTTTAGAGACAGCAACCGACACGGAATCACAGCCAGCCTTTTAGCAGAGTGGGAGGAATTACTACAAATCGAACAAGCCAAGCTTGAGGAAAACCCGTTTGATACAGATTACTCGAAACAAGGACCACCCCCATCTCCGACACCCAGAACTCCGAGTAGAACCCCTACTCCAGAACCGAAACCGATCACCAGAACACCAACCCCTGAACCACCGATTAACACCGAACCACCGATCACTCCTGAACCAAGAATGGCGTCTGAAACCAGTGCAGGCTCTAAAGGAGATATCAAACCACAGCCGATACGGCCCTTTACAGGCAAACGAATCGAAGCAAGATCATTTTTAGGACAGCTCGAGGATTACTTTACCCTCAATGAGCAAAACTATGAAGGAAAAGACGAAAAGAAAGTCAGGTATGCGCTCGCATGCATGGGACCAGAATTAGACGACTGGAAAACTATTATCCGAAGCGAGTTGAATGACAACAGAGGCAGTACCACAGCCACGTTCAAATGGAGCGATTATGAAACATTTGAAACACGTTTCATCAATGACTGGGGAGAAGTCAACAGCGCCCTTCGAGCCCTGAACAATTTATCCAAATTAAGAGTTGGAAACGGCGTTTCAGTCCCAGAGTACATCAGGAAGTTTCGCATGGATATAGGAACCTCCGGACTTACTGGAATACCCGCTCAGTTGCAAGCATTCGTCAAAGGATTACCCTTAGAACTTGCTAGAACGATCTTACAGGACCAAAGAAAGATCAAGACGATGCAAGAAGCCTATGATAAATCCGAAGATCACCATAACGCTTGGGACATGACAGGACAAGGAAACAGGAGAACCAATGATGGATCCGGAACACGTTTCAATCGAAACAATAACAACCGATCTGGAACAATCAGAGCTATAAATACCACGACCCCTAGCCGATTAACAGATGATCAAAAAGAGGAATACTGAAAGACTGGCAAGTGTTTCAGATGTGGAACACAGGGACACATCTCCAGGAACTGCCCGAAACGCAACGATGCGTCTTCATCCAGGTCTTCTTACCAGAATAAAGCAGTCCGTTCCGTCACTGAAGAACAACAGAAGGAAGAAGACGAACCAGCAAAGAAAATTAGAGCCATCTTTTCAGCAATGTCTACTGAAGAGAAGAATGCTCTCTTAAACGAATTCGAAAACGAGGGTTTTTAGTTAGGAAGCGTCACTCAGCGGTTGGCCCTTCCTTATTATCGAGATCTGAACAGTTAGCGCTTGATTCTGTAATAGTATTATCCAACAATGACAAGCGCATTTCATTAACTATCAAATCAACCGATTTACCCGTTGGAACATCTGCCCTAATCGATTGTGGAGCAGAAGGAAACTTCGTAGATGAAGGAGCAGTAAAGGAGCTTAGGAAAGAACGACTTAAGAAACCAATCAAAGTTAGAAACGCAGATGGAACAGTAAATGTAAAAGGAATGATCACACATCGAACCAAGATATGCTACATGATCGAAGGACAGCAATTTATCAATTGGTTCTGGATCACTAGGCTAGGCGATCAACGAATGATTTTAGGAATACCATGGTTAGAAGAAAATAACCCGATCATCAACTGGCGAGAGAAATCTCTGAAAATTGGAGATCTGGACACATCGTCAAAAGCAATCTGGCAGCTAGCCCTCGACTCCCAGCAATGGGGAGAAGATGACTACTGGATTAGAGTCAAAACGTCCGCATCACAGGAACTAGAGCACAGGCTAAAGAAAGACGAACCATCCACCACACTACCTACGGAATATGAACAATGGCGCACCATCTTTGACAAAAAGGCATCAGAACGCTTCCCATCCAGCCGACCATGGGATCACGCAATCAACACAAAGGAAGGCTTTGTTCCAAAAGCTAGTAAACTTTATCCTCTGTCGGTCAAGGAACAAGGGCTGTTAGACGAATGGATTGATGAACAACTCAAGAAAGGATACATTAAACCATCCACATCACCACAGGCGTCACCATTCTTCTTTGTAGCAAAAAAGGAAAGTGGAGCACTTCAACCCTGTCAAGATTACCGATACTTGAATGAATGGACCGTCAAAAACGCATATCCCCTTCCCCTTGTTTCCGATCTCATGACTAAGTTACGAGGTGCCAAATATTTCACCAAATTAGACCTCCGATGGGGATACAACAATGTTTGCATCAAGAAGGGAGACGAATGGAAAGCAGCCTTTATCACTAATCGAGGACTCTACGAACCAACAGTAATGTTCTTTGGATTATGCAATTCGCCGTCAACCTTTCAAACTATGATGAATGAATACTTTAGGGACATGATCAACGAAGGATGGCTGATCATTTACATGGACGACATGTTAATCTGCGCAGAAACATTAGAGCAACTGGAGGAGCGGACAAGACGAATTTTACAACGGCTACAAGATAACGATTTATTCCTGAAACTTGAAAAATGCAAGTTCGCCACGCGGGAAGTCGAATTCTTAGGAATGATCATCACCCCTGGACGCATTCAGATGGACCTGATAAAGTTAGCAGGGATAGCCGACTGGCCAGTCCCTAACACTGTCAAACAAGTCCGATCATTCCTCGGATTCGGGAACTTTTACCGACGTTTCATTGGAAATTTTGCTGCCATCGCTAAACCACTTACCGACCTCACTAAGAAAACAGAACCATTCGACTGGACCACTGAATGGAACAACGCTTTTGAAATTCTAAAGAAACGGTTTGCATCTATGCCGGTATTATTAATGCCAGATCCTACTCGACCCTTTATCCTCCAAACCGATGCATCGAATAAGGCAATAGGAGCAGTCTTGAAACAAGCAGATGAAACAGGATCTCTACACCCCTGCGGATTTATCTCACACGCATTAACACAAACGGAGCAGAATTACCAGATCTATGATCGGGAACTCTTGGCAATTATCAAAGGATTGATGACCTGGCGACATTTGTTACACGGATCACCCCACACCACTATAGTTCATTGCGACCACAAGAATCTATCCTACTACCAAACCGCCCAACGCTTAACGCCCAGACAAGCTAGATGGTCATCTCTATTATCAGAATTTGATTTACGCATCGAGCACGTCCCTGGCACGAAAATGTTTGAAGCAGATGCCCTATCCCGACGCCCTGATCATATGGGAAATAGTGAATTACAAGAAGACGTCATAGTCCTACCAGAGGATCGCTTTATTCGCCTTATTGCGGAAGATCTGGCCACAGAGATTCAGAAAGCAATGTCAAAAGACAATTTTGGACGCATTCTAATAGAAGTTATCACCACGCACCGCGCCCCACCAATCAAATCGAACATACAAGATTGGTCTTATACCAATGGCATTATTCACTATCTTGGCAAAACCTACATCCCTGACCAAGACGGATTACGAACTAGATTGATTAAGGAAACACACGAAGCACGATCATCAGGTCACCCTGGACGATTAAAGACCCTTGAACTCCTTAGACGCGACTACTGGTGGCCTGGAATGTTCAAACATGTCAGGGAATGGATAGAAGGATGCGCTCTCTGTCAGCAGATGAAGATTAACACACACCCAAACGTACCAGCCCTTCACCCAATTCCGTCAAAAGCAACCCACCCCTTCCAGCAAGTAACCCTTGATTTCATCACTGATCTACCTCTTTCCGATGGCTTTGACTTGATCCTGGTCACGGTGGACCATGGTCTTACAAAGGGGGTAATTTTCACACCTTGCAGGAAGACAATTGATGCACTCGGCACTGCAGAACTTTATATCTCCGAAATTTTCAAACGGTTTGGCCTACCCGACGTTCTAATCTCAGATCGAGGACCACAGTTCTCCGCGAAAGTATTTCAGGAAATACGAAAAGCATTAGGAATCGATCATAGAATGAGCACAGCCTACCATCCCCAAACCGATGGAGAAACAGAACGAGTCAATCAGGAATTAGAAGTCTACCTTCGAATGTTCTGCTCCAACGAACCGCATCTATGGAAACCGCTTCTCCCAATAGCCAAGTTTGCTCACAATAACCGACATCATGACACTATCAAAACTTCTCCATTCAGACTAATGTATGGAACGGACCCTGTTGCACTTCCCACAGCTACTACGCGAATGACCACGCCAGCGGCAGAAGAACGCCTTCAGTTCCTAAGGAAAGCCAGAGAAGAGGCGCTAGCAGCACACGAACTAGCAAGACAATTAGTGGCAAGACGACGCAAGGACAAAGCAATACGATTTGAAAAGGGTACCAAAGTATGGCTTGAGAACCGAAATCTTCACATACCATATCAGTCCAGAAAGCTAGCACCAAAACGGGAAGGACCCTTCGAGATCGAACAAGTAATGGGACCAGTGACGTACAAATTGAAACTCCCAAAACAATGGCGCATTCACCCTGTGTTTCATACGTCGCTTCTTACCTCGTACAGGGAAACAACTGCGCACAGGCCAAACTATGTGAAACCACCCCCTGATCTCGTAAATGGACAAGAGGAGTTCGAGGTAGAGGCAATTCTAGCTCACAGGAAACGAGGCGCAGGCTACCATTATCTGGTTAAATGGAAAGGCTATGGATCGAATGACAATTCTTGGGAACCTGCTCGCAATCTTGCAAACGCCACTGATATCTTGTCTGAATATCAACAACGCCGACACCTCTGAACCATGACGCAATACAGAAACCGCCACATCTTGAAACAAAACTACCATTATACGAAACGGAACTGCTCAACACTGTCTCGATACACTATAGCTCTTAAAGAAAAGACCGTCTATACCCACATACAATACCTCCCTTTACAACATGCCCCCAGAGCACCGAACCCACCAGGAAAACTCACCCGACCTGTGGCATTAGTCACACGATACTATCGCACCCCTCGACTTGATCACCATCACCAAAAGAACCCTTCAGGAACAACAGAGTTCCCTTGCAACGATATCCAGAATTATCTCCCTAAGTACTACGACCTATGATTTTCAGCCGACGATCTACCTCCCTACGACAAGGATCCACCTGCATACCAACTTCGAGCCATCAGAAACAGTGACGTTTATAAGAGCGCCCATGGAAGATTGCTATGTCCGGAAGAATACAAGCAGATGGATGAGATCACTAAACAAATACGAGGGTGTAGCGCACAAATCTGGTTAATCAGCCGAGGAATCAGAATACCAGGAAGGCCTCGCATTCTCACGGAAGACATCCTCGACGAACTTGATTATTTGTCTACCGCAATGGCAGGAGTAATAGCAGATATTATTAGGCGAATCAGAAGATTCTTAATCACCCCAACAACGACACCAGGGATCGAACATTTAAATGCATTAACCAAGTTCATCAGAGAGGAATGAGAACTCCTCACTGACCCTGCAATCGAAGATCCACTAAATACAGAAAATTGGCCTTCCGACGAGGAAATCAGCGTACTGGCATCCACATAAATTTTCAAGTGTCACCACTCAACACCCAACCTACCTCGTAGCAAGAAATCATGTTCACTTTCTTCGCCCTCGTCGCCTACTTTTTCACCCTCGCCTTTCTCACCTGCGCTCACTGGCGCATTGACGAAATCGTCGCCACCCTCTCGCCCTTCCTCGCCATCCCAGACCTCCCGCTAGAGGTCTTCATTGACAACACCACCGTCGTCCACTTCGAGGACGATGATTTGCATGTTCACCCGGCTGTCTTGCTTCCCCAAGAATACCCCGACGATCATCACCTTCCCCACTTTGCCCAATTCGTTAAACGGAACACCACCCTCACTGTTGTCGCAGACGCCCTTGCCGCCGCCACCTGCTCAATTACCAACCTCACATCCGCCACCGATAACCTCGCTGCCCTCACCCTCACCATCGACCCGCATGAGATGACCTATGAGGAGCGCAATTCCTTCCTACGAAACGCTCAAAATCTGCACCGCGCTGCTGAAGCGCTCAAATGGAAGGTAGAAACATCTACAAAAGAACTCGATAACGCCGTCAAATGGGCAGAATCGAGAACGGATCATGGCTGGACGACTTCTGGCTGGTAGAAGTCGGTGACTTCTCACATACAAAGGGGGTAATGTTACAACTCTCTTTTTCTTTTGTTAACGGACTACATTTACTTGTTACAAACCCATAGTTATGCCTTGGACGTTATCTCCTTTCATAGCTACCTTCGTCTTTCCTTTCTCAGATAGCTATGCGCTTTCCCCTTATATTCTTATTGTTCTCTTAACGTATATAAACCCCTCTCATGTACCGTAGTTCCTTAGTTCCAACTTAGTCGAATCTTATCCATAACCTGAACGCTCCTTCGCTCGTCGCCTCAACCGCTCTCCTCGCTCTCTTTCTAAGCCTTCGTCATCGTCAGACTTAGTGCCTAGAACCCTTGTCCAGTGATTGGGAACAGACCGAGACTCTGTTTGTCGCTGTAGACTTGGACGCTGAACGACGTTGTGGACATCGACCATAACACCATTCAAGCCATGATTCGTTTTTGCCGTTTGTTGCCATTGCTCGTTCGACTTCATCTTCAACTGAAGATTGTAGCACGGTCCCTTTGACGGTTCATGCGCGTGCTAGTAGTAAGTATAATTTGTTCTTTAAAACACCTTTACCAACGATTCTCCCATTTCGATCCTTTAGTGTGCATTGTCCATCCTTAAATTCAGTAGCGCCACGTGATTTGTCATATCGGCTAACTGAAATTAAACAATTTGTTGCATCTGGAACATGCAAGACATTTGTTAGTGTGTGTGGAATTATTTTTCCATCAACATTAAAATCAACTATAACTGATCCACGTCCTTTAACCTGTATGGCTGCATTTCCTATTCCTAAAATAGATGAGCTGATTTCTGTATATTCAGTGAATACTTCTCGTATTGGGCATATGTGCGACGTTGTTGCTGAATCAAAAATCCAATCTTTCTTTGCAAAATCTTGTCCCTCGGCTGCGCAAATGACATAAGCTAAGTCATTTAATGAATCATTCATATCGTCGTCTCCCTGATTATCCTGTGTTTGGTTAGTTTTGCCTCGTCCTTTACCATTTGAGCTGTGCCCATGTTTTGCACCACCGGGTGCCCAGCAGTCACGTGACATGTGACCTTTTTTCTTGCAATTGTAGCATTCTATATCCTTTCGGCCTTCATGCCGTCCATTATAGTTTCCATATCCCCGTGTATTCCTATTCCTAGATTGCATTGTGGTTCCTGAAGGTCCGTCCCTTCCTTTTCTACGATTATCTTCTGCGATTAATATTGCTATTAGTTCGAATGATGTTATCGTGGGTTTATCACCCAATGCTCCTAAATAAGCTGACGTGTATACGTCCCATGCTTCTGGTAAGGATGTAATCAGTACCATAGTGAAATCTTCATCAGTAATGACACTCCCCATTGAATGTAGTGTATCTTGTAATATTCGCAACTGGGCAATATGTTGCCTCATGTCAAAGTCATCGGCTGCTTGCATTCGGTAAAATTCCCATCGTGCTGCAAGTATTCCTAGTCGTCCTTTTGATTCGTAAACGGCACATAGCTGTTTCCACATTTCTCTAGCAGTTCTGGCTCCTGACGCATATATCAGTTCAGAGTCAGCAATAGTAAGTTTTAACCTGGTCATTGTTTTCTTGTCGTTCTTAATCCAAGTCTTTAGTTTTTTCTCTTCTTCATCTGTTGGTGCATCCTCAACTTTTGGTTTGGGTGCTGCAGCTTTTTCGTCAATATGTTCTTCGAGTTCGAGTTCTTCAAGGATCTGTTAGGAATCCATCCTAATGCATCTTTTTCTTCCTTTTATCTTGCTAGTGGTCTGGGACCACTCTGGGACATCTATATATGATCTGGGATCATGGAAGAGACTATAGGAACACTTCGCGTGGGTTAGCACATGGGAGCGCTCACTAGAAGACAAGACGATGGTTGGTTGGGCCAACCACCTACATACTAGGAAGGAGATCGCAACCCTGGGTGGCAGTGCGCGCGGATCATATCAGCGCATCAGTACATCACCCCAATAAGGCATGGGATCAGCGGCAATGCTCGACAGCTTGATATGGCAACAGCAACTCCCTGTTGGGGATCGCGGGAGGCCTGTGAGCAGTATGCCTCATGGAATAGGGCCCAGACGGAGACTGTGGGAGCGCCAGGCTGAGGGGAAGGTTCTAGGCCATGGGTGCATGTGGAACTGTCAAGGGCGCACAGCATTGCTAAAGATAGATGGAGTCCAGAAGCAGCGCTCAAGGGTCTAGAAGCAGCGCTCAAGCAGTATGAGTCACTAAGGCTGTAGAGGTGCCAGTGGGAAGGGTCGCAAGGGGTCTTAGTAGAATAGTATATAAGACCAGCTGTAGGTAGTCTTGGTTCCCCAAGACTTAAGATAGTTTATCTTACGCTCATTGTATGGGCATTAGATTCTGTCTAATGTAGTCTCAATTACATTCCTTCTTCTATTTCTTATCCTCCTCCCTTCTCTGCGAGGCTTGTGGGTTTGTGTTGAGCGTGAGCTCGTAACATAATCTTAAGTCTTTGTGCCACACCCCTCATCATGAGTCACAGCGATGAGCCCATCCCCCTCATTGCAGATCACAGTGACAAAGAGTTAAAACCTGCTTCAAAACTATCGCCTGACCTCACACACATCGCACCATGTGCCTGTGGGCAGCCTCGAGGATCTAGGCGACTTCGACACCAACAACAGATAGACTCATTTGACCGTTGTCAAGTGACTACTACCATTTATGGTTACTGGCAACAAAATAGTATTGAACGAGAGCTTGGAGCGCGCTGTAGTCGACCGGGCAGGGTCTTGCAGGCACCAGCATCAGTACTACGGAAAAGACAGTGGAACTGTTGAAGAAAACCATTTGGCATGCCATGTATCAAGGGTGTACAGTCTAGAGATACCAATCACGTATCGGATCTATTGGATCTGAGCACGAGGACACTCTAGTGAAGTCCCAGGCATCATGTCATCTGGTCAGTTGTTGGAATTAAATCGAAGACTCAAGTGTGGGTGCGTTATTGACCACATTGAGCTGTGGTTGTGTTAGGAAGCACAATCACTGATGAAGAGGCAGCATCCCTCCTGTCTAGGAGGCGTCACTACGTTTCAGGATAAGCCGAAGGAAGAGATTGATTGCTGGTGGAGCGCCCAGGATCAATTGAAGATGAAGGAAAGCAGATGTCAACTGCTGTAACAAATGGATGTAGTTTTAATCGCCACAATCGTTTAGTGGAAAGGAAAGGATCCGATGCAGCCCCAGTAGTTGTCACAATATCCAGGAACACAAGAGTCACACAAAGCTCCTCACGCAGTAGAGCGATATGGTGATGAGTGTAATGATGGATCACGTGGGCAATATTGGTTGAGCGCTTGGATTATTTTGGACCAATGGAAAGGTGGATGCCAGAGAAAAGAACATTGCCACGCAACAGTCAGTTGCAGAATGCAGAAGCCACCTGCAGAACAAATGGGGCATACATCATTGCATCAGGGGGATGGCCCTGGATAAAAAACCATCAAGGAGGGTTGGATGGATTGGCATCAGGATCCTCAGCCAAGGAATGATAGTGCCAGTAAAAACTATCCAAGGAACTGGGGTATTAAAAAGTCAAGAGAACCCTGAAGGGGCGACCTGAGGGGAAGGTTGTCCAGGATCTTATAGTTAAGGAACAACCTGAGGGGAAGGTTGTTTATGATCACTGTCGTAGGGGTGCGACATTAAAGATAGACTCTGGGAACAAGGACAAGGACACCATACCAGCGTGTGGGTCACAGTTGCAAGAACCCCAGTAAGGCGCTGGGATATCAAAAGCATTGTTCTCTTTTCAACTCGGCAATGGACAGTAACTTACATGTTATGTATGAACAACTCAAATTGTCGAGTCTACTATCAAACGGGTCGATCGCGTGCCATCAGGGAGGAGTTAGCCAAACTGGTCAGATCAACATCGACTTCGGGCGATTCGAGATTCTAGATGGTAGCCTCTTTGTAGGCTATTGACTATTGTGTCTCAACATGGAGCTGGATATCTCCTTAAAAGGTCTACTGGTTGGGAATACTCCAGTTGGAAAAAGTGCAAGCATGAATGATTGCCAGAGATGGATCATGACCCAGTGGACAGATTATCTTGGCAGTTATCTCGTCAGGAAGGATTTCAAGGAACAGAAATTCCTTCAGTGTTTTATGGTGGAAATGCAGGCGCCAGTAAAAGACCGCAGTGGTTGAGAGCTATTCAAGTCAGAAAGCGAATAGCAAAAGTGGCGGGCAATTTAATTGGCATAAGAAGTAGTCTGGAAACCAAGGATAGGAGCAGGACAATGCTCTCTTTTCATAAGAGATGATATTCAATGCATCCAAGAAAAATCCGCAGAATTACAGGACTAGAGTTGCCGGAAACAGTTGCAGTCACAGGAACAGGGCAGAGACTAACTGCCGGAACAAAGTCGCCAGCTGAAGGTTAAAAGCTGAAGGAGTAACCACTCAGGTCCATCAGGATCGACAGGAGTAAAAGTTGATCAAGTAAAGGATGGGACCAGGCCTGAGGGGAAGGTTGACTCATTATTGTCAAAAGATCAGAAGATCATCAGAGTCATAAAAGCGATGACACCCCTTGATTAAGGGTGGGATGATTTATGTGATAAAATCCTGGGCAGTTTGGAAGTCCACTTAGGTTCAATCGATGAGGAAAAGGTTTTGTTGCTACACATACACCAGTGGCTGTATGCACAGACCAAGAACTCAGGAAAGAATACATGGACAGAAGAAATTGTCAACAAAGGATTGCTGGAGCTATACAGGAGATTTAGCAGAATAACAGTAGTTGACGGGACAAAAAGTCAACAAAACAGAAAGGGGTTGCCACCTTATAGCTATGGAAATACCAAAAATCATGGAATTTTTTTTTTTCCTCAATGTTACTCGCTCACCCTTCTCAGTGGGGGGCGGGGGGTTTTGGTAGGATGGCTGTGTTGTGGCTGTCCTCCTTGGTGTCGGCCAGCCTTCACACACCATCTGTCGAATGTGTCTGGAATCCACATTTTGAGGTGAAGGTAAAGAGGGAAAAGGAGACGAGATGAATGGAGGCAACCCGAGGGACTCCGAGGGCTTGCTGAACGAAGTGTGAGGCAAGACGAGGAGGACTGAGGATTGCGGAATGAATGAGTCTCCGTTAACCCTCCGAAACAACGGCCCGAGGGAAAATTTAATTTTTTCCACCATTTGATTTTTGGGATCCAAAACCCAGTAAGGCGCTGGGTCATCAAAAGCGAGTCAAGGAGAAGTGCCGAGTTATCAGGGCATTTGTCATCCAGTATGCGCTGGGTTACCAAAAGCAAGTTCAAGTCTATGACAGTGGGAGCCTTAAGCGAAGGCACTTAGGAAAGGTTGCTTAGGAAGAGCCAAGAGGATCGCAGTCAGGATGATTGGATCAAGAGCCAGAGGAGCAGACCAGGAATTTGTCAAAAGCCATACGACGTCCAGTAGGGGGCTGGAGTATCAAAACTCAGTTAAGATGCACTTGGTGAACAATAGCAGGAATCTGAATATTGGGATATGGATTCTTCTATGGAAATCAAGAAAGCCAATAGACCGACGTCCAAAGGTCTTTAAAGAACAACAGTTAAGAAGTGGGGCAACAGGGCTAGTTGCACACTGGCTTCTTGGGACAAGAAGCCTTGAGGAGAAGGTGATGTTAGGAATCCATCCTAATGCATCTTTTTCTTCCTTTTATCTTGCTAGTGGTCTGGGACCACTCTGGGACATCTATATATGATCTGGGATCATGGAAGAGACTATAGGAACACTTCGCGTGGGTTAGCGCATGGGAGCGCTCACTAGAAGACAAGACGATGGTTGGTTGGGCCAACCACCTACATACTAGGAAGGAGATCGCAACCCTGGGTGGCAGTGCGCGCGGATCATATCAGCGCATCAGTACATCACCCCAATAAGGCATGGGATCAGCAGCAATGCTCGACAGCTTGATATGGCAACAGCAACTCCCTGTTGGGGATCGCGGGAGGCCTGTGAGCAGTATGCCTCATGGAATAGGGCCCAGACGGAGACTGTGGGAGCGCCAGGCTGAGGGGAAGGTTCTAGGCCATGGGTGCATGTGGAACTGTCAAGGGCGCACAGCATTGCTAAAGATAGATGGAGTCCAGAAGCAGCGCTCAAGGGTCTAGAAGCAGCGCTCAAGCAGTATGAGTCACTAAGGCTGTAGAGGTGCCAGTGGGAAGGGTCGCAAGGGGTCTTAGTAGAATAGTATATAAGACCAGCTGTAGGTAGTCTTGGTTCCCCAAGACTTAAGATAGTTTATCTTACACTCATTGTATGGGCATTAGATTCTGTCTAATGTAGTCTCAATTACATTCCTTCTTCTATTTCTTATCCTCCTCCCTTCTCTGCGAGGCTTGTGGGTTTGTGTTGAGCGTGAGCTTGTAACAGGATCCCGACAATCCTTTGCTTCCATGCCAGCCAATTTTCATGGCCTTTTAGAGTCTCAATCTTGAAACTTCCAATTGTAATGGTCTCAGACATTTTATCCTAACCTTTATCCAATAAATCAATAATGTATGCTTATAAGTTTAAACAATACTTCCTTCTAGGTTTAATGTAGCTTGGGGCCCATAACCTATTAGCAGCAGCACTATATGCTCGTCGACCGGAGGGGTAAAACCGATGATATTCTACGGTATATACTACAGTATATATACTCGCGCTTATGCTTCTAGGATATTCTACGATATCTAATCTACATAGATCAGTCCATAGGTATCGTACGACTTTCTCATTGTCCGGCTATCATCCCAACAGGAAATACCACAGTTAGAAACTGGTTATTGGGATGAACTGCCCAAGTATGTTTTTCTCACTAGTCATATATCAAATGCTGATAAAGATCAGTAGTGATGATGACTATGGATACCATGATGGATACTATGAAGACTTCCCAGATGATGGAAGATTCTAGTAATGGTAAGTCTGTAGATAGCAGATGTAAAAGTAGCTTAATAGCTGCTAATGTATTCAACTCTGCTTGATCTATGAATAAAAGTGAGAATAAGGAATATTGGATAATAGACTCTGGTGCATCAGTGCACATTACTAATGACAAAAATGATTTTGTCAAGTACACCCAATATCTTGAACCTGAAGAAATTAAAACAGCTGATTTTAAATCAGCTGCTACCATACTTGGACAAGAAACCATGTTTCTTGATTTCAAAAATTTTATGGGACAGAGACATATTGCTAAATTGGAAGTGTGTTATATGCCAAAGGCTTCACACAAACTTATTTCATCTGGTCAATTAAAAATCACTGGTTACATTGAAGCCTCTAACAGTGATAGTACAGTATTCTCTAAAAAAGCAAATGACCTTATAATTGCTGAACCTAAAAATCAGTTTGAACTGATTCATTGGGCAGAAGTGATTATAAAAAGAATGAACAAAACAGTCAATTTGGCTGATTTTACAACCTGGCATAATCATATGGCTCATGCCAACAAAAATGTTATTAAAAACATGAGTCAACATACAAAAGGTTTTGATGGTAGAATTATTATACCATGAGAAATTCTTATTTGTTCAGGATGTGCACAAGGAAAGATGCATAATAAATCTTATCCTGTATCACAAACAAGATCAAAACAACCATTAGAGTTGTTACATGCTGATTTGTTAGAATTCCCACAAGAATCTTATCATCGTAAAAGATGGTGTTTAATGATTCTTGATGATTACTCTTCATATGCCTTTCTGGCATTTCTACAATCAAAATCAGAAACTTTTAAACACTTTGTTGACTTTGTTAAACTATTTGAAAACCAAACAGGATATGAAGTGAAACATTTCAGATTGGATCGAGGGGGAGAGTTTAAATCTAAAGAATTTGATGAATTCTTAAAACAAAAAGGCATATTATGTGAACAAAGTGCACCATACATCCACCAACAAAATGGTCATGCAGAAAGATTAAATAATACTATTCTTGAAAAAGCAGAAAGTATGAGACTCCATGCACAGTGTCCCAAAGTATGGTGAGAATTTGCAATGGAAACTGCTATTCATACATATAATTGCACACCATTAAAAAGAACAAAATGGATAACACCATATGAAAACCTTTATAACAAAAAGCCAGAAGTTCATTACTTTAAAACATTTGGATGTCTTGCATGGGTTTTTATACCTAAAGGAATTAGACAAAATAAGCTTACACCTAAAGCAGAAGCCATGACTTTTATTGGCTATGAAAATGGTTCAAAAGCTTATAAATTCATGCAAAATGACAATTCCATTTTTGTTGGTGTTCAATCAATATTTGATGAACATAAATTTCCTAGAGCACAAAAAGACCAAAATGACAGACTATTTAAAAGTCCACCAGGTATTGATACTTGGGAAAATGATGAAAATTCCAATAATGGACAGGACTCTGATTCCAATTCCCACATGCATCATGGTCGTCACTCATGTGATAGTGACAGTGATGATGACACACCCAAGCATAGAAACAATGATTATCAGGAATATCATGATATTACACATGATGGAGATAGTAGACCATTTCATGATCATGATAATCAAAAAGAGCTTGATTGTTCATCTATAAACCCTGATAATATAATTCAGGAAGGATTAGAACCAAACCTGAATAGATCAATTTCACCTCCTAAACCAATTCCTATAAAACATTCAGAGAAAGGAAAAGCTAAAAGAGATGAGAGATTTAATGAAACTCTCAGAAGGACTACCAGAATTAGAAAACCCGGATTTCTGTCTGATAATTTCTATGATAAAGAAAATCCTGTAGAAATTGAAAAACAAAAGAAATCAGATTGGGAAAATAAAGTTTTTGGTAAAGGCAAAGGAAAATTTAAACCTGCCTTTAGTCCCACATCTTCACATAAAGCACTTAAAAATCCACTGTACAGAGTGGAAGAAGAGCTAGAAATGGATAAACAAACAAGTTCAGAATTAGAAAAGAAATATCAAACACCATCTGAATCTGATCATGATCAAGAACAAATCAGGAAACAATCTGGTATATCTGATAGAGATATATCATATAATCCTGATCAAGATCCATTTGAGGATAGTGAAAAAGAAATAGATCATAATCTATTATCTAAATCACCAAGTGGTGATCTAATTAGCTTTTTACAAAACTTGCATAAAGAAGGAGGAAACAACTTAGTTAATTACCTTCTATCAAAAGCCATTAGTCCAAACTATCACATTAACTATGCAAAGATAATAGTTAGAAGATTTGGTCAAGAAGATTCAAAACCTGTACACACACCTTTGCCAGCAGGATATATACCTGCTACAAATACAGGTCAAGCAACTTCTCAGGAGAGAAGTTATTATCAATCAATTATAGGGTCACTATTATATCTTACTCTTGGCACAAGATATGATATTACTCAGGCAGTAATCATGATGTCACAATTTATGGTTAATCCTTCTAGAGAACATATTGCTAAAGCATTATACATCATCAAATATGTGAATTCATCAGTGAATGGAAGAATCACATATGATGGTTTTAATAAAGAAGGATCAAATGCTTCTGCTGATGCTGATTGGGCTGGAGACCAAATCACAAGAAAATCAGTAACAGGCAATCTTGTTCTATTAGCAGGAGCTCCAATTAGTTGGATTTCTAGAAAACAGAAAACTGTTGCTCTATCATCCACAGAAGCAGAATATATGAGTCTGTCAGACTGTTCTAGACAGATCATGTGGATAAAATCTATGTTTAAAGAGCTTGGTTTTTCTACTGGAGCCATTGATCTAAAAGTAGACAATTGAGGATCAATATTCCTAGCAAGGAATCCTGCTCAAGAACATAGAACAAAACATATTGATATACAATATCATTATGTTAGAGGATGTGTTGAGAATAAAGATGTCAACATTCAATATGTTCCCACAAATGATCAGTTAGCTGATATCTTAACTAAAAATTTAACTTGGCAAAAGTTCAAAGAGTTAAGAAATAAAATTGGCATTAAGATCCTCAATGAGGGGGAGTGTTGAAACAATCTGATCTGTGCCAGAATAGTCCGTTCCCCTTGTAGATAATATAGTGATGGGACAAAAGTATCTTTGACAGATATTATAGAGTTGGACAGATATTATAGAGTTTGACACATGTCATACTCAGACAATAAGTGCACCATGTGCATGACTAACACAGCAATGACTGCGCATTACCAAGCACAATATAAATCATCAGTCAGCAATACTAATATTGCTGACCTCATGCATGTAGATAGCCAGTATATATACCTGTGTATGTAGTTGTCAATCTACAGTTCAGTTCTCTGCTCTACTAGGTGATTGCCACAAGTGGACCTAAGTGATAAACTACAGCTACAAGTGAGTATTTACTCACCAGCTCTACCCATTCTACTGCACCCCTGTCATGCTCTGCTTTGACAGGTTATGGGTGTTACGGTCAATGTCCACAACGTTGTTCAGTGTCCAAGTTCACAGTGACAAACAGAGTCTCGGTCTGTTCCCAATCACTGGACAAGGGTTCTAGGCACTAAGTCTGATGATGACAAAGGCTAGAGAGAGAGAGCGAGGAGAGCGGTTGAGGTGATGAGCGGAAGAGTGTTCAAGTTATGGATATGATTCGACTAAGTTGGAACTAAAGAACTATGGTACATGAGAGGGGTTTATATACATTTAAAGAACAATGGAGACTAAAGGGGAAAGAGCATAGCTATCTAGAAAAGGAAAAGGTGAAGGTAGCTATGAAAGGAGATAACGTCCAAGTGTAACTATGGGTTTGTAACAAGTAAATGTAGTCCGTTAACAAAGGGAAAAGAGAACTGTAACATTACCCCCTTTGTATGTGAGAAGTCACCGACTTCTACCAGCCAGAAGTCATCCAACTGTGATCCATCCTAGACTTGGCCCATTTGACAGCGTTGTCTAGTTCTTTTGTCGATGTTTCCACCTTCCACTTGAGAGCTTCGGCAGCTTGATGCAGATTTTGCGCATTCTGGAGAAAGGAGTCGCGTTCCTCATAGGTCATCTTGTGTGGATCGATAGTGAGGGTGAGGGCGGCGAGATTGTCAGTTGCGGAGGAGAGGTTGGTGATAGAACATGTGGTGGCAGCAAGAGTGTCAGCGACAACAGTGAGAGTGGTGTTCCTTTTGACAAACTGGGCGAAGTGTGGGAGGTGATGATCGTCGGGGTGTATCTGGGGATGGAGGTCGGCCGGGTGGACGTGGAGGTCATCATTTTCAAAATGGATGACCATAGTATTTTCAATGAGGACCTCGAGCAGGAGGTCTGGGACAGCGAGGAAAGGTGAAAAGGCAGCGACGGTTTCATCAATGCGCCAGTGAGCACAGGAGAGGAGGACCAGTGTGGTGAAGTATGCGGCAAGGGCGAAGAAGGTGAACATGGTTTCTTGTTATGATGTGAGTCTGGTGTTAGGTGGTGATACTTGAAGAATTTATATGTATTCCAGATCACTGATTTCTGTGTCCGAATCTGAACTTTCTATATCTAGTGGATCTTCAATTGCAGGGTCAGTAAGGAGTTCTTGTTCTTCCGTGATGAACCTGGTTAATGAATTCAGATGCTGAATTCCTGGTACTGTGGTAGGGGTGACTAAAAATCTCTGGATTCTTCTGACAATGTCCGCTATTAATTCTCTTTGTTCGTCAAACAAATACTGAAGGTCGTCAAGGATATCTTCTATAAGGATACGAGGTCTTCCTGGGATTCTGATTCTTTGTCCAAGTAGCCAAATTTGTGCGCTACACTCCCATGCCTGTATAGTGATTTCATCAATTTGTTTATATTCTTCCAGACATAGCAGTCTCCCATGAGCGCTTTCGTAAACGTCACTGTTCCTGATGGCTAGAAGTTGCTAGACTGGTGGATCTTCATTATAGTTAGGTAAATCGGTTTCTGCGAATCGTAAATCATGGTATTTGGGAAGATAGCTCCGGACAACATTGCAGGGGAGCTTCGTTGTTCCTAAAGGGTTCTTCCAATGGTGGTGGTTAAGTCGGGGGATGCAGTAATATTGTGTGATCAGTGCCATTGTTTGGATAGGTTTTTCAGACAGGTTCGGTGTTTTAGGGGCATGTCGGATGGGAAGATATTGTATGCAAGTATAGACGGTCTTTTCTTTAAGAGCTATAGTGTATTGAGAGAGTATCAAACAATTTCGTTTTGTAAAATGATAGTTTTGTTTCAAGACATGGCAGTTTCTATATCAAGTCATGGTTCAGAGATGTCAGTGTTGTTGATATTCTGCTAGAATATCAGTGGCGTTTGCAAGGTTGCGAGCAGGTTCCCAAGAGTTATCATTTGACCCATAGCCTTTCCATTTAACTAGGTAGTGATAGCCTGCGCCTCATTTCCTGTGGGCTAGAATTGCCTCTACCTCGAATTCCTCTTGTCCATTTACGAGATCAGGGGGTGGTTTCACATAATTTGGGCCGTGCACAGTCATTTCCCTATATGGGGTAAGGAGTGATGTATGAAACACAGGGTGAATGCACCATTGCTTCGGGAGTTTCAATTTGTATGTCACTGGTCCCATTACTTGTTCGATTTCAAAGGGTCCTTCTCGTTTTGGTGCTAGCTTTCTAGACTGATATGGTATGTGAAGATTTCTGTTCTCAAGCCATACTTTGATGCCTTTTTCAAATCGTATTGCTTTATCCTGGCATTGTCTTGCCACTAATTGTCTTGCTAGTTCATGTGCTGCTAGCGCCTCTTCTCTGGCCTTCCTTAAGAACTGAAGGCGTTCCTCTGCTGCTGGTGTAGTCATTCATGTTGTAGCAGTGGGAAGCACAACCAGGTCCATCCCATACATTAGTCTGAATGGGGAAGTCTTGATCGTGTCATGATGTCATTATTGTGAGCAAATTCGGCTATTGGGAGAAGTGGTTTCCATAGGTGCGGTTTGTTGGAGCAGAACATTCGGAGGTAGACTTCTAGTTCCTGGTTGACTCGTTCTGTTTCCCCGTCAGTCTGGGGATGATAGGCTGTGCTCATTCTATGGTTGATTCCTAATGCTTTTCGTATTTCTTGAAATACTTTTGCGGAGAACTGTGGTCCTCAATCCGAGATTAAAACATCAAGTAGGCCAAACCATTTGAAAATTTCAGAGACATAAAGTTCTGCTGTGCCTAGAGTGTCAATTGTCTTTTTGCAAGGTGTGAAAATTACCCCCTTTGTAAGACCATGGTCCACCGTGACCAGGATCGAGTCAAAGCCATCAGAAAGGGGTAGATCAGTGATAAAATCAAGGGTTACTTGCTGAAAGGGGCGGGTTGCTTTCGACAGAATCGGGTGAAGGGCTGGTACATTTGGGTGTGTGATAATCTTCATCTGCTGACAGAGGGCGCATCCTTCTATCCATTCCCTGACATGTTTGAACATTCCGGGCCACCAGTAATCACGTTTAAGGAGTCCAAGAGTCTTCAATCATCCAGGGTGGCCTGATGATTGTGCTTCATGCGTTTCTTTAATCAATTTGGTCCATAATCCGTCTTGATCAGGGATGTAGGTTCTGCCGAGATAATGAACAATTCTGTTTGTATAAGACCAATCCTGTATGTTCGATTTGATTGGTGGGGCACGATGCGTGGTGATAACCTCGATTAGAATGCACCCAAAATCGTCTTTTGACATTGCCTTCTGAATCTCTGTGACTAGATCTTCTGCAATAGGACAAATAAAACGATCCTCCGGTAAGACTATGACATCTTCTTGTGATTCATTATTTCCCATATGATCAGGGCATCGAGATAGAGCATCTGCTTCAAACATCTTCGTGCTGTTAGGAATCCATCCTAATGCATCTTTTTCTTCTTTTTATCTTACTAGTGGTCTGGGACCACTCTGGGACATCTATATATGATCTGGGATCATGGAAGGGACTATAGGAACACTTCGCGTGGGTTAGCACATGGGAGCGCTCACTAGAAGACGAGACGATGGTTGGTTGGGCCAACCACCTACATACTAGGAAAGAGATCGCAACCCTGGGTGGCAGTGCGTGCGGATCACATCAGCGCATCAGTACATCACCCCAATAAGGCATGGGATCAGCGGCAATGCTCAACAGCTTGATATGGCAACAGCAACTCCCTGTTGGGGATCGCGGGAGGCCTGTGAGCAGTATGCCTCATGGAATAAGGCCCAGGCGGAGACTGTGGGAATGCCAGGCTGAGGGGAAGGTTCTAGGCCATGGGCGCATGTGGAACTGTCAAGGGCGCACAGCATTGCTAAAGATAGATGAAGTCCAGAAGCAGCGCTCAAGGGTCTGGAAGCAGTGCTCAAGCAGTATGAGTCACTGAGGCTGTAGAGGTGCCAGTGGGAAGGGTCGCAAGGGGTCTTAGTAGAATAGTATATAAGACCAGCTGTAGGCAGTCTTGGTTCCCCAAGACTTAAGATAGTTTATCTTACGCTCATTGTATGGGCATTAGATTCTGTCTAATGTAGTCTCAATTACATTCCTTCTCTATGTTCTTATCCTTCTCCCTTCTCTGCGAGGCTTGTGGGTTTGTGTTGAGCGTGAGCTCGTAACACGTGCCAGGGACATGCTCAATATGTAGGTCAAATTCCGATAGTAGGGATGACCATCTAGCTTGTCTAGGTGTCAAGTGTTGGGTGGTTCGATAGTAGGACAGATTCTTGTGATTGCAATGAACTATGGTGGTATGGGGTGATCCATGTAACAGGTGTTGCCAAGTTGCTAATCCCTTGATGATTGCCAAGAGTTCTCGGTCATAGATCTGGTAGTTTTGCTCTGTTTGTGTTAATGCATGTGAAATAAATCCACAAGGGTGTAAAGCCCCCGTCTCATCAGCTTGTTTCAGCACTGCTCCTATTGCCTTATTTGATGCATTGGTTTGAAGGATAAAGGGTTGGATTGGATCTGGCATTAATAATACTGGCATGGACATGAATTTTTTCTTTAGAATCTCAAAGGCATTGTTTCATTCAGTAGTCCAGTCGAATGGTTCAGCTTTTTTAGTGAGGTCGGTGAGTGGTTTAGCGATGGCAGCAAAGTTTCCAATGAAGCGTCAGTAAAAGTTCCCAAATCCGAGGAATGATCGGACTTGTTTGACTGTGGTAGGGACTGGCCAATCGGCAATCCCTGCTAACTTTATTGGGTCCATCTGAATGCGTCCAGGGGTGATGATCATTCCTAAGAATTTGACTTCCTGCGTGGTGAACTTGCATTTTTCTAATTTCAGGAATAGATTGTTATCTTGTAACTGTTGTAAAATTTGTTTTGTCCACTCTTCCAGTTGTTCCAATGTTTCCGCACAGATTAACATGTTGTCCATGTAAATGATTAGCCATCCTTCATTGATCATGTCCCTAAAGTATTCGTTCATCATAGTTTGAAAGGTTGATGGTGAGTTGCATACTGGTGATTGGTCTTGGTTCTGGAGTAGGAGTTCTACTTGGGGTTCTTGGTTTCGGAGATGGGGGTGGTCCTTGTTTCGAGTAATCTGTATCAAATGGGTTTTCCTCAAGCTTGGATTGTTCAATTCATAGTAATTCCTCCCACTCTGCTAAAAGGCTAGCTGTAATTCCATGTCGGTCACTGTCCCTAAAGAATTCTCTGTAGAGGGTTCTTCCTGGGTCGTTTTCTGGTTCCTTGACAAGGTAGAGCGGTTCTCCTTGTATTTCACTACCCCAGTCTAGGTAGATTTGATCGGGTAAATCGAATTCAAAGGCTCCTGAGTAGAAATCTCCTGAAAAATGTTTATCTGGGACTGGTTCATTTCGTTTCCATCCTTCTGTAACAAAATACCAGGTTCGTTGGTAGAGAAAAACTTCTTGTCGTCCAAGGTAGTATTTCCCCTTATAGGTGACGGATCCATTCGGGGGTCGTTCCTGAGAGCTGCGGGTCTCAATGGTGTCGGCTAGGGATGATACCCTCAGCTAGTCCTGAGTTCCAACTTATGTTACGGTTGATGTCCACAACGTCATTCAGCGTCCAAGTCTACAGCGACAAACAGAGTCTTGGTCTGTTCCCAATCACTGGACGAGGGTTCTAGGCACTAAGTCTGATGATGACGAAGGCTAGAGAGAGAGAGTGAGGAGAGCAGTTGAGGCGACGAGCAGAAGAGTGTTCAAGTTATGGATATGATTCGACTAAGTTGGAACTAAAGAACTACGGTACATGAGAGGAGTTTATATACGTTTAAAGAACAATGGAGACTAAAGGGGAAAGAGCATAGCTATCTAGAAAAGGAAAAGGTGAAGGTAGCTATGAAAGGAGATAACGTCCAAGTGTAACTATGGGTTTGTAACAAGTAAATGTAGTCCGTTAACAAAGGGAAAAGAGAACTGTAACACTGCACACTGAAAGATAAATCAGGAAAAATTGTTGGTAAAAGTATTTTAAAGAACAAATTATACTTACTTTTAGCTCAGGCATGGACCGTCAAAGGAACCACACTACAATCTTCAGTCAATGATGAAAACAACATAGCACTGGCAACAAGCAATCAAAATACCACTTGGGATGAGTGGCACAAATGTTTTGGCCATGTTAACACAGCAGCACTACAGAAATTAGCATGTGAAAAAATGGTCACAGGTTTGCATGTGGATTACAAATCAAACACAAACACCAACTGCACAGCCTGCATCGAGGCTAAGCAAGCACAACGAGCCTACCCAAAGGAAGCATCACACTGATCTCAAGCCCCAGGTGAATGCACTGTTACAGATGCATGGGGACCAGCCAGGGTCCAGTCAATAGGACAATGGAATTATTATATATCATTTACAGATGATTGCATGCAATTGTGCAATGTTTTATTCTTAAAAACTAAAGATGAGGCTTTCAATAGAATCAAACAACATATACTACTAATAGAACGAAAATTTAATAGGAAACCGGTATCTATTCAAATGGACAATGGCAAAGAACTCATAAATGAGCAACTCAAGAACTGGACAGCAGAAAATGGCATCACCATTGAACCAAAAGCACCATACTCACCATCTCAAAACGGAATAGCAGAACAGTTCAATAGAACCTTACTGGAACTAGCACATGCAATGCTAATTGCAAAAAGACTACCTACCTTCCTATGGGACGAAGCCATTGCCCACACCAATTACCTCAGAAATCATGTGCCAACAAAAGCACTTAATGAAAAAACACTATATGAAGCTTGGTATGGCATCAAACCAGACATATCCCACCTATGAGAATTTGGAAGTGAAGTATGGGTATTAGATGAATCGCAAAACCAATCTAAGCTAAGTCCTAAATCAAAGAAATGATATTAATGGGATTTATAGATGGATCTAAATCAATAAGATACTACAACACTAATGCCAAAACAATAAAGGTAAGAAGAAATTTTACATTTAATACTAATACTACAGAGACTCGGAAAATGGCAACAATTAGCAGTTTCCGAGCTGAGGGGGAGTCTGGAATATTTGACTTGCAAACCACAAATCAACAACAACTAGAGCTGCTGTGTCAACATTTGCATGTGGAACCAGAAACAATACCACTACCACCATCACTGCACCAACAACCACAATTGTTCTTGCAGCAACCACCACAACCACACATAGACCCATCATCATCAACCACACCATCCAAAAAAGAAAAGCTCACCATCAAAATCCCAAATCCGAACTTTAGGCAAACAACAAATGAACAGCACAAACCATCTGATGAACAACCAAAAAGATCAAGTGTGAAGGACATTGACTACAAATGAGCAAACAACCCAGATGCACAAAAACTGGCTGAATGTCTAGTGCAAGTAAACCTTGCTAGAGAAGTCCTTTACAACTTTGTTGATACAGCACTAAAAGCTATCCTAACAGATGATGTACCAACAAACATAAAAGAAGCTCAGAACAACCCAGACAGGGACAAGTGGGAAAAAGCAATGGAGGAAGAACTGACAACAATGAAAGCTATGAATACTTGGGAACTGGTGGACCTACCCAGTGGATGGAACATTGTCAGATGCAAATGGGTGTACACAAAAAAACACAATGGAATGGGGCATGTCCAGTATTACAAAGCATGTCTTGTAGCACAAGGATACTCACAGCAACCTGAAATCAACTATAATGATATGGGGACCTATGCCCCAGTCACACATTTTGAGAGCCTTAGAACCCACCTCACACTCACAGCCGTAAATTAATAGGAACTGAGCCAATATGATGTAAAAAGCGCATACCTAAATGGCTATCTCAAGGAAGAAATATACATGAACCAACCACCTGGATATGACAATGGAACTGGCCATGTATGCAGGCTGTGTTGATTGATATATGGACTCAAACAGGCCAGAAACATATGGAACAAGGAATTCACAAAGGCCATGGGTGAGTTAGGCTATATCCAGATCAAATCAGATTACTGCATATTCCACAGGGATGAAAACAGTATATTTTCGACACTACTATTGTGGGTAGATGACATAACAGGCACAACAAATTCAAGGGATGAAGCAGAACGTGTCAAGAAGGAGTTGGGGAGGAAATTCGAGATAAAGAGCTTGGGAGAGCCCAAGTTAATACTTGGAATACAGGTTGAATGCAACAGGAAAGCAGGAACCATCACTGTCAAGCAAACAGGGTACATTGACGAACTATTCTTGCATTTTGGACTTGCCAATGTCAACCCAGTCCACACCCCAATGGACCCGAACATGAAACTTGACTAGACACCCGATGAATCAATGGAGACCAAACCAAATGAAGCAACACATTCATATGTGACACTCATTGGCTCCCTGATGTACTTCATCAGTGCAATGAGACCCAACACTGTGTATGCAACACAGCACCTTGCCCAATTCACCAGAAATCCGATGGAATGGCACTGGACAGTGGTAAAGTGAATATTCCACTACTTGAAAGGTACAAGAGAAGTAGGGATTAGGTATGGAAATGGCGGGGATTCCATGATGGAAATCTACTCAGACACAGATTGGGCAAACCATGCCAACTGGAAATCTGTTAGCAGATATGTTGTGAAGGTAGCAGGAGGCGCCGTAGCCTGGAGCTCAAAGAAACAAAATAATATAGCCCTATCAACAGCCAAAGCAGAATACATAGCAGTTGTCCACACTGCAAAACAGGTGATGTGGTTTGGCTATTTACTTTCCAAGCTAAGGTACTTGTTTTCAGACATACCAACAATAAAAAGCAACAACCAGGCAGCAATTGCCATCAGTCACCATCTGGAATACCATGCACAGACAAAACATGTTGATGTCGCACTCCATTTCATCTGTGACCTAGTGCAAGACAAGAAACTTCAAATTAAATATGTTTCCACTATGGAAAACACAATGGACATATTAACAAAAGGACTACACTGTCCAGTGCACAAATACTTAATGGAAAAACTCAGAATGTCCAACTAAGGGGGAGTGTTGGGATGATAGCCAGACAATATATATAAGTTGTATGATACTAATGGAACAATGTACATAGATAAGATAACATAGAATCCACCAGAATAATTCGTTGTAGTATATATTGTAGTAGGTACTGTAGGAATGACCATTGGTTTTACCCCTCCCAGTTGTCAAGCAGACTGTGCTGCTGTTAATAAACTCCACAAATGTCACCAGCACCAAAGCATGCAAAGAAAATTGCCAAGACAATTGCCAAACAGTCAAAGCCTCTGCAAGTGAAACAACCAAAAGTCAAAAGGTCAAAGCACAAGAAGTTTGTGCCTGCTGACTCATCAGTAGTCATTTCTCTTATTGTCATGGTTGTGATGATGGCTGTATAATATAATTGATTACAATAAAACCAACAAATCATAATGTGTTGCAACTAGTGTTGCCAAAGCTCAGCTAAGCTTGGCTCTGGCTCACCTCAGGCACCAGAGCCGGTTTTTTGGCTCCAGCTCAGCTCCAGAGCCAGCTCTAGCTGGCTCCACTATGATTTTCAAGCAACTGATGCTCCACTAAATGTAATGCTTCCTCACACATTGTAAGCTTTTCAGAAGCTTTTATTTACCCTTCCCTTGCCTCAAGAAGGTTGGAGAGTGCTGGCTAAAAGCCATGGTAGGGTCCAAGTACTAAGTAAGTAAAGATTTGGTCATATCTCAGCCATTTCTTGATAACTTCCCTTCAATATAGGCTCATTTGAAAGCTTTTTAAATGCTCATTCTTGATGCAATAATTATTTGGCACTGCACACACTTAATTGTGCTTATAGAGATAAAGCAAAATCACAAGCTATGTTACTTTTATCATATCTCCCCCAATTCTTGATGGTTTTCCTCTAATCTTGCACCATTTGGAAGTGGTTTTGACCCTATTCTTTCGTCACTATGAGCACTCGATGCAGCACACCTTCATTCTCTTGTTTGTTATCAAATCCTCTATTAAACCTATTTTCATCATATCTCATTTGTTTTCCAAGTATTTTGTTATATTATTGCATCATTTAGATGTAAAGTTTACTGTTCTTGTTTGATGCAGTGACTGCTTGATGCACTATGCATTCATTGGTTTGTTATTTACATATCTGTAGAGTCATATACTGAGTCTTTCTGTTCTTTAGTCATATAGGTCCAGTTTTGCATGTAATTATATAAAATAGGCATGTATAAATTTTATTTCCATTAGGATTTCAAGTTATGATTGGACTGTGATAAAATAGGCTAAATATAATTATGTTTCATTGCTTTAATTATTCATCCTGGCCAAAAGTGCTTGCAATGCATCAAGTTTCATAGGTGCAAAGAAAAACATATAAATACAACATAATAGGGATGAAACCAACCATGAATAACTGAGATATGACCCCAATAGCATGTAAAATGGAATGTGAATGAAAGATTCATGAATAATAAAATAATGAGGGCATGCTTAATTAAGCAGTCAAAAGCAAAAAGGAAGAGTGCTGAAAGCACTTCCAAATGGTGCAAGATTGAAGGAAAACCATTGAACATTGGGGAAGATATGATGAAAACAACATGAAATGTGACTCAGCTTTATCCTTATGGGCACAATTAAGTGCACACAGTGCCAAATGGTTAATATGTCAAGAATGAGCTTTGAAAAAGCTTTCAAATGAGCCTATATTGAAGGGAATCCATTAAGAAATGGCTGAGATATGACCAAATCTTGCTCACCTTGTGCACAGACCCTACCCTGGCTTCCAGTCGATCAGCCACTACTCCCTGAATCTGTAATATGTAAAACTAAGTGTTATAAATGCTTAAAGAATGCAAGGGAGCATGACTCAAGGCAGGAAACTTGTGTTTGTGACAGTACTGGAGCCTCAGCTCCAGCCAGCTAGAGCCAGCTTGGAGCCGAGCCATTGGCAACACTAGTTGCAACTATTTTTATAAGCATGATAAATGGTTTTCATTGCATTATATTCTAAGGCATTGCAAGGTAATACAAGAGATGAATTGTGTGTTTTTGAGCATAGTAAAAAAAAACACAGAGCACACACAAATGCGTACAAGTGCCGTACACTCCTTGACAGATATGATAGTTGGACAACCAACTGCCGTGAGGCAACATCCCGCTAATGTGCAAGAATGCGCGCATAAGGCGCCCGTGAGACTGTCCAACTCCTTCTCCTGGGAAGTTCCCAAGAACCGCTATATTCAACCGACTTTATGATTGCCAAGTCTTCCGCAGCCTGTGCCGTTTTAGGTCCACTGGCAGAGTCAAACTCAGGCCGAGTTTGGGTGAGTAATTGTTCATAGAAAGTACTAAGTTCTTCGATTGCGGCTCGGGCTCTGCTCTGTAAAACGGAGTCACTTAGAGAGGCCGAGGCTTAACGACCGAAATTATGGCATACACATCTCTTTTTCAGCGGCCTCTCCAAGTGCCTGTACGCGTGTCTTTAGTTTAGACAGTATAGTAAGTTGGTGGTGTCATGTTAATTGATCACCATAAAAACCTTATGTTTTTTTCCGAGAAGGATCGGCGGCAGTGAGACAAGGACATGAACCATATCTGTGATCACTTGGCGCAAAAAATGGGAGACAGTGCGGGGTGGCTGTGACATGATGTTCTTTCTATTTCCGGGAAATATTGTGGGAAAAGTAGTGATTAGCATTCACCAGCAAGACCTTTGTTGCGAAATGGCCGGCGAACCCACCCAGATTTCCAAAAAGTGCAAAGGACTTAGAAACCGACTGAAGAAGATGTTGAGATTAGGTGGATCACAGAGCACACCTCACAGCCGCTCGAATTCGCCTGCACCCTTTGTTGCTTCGCAAGCTGTAGCTTCCTCAGTTCCTTCGTCTCCAGTCATGGCTCCCTCCCCTCTCACTTTTTGGCCTTCAATCGACGCACCTGCGCTTGTTCCTGCACCTCCAGCCATCGCTGAACCTACAGTTGATCCTGCGTCACCAGCTGATCTTTTAGATCCAGCTGATCCCGCGCTTCCAGCTGATCCCGCGCCTCCAGCTGATCCCGCTCCAACGGTAACAATCACACCGGAAGAAGCTGCGAAACTCAGAGCCAAATACACTCACTTCCGCATCCTCGTCATCGGTAGGGCAAATGCTGGGAAAACGACGCTGCTCAAGCGGGTCTGCAACACAAAAGAGGATCCAGTTTACAACAGCGTACGCCACTACCTTGACTCTCGCTTGATATCTCCGTCTTACTATCGTTGTTTTCTGATAGATTAACCCAACTGATAAGGTGCCAGCTCGGCGAGCTTTGTGAATTTCTCCGATCATGACGCTAATCTGATACCATAGCGAGGGATCCATGATGTTCGTGATGAGTTTATTTTCAAGAGCAACCCAGGGTTTATATTTCACGATTCTCCTGGATTCGAGGCCGGGGGGGAGGAGGAACTGAAGGCCGTGATGTCTTTCATTGAAGACAAAGCGAAGGTCCGGGAAGTAGGGGATCAAATCCATGCAATTTGGTGCGTTTTATCCCCTTCCCTGCCACGACTCAAGTCATAATGCATCCAGGTTTTGCTTTGAGCCGGATGTTTCTCGCCCGTTGTTAGAATTGGAGTCAAAGTTCTTCAACCAGCAACGGCCAGGAAATGGTAATCTCATTTAGCAGATTCCAAACACTTGGTCGCAGCTAACCAGATGCAGTTCCGGTTGTGGCAATTTTTACAAAATTCGACGTCCTGGTCACACGAGTCTATGATAAAAAGAAGAATGAGAATGAAAACTTCGATACTGCTCGTGCGACGTTGGTGGAGAAGTTTGAAAAGCCACTCCGGGGTTATGACTATCCTCCTCGTGCTTATGTGCAGTTCGAGTGTATGTTTCTCCCTTGTTACAGTATACTGGGGCTTATTCTGGGTCTAGCTATTAATGAGAATGACAGTAATCATCAAGAACAAGTAAAGGAGCTAATCAAACAGACAACAGCATCAATTGACAACTTGGCACTGAAGATGCTGTTTGTCACTGTCCAACAGAATAACCTGGAGATTTGCATTGAATGTGCAGTAAATGAGTCTGTTTTTATCTCATCCATTATTGCTTTACCTCATTCACTATTTCAGCCAAGTATTTAGGAATGATACCATAGTGGGATATTTCTGCATACTTAAACATCTACCAAGGCTGAAATGAGCCTAGTCTTCCTTGATCTTCTCAGTGGCATCCTGGTTTGGACATTGCTATGAGACAGTAAGTGAACAGATTGAATAGAGTTTAGGAGCCAAGGCTGAAGTCAGTAAGAACAAGGTAATCATAAACACAGAGTCATTGGACTTGAATGATATTCCAAATTGAAGGATGTAAGTATTAAAATATCATTGACAATTGATACTAATAGACTTATTTAGTATGTGGGTATGACACAATGGACATGGGACTACACTTATTTGGAAAATTCTTAAGGGAAATGAGGTAAGAATTTTAGTGTGATAAGGGAAGCTTTCTTACAAGATATTCATAGGAGGTAAGACATAAAACAAGTGATAATATAAAATCCTGGACATGATACTGCAATCAGCATGTAAGTCATGGATGTCCTGTATTTAATCTATTTTGATCATATGTGTCTGTAAAATGTCATTTAGATGGTGAGTTGCTGTGAATGTCCTAAGCTCAATATCAATGGATTACATGGTGCTATGAAATTGCATTCAGGAAGTGAGTTGCTGTGGATGTTCTGAGCTCAATTTCAATGGCTTACATGATGCTATGAAATTGCATCCAGATAGTGAGTTGCTGTGGATGTTCTGAGCTCAATTTCAATGGCTTACATGGTGCTGTGAAATTGCATCCAGGAAGTGAGTTGCTGTGGATGTTCTGAGCTCAATTTCAATGGCTTACATGATGCTGTCAAATTGCATCCAGATAGTGAGTCAGTGTGGATGTTGTGAGCCCACTTTCAATGGCTTACATGGTGCTGTGAAATTGCATCCAGATAGTGAGTTCCTGTGGATGTTCTGAGCTCAATTTCAATGGCTTACATGGTGCTGTGAAATTGCATCCAGGAAGTGAGTTCCTGTGGATGTTCTGAGCTCAATTTCAATGGCTTACATGGTGCTGTGAAATTGCATCCAGGGAGTGAGTTGCTATGGATGTTCTAAGCTCAATTTCAATGGCTTACATGGTGCTGTGAAATTGCATTCAGGGAGTGAGTTGTTGTGGATGTTCTGAGCTCAATTTCAATGGCTTACATGGTGCTGTGAAATTGCATCCAGAGAGTGAGTTTTTGTGGATGTTCTGAGCTCAATTTCAATGGCTTACATGGTGCTGTGAAATTGCATCCAGAGAGTGAGTTCCTGTGGATGTTCTGAGCTCAATTTCAATTGCTTACATGGTGCTGTGAAATTGCATCCAGGGAGTGAGTTGCTGTGGATGTTCTGAGCTCAATTTCAATGGCTTACATGGTGCTGTGAAATTGCATCCAGAGAGTGAGTCAGTGTGGATGTTCTGAGCTCAATTTCAATGGCTTACATGGTGCTGTGAAATTGCATCCAGAGAGTGAGTTGCTGTGGATGTTCTGAGCTCAATTCCAATGGCTTACATGATGCTGTGAAATTGCATCCAGAGAGTGAGTTGCTGTGGATGTTCTGAGCTCAATTCCAATGGCTTACATGGTGCTGTGAAATTGCATCCAGAGAGTGAGTTCCTGTGGATGTTCTGAGCTCAATATCAATGGATTACATGGTGCTGTGAAATTGCATCCAGAGAGTGAGTTCCTGTGGATGTTCTGAGCTCAATTTCAATGGCTTACATGGTGCTGTGAAATTGCATCCAGATAGTGAGTTGCTGTGGATGTTCTGAGCTCAATTTCAATGGCTTACATGGTGCTGTGAAATTGCATCCAGAGAGTGAGTTGCTATGGATGTTCTGAGCTCAATTTCAATGGCTTACATGGTGCTGTGAAATTGCATCCAGATAGTGAGTTCCTGTGGATGTTCTGAGCTCAATTTCAATGGCTTACATGCTGTGAAATTGCATCCAGCTTGTGAGTTTTTGTGGATGTTCTGAGCTCAATTTCAATGGCTTACATGGTGCTGTGAAATTGCATCCAGAGAGTGAGTTGCTGTGGATGTTCTGAGCTCAATTCCAATGGCCTACATGGTGCTGTGAAATTGCATCCAGGAAGTGAGTTGCTGTGGATGTTCTGGACTCAATTTCAATTACCTACATACTGCTCTCAAATTGCATCTAGTTTGTATGTCACTTTCTCATCCCCCAATGTCTGTTTGCTCAAGAAGCATTGGATAGGCAAACAACATTAAATCACTTCTGATGGTTCATTACAATGTATACATTGCCCATTCTTTCACCCTAGTTATTTTTGACTATAATTCTATCCAGACACCTTCCTTACCCACTTTTGCAGGTTAAGTTGATGCCTTACTTTATATTTGACTTATTATTTCTCACTGCCACATGATCAGCAATTCTCATTTGCTTGGAAAACTCATTTTGGTATGTGCAGCAAGGTTCCACTACTTCCAATGCTTTCCACATGGCCTGGGACTTATATTCAACTATGGAGATGGATAATGTTTTCACCTCACAATGGAAAAATGATTGGTTCACTACTCACTATTCTCCATCTAAAGTAGAGTGCACGGAATTTGTAAATGTCATTCTTAATCATCTCCTCTGTAAGTCTGCTTTTTCTCTTTTTGAAACACACTATATAATTTTCCAGGCCATCCCACACCTGTGGTCTAGCTTTAATTTACTGCTCTATACTGAGAGTTATAAATATCATGACAATATAGTTTCCATAAGATAGTCCTTGACAGGATGATTACACAGTTTCAGGGCCTGTATTTGTTACAATTCTTTTTTCCCTTTGTCAACAGACTACATTTACTTATTACAAACCCATAGTTACACTTGGACATTATCTCCTTTCATAGCTACCTTCACCTTTCCTTTCTCAGATAGCTATGCCATTTCTCCTTTTGTTCCTATTGTTCTTTAAATGTATATAAACCCCTCTCATGTACTATAGTTCTTTAGTTCCAACTTAGTCAAATCTTATCCTCAACTTGAACACTCTTTTGCTCATTGCCTCAACTGCTCTCCTCACTCTCATTCTAGGCCTTTGTCATCATCAGACTTAGTGCCTAGAACCCTTGTCCAGTGGCTGGGAACAGACTGAGACTCTGTTTGTTGCAGTAGACTTGGATGCTGAATGATGTTGTGAACATCAACCATAACATAGCATACCTGACTTTCTTTTCGTCCTTTCCTTCATAGTTCTGTTCGTTGAGGGTAAAGTAATCCTCAAGCTGTCCTAAAAATGACCTTGCTTTGATTTATTTGCCTGTAAAAGGTCATATAGGCTGTGGTTTGATATCTCCTTTAGAGCTAGCACTGGTTTCAGACACCATTCTTGGTTCAGGAGTGATCGATGGTTTGTGGTTAATTGGTGGTTCAGGGGTTGGTGTTCTGGTAATCAGTTTCGGTTCTGGAGTAGGGGTTCTACTTGGGGTTCTGGGTTTCGGAGATGGGGGTGGTCCTTGTTTCGAGTAATCTGTATCAAATGGGTTTTCCTCAAGCTTGGCTTGTTCAATTCGTAGTAATTCCTCCCACTCTGCTAAAAGGCTAGCTGTGATTCCATGTCAGTCACTGTCTCTAAAAAATTCTCCATAGAGGGTCCTTCCTGGGTTGTTTTCTGGTTCCTTAACAAGGTAGAGCGGCTCTCCTTGTACTTCACTACCCCAGTCTAGGTAGATTTGATCGGGTAAATCAAATTCAAAGGCTCCTGAGTAGAAGTCTCCTGAAAAATATTTATCTGGGACTGGTTCGTTTCGTTTCCATCCTTCTGTAACAAAATACCAGGTTTGTTGGTAGAGACACTTCTCGTCATCCAAGGTAGTACTTCCCCTTATAGGTGACAGATCCATTCGGGGGTCGTTCCTGAGAGCTGCGGGTCTCAATGGTGTCAGCTAGGGATGATACCCTGAGCTAGTCCTGAGTTCCAACTTATGTTACAGTTGATGTCCACAACATTGTTCAGCATCCAAGTCTACAGCAACAACAGAGTCTTGGTCTGTTCCCAATCACTGGACGAGGGTTCTAGGCACTAAGTCTGACAATGACAAAGGCTTAGAGAGAGAGTGAGGAGAGCGGTTGAGGCGATGAGCGGAAGATCGTTCAAGTTATGGATAAGATTCGACTAAGTTGGAACTAAAGAACTACGGTACATGAGAGGGGTTTATATACATTAAGAGAACAATAGGAACTAAAGGGGAAAGAGAATAGCTATCTAAGAAAGGAAAGGTGAAGGTAGCTATAGAAGGAGATAACGTCCAAGCATGACTATGGGTTTGTAACAAGTAAATGTAGTCCATCAACAAAGGGAAAAGAGAACTGTAACAGGCTGAATCCAGAAGGGATCATGGCTGGATGACTTCTGGCTGGTAGAAGTTGGTGAGTTCTCACATACAAAGGGGGTAATGTTACAATTCTCTTGCTAACATGCACCACAAAAAATATGAAAATGGATTTTACATGTGACAACATTTTTTAAAAACATCAAAATTTGCATGTATGCAAAACAAGCTGTGACATGCATTGCATGCTGCAGTGTGACTAGTGCATGATAGCACCTACCCAGCACACACTCAACAAGCACTATGTGACAGTGTGACATTGAGATGCAGGCTACTCTGTATATTTTTGTATACTACCTACCCCTACAAATACCAATTTTGTGGAAAAAAAAGTGTGGCATCAGTAGCCTGCATCTCAATGTCACACTGTCACATAGTGCTTGTTGAGTGTGCACTGAGTGTGTGCTGGGTAGGTGCTATCATGCACTAGTCACACTGCAGCATGCAATGCATGTCACAGCTTGTTTTGCATACATGCAAATTTTGATGTTTTTAAAAAATGTTGTCACATGTAAAATCCATTTTCATATTTTTTGTGGTGCATGTTAGCAAATTTTGCTATGCAAAACTTGAAATGATATATAGCTCAGTCATTTAAAAAATTATTTGGATTGTGCACATGGCAAAACACAAGCCAAATTACAGTTTCCACATCTTGTTTTGCATCCAGTGAACTTTGAAGTTTTGAAAACATTTTGTGTCATGTAAGATTCATTGTCATATTTTTTGTATAGCATATTATCAAATGCTTTCTGTAAAATGAATGGCAAAATTTAAAACTTGTATTACCATTTTATTTAAATTTTCATTTGGATCTTGCACATGGCAAAACATAATGCAAAACAATCTGTTTGGGTCCCAAAAAGATTTATAAATTCTTGTGTTTTACATTATCCAAAATCCTGATAAAATGTTATATTTTGCTCTGCTACAAATCTACAGCTAAATTTAAACATTGCACATTGCATTTTGCACTGATTTTGCCATGTGCAAAATGTGGCTCACCCAGCTGTGAATGCTCTCTGCTTGTTGCCTCAACCACTCTCCTTTCCCTCATTCTAAGCCTTTGTCATTGTCAGACTTAGTGCCTAGAACCCTTGTCCAGTGACTGGGAACAGACCAAGACTCTGTTTGTCACTGTAGACTAGGACACTGAATGACATTGTGGACATCGACTGTAAGAAAAATGAATCCTGGAGAGGCCTGAGACTGAGCTTCTCCATAAGCAATTTGGGAAGAGGATTGCTGACAGCAAATCCTCTAACACATTCAGACAGGACATCTGAAAGAATGGACAAGATGATCCATAAAGAAATTAGAGATGCAGAATTGTGACAAATGGTTTACATTCTAATGGATTGCAAGGCAATCCAAGGCAATCCAAGAGGCAAATTGCAAGGAGTTGCCAAAAACAAATCTTTCATCTAGGGCTTGCAAGAATTGCAGTAGATTACAGCAAAATCCAGACCTTGCAAGGTCATACAATGTGTCGAAGCAGAGCATGACAGGGGCACAGTAGAATGGGTAGAGCTGGTGAGTTAAATACTCACTTGTAGCTGTAGTTTATCACTTAGGTCCGCTTGTGGCAATCACCTAGTAGAGCAGAGAACTGAACTGTAGATTGACAACTACATACACAGGTATATATACTGTCTATCTACATGCATGAGGTCAGCAATATTAGTATTGCTGACTGATGATTTATATTGCGCTTGGTAATGCACAGTCATTGCACAGTTGTGCACATGGTGCACTTATTGTCTGAGTATGACATGTGTCAAACTCTATAATATCTGTCCAACTCTATAATATCTGTCAAAGATACTTTTGTCCCATCACTATATTATCTGCAAGGGGAACAGACTATTCTGGGACAGATAAGATAAGATCAGTTAAGATTGGAGTGATCCAAAATGTCATCTCAATCTTTTCAGATCATTTCAACACAATGATCACACTTTTTTGTTGATGTCTGCATAAGGATGAGCATAAGGATATTTCAGCTTTTTTAACAAGAGCACTTTGGGGTCAGCTCAATTCCTTGTTGCCCATGGAATCCTTGCTCGACCGACTGATGTGAAGACGATGTGGAGTGAGGTCAACAAGTCTGATTTTCTTCATTTAGTTTCGGTATAAGTGGCTGACATTTCTTCAGGCATATTTCACACCTTACACCAGAGGACATTAGGGATGTGATCATCGATCATCGAGCACGTCCAGGAAATTGAAAAGAAGAAGAATATTGGGATGGTTCAGGTCGCGCTGGCCTGGATTATGGCAAAGGATGGTGCGCTTGTCCTTTTGTCTAATCGATCCGTAATCTGACTGAACATGGTCTGTAGTTGTTGTGGGAACGATATCTATAGACAACTTGAAGGGCACGTTTCGTTCTTCCTGTTTGCAAGACGGATTGAATTTGATTCACTTTAATCTGTACATGTCACGTTGACAGACGAGGAGATCCGATACCTGGAGGAACCGTACAAACCACAGAATATCCGCGGCCATTTTTAATCGGCGGCGTGTCATTAGAACTGTGTTACTTCCTATCCACGTGACACATGGATATGCTACACGTGAATAGATAAGATAGGGATCGCGATAAGAAATTATTGGTCGTTGCCAAGCCCAGCAGCGGCCACCCATCCCTTAAGTCTGGATATATGCAAAGCACATCTACAATCCTTCAATGCGACCCTTCCTCTATTGTTTTCACATCCGACGAACCCAATGTTTCGTGTCCTAAGACCCTAAGTGCCTTGCGTACCGCCGCACACCGCATCTCGCATATAGGCGAGCCTGTTGTATTCCCTACAGAAACCGTATATGGACTCGGAGCCAGCGCACTAAACACGAATGCCGTATCACACATATTCCGAACGAAAGGTCGTCCAGCCGACAACCCTCTCATTGTGCATGTCTCATCATGGTCTATGCTGCGTACGCTTTTGCCCGACGGATTCACAGTACCGCTCTCATATCAGGTCCTGATGAAGCACTTTTGGCCTGGGCCACTGACACTCCTGTTCCCAAAACGAGAAGGTGTCCTATCCCATCTAGTCACCGCAAACCAACCCACAGTCGCAATCCGAATGCCTTTGCATACTGTAGCTAGGGCCCTCATCGCATTTGCAGGACTTCCTTTGGCTGCGCCGAGTGCAAATATCTCCGGGAAGCCAAGTCCTACACGAGCAGAGCACGTATGGAAGGATCTAAATGGAAAAATTGGCCTCATTCTCGATGGCGGCCAATGCGGGGTGGGATTAGAAAGTACCGTCGCGGATGGTTTGCAAGAAGACGGACATATTCGGATTTTGCGCCCCGGAGGCGTGACCTTTGAAGACATGACGCGTGCTTTGCAAATGGACGCAGCTAGTCGCGGTGCCGACCATGGCATCCCCAGGGTGTTAGTTCATCAGCGCGATTATGTGGATGCATCGATAGAACAAAATCCGACCACGCCTGGCATGAAATACAGGCACTATTCGCCAACGGCAACTGTCACATTATTGCTCACTCAGACGAGATCATCCACCGTTGATTCAATCTCAGTACCCTCGTTTTTAACGTCATTGCAGGAGACTTATTCATCGACATCCGACCCTATGCCAGTCGGCGTTCTAGCAGCTGAGGACTCTGATATATGGCGATACTTGCTGGACGATGAGAGGTTTGAATGGCATCGATATTATCTTGGGCCGAAGGATACACCATCCACGATAGCGCATCGCTTATTTGATGGCTTAATCACGTTGGACGAGCAAGGTGTCCAACACATACTCATCGAGGAGGTCAGTGAAGAAAAAGAAGGTCTCGCTATAATGAACCGGGTCAGGAAGGCAGCGACTAATGTTCGGTGGATTTCGCTCAAGCCTTCTATCCGGACTCCGTCACGTAGTGATTTAGTACTAGAACATTCGTCCTGAAATAAATAGCTCTAGCTCTTGCTCAGATTATATCAACAAGTTCAACACATGCAGGATATCCGAATCATAGAATTACTCTGTCCTGGACCAGTTGCAATCGCCAATGTCTTCATTTCTATGCTCAATCTGTGCAGCGCCAGAAATAAAAGTCAGGAACGGCACTAACAATTAATAAATTGGCCCAGTAAGTATGTAATTATGTTTCTAAATTGCTGTTGGAACGCCAACAGCACAGGATCTAAGCCATGTGGCTGGAGCTCAACCGTTCGTGAGTTCACGAAATTGCCCGTCGTATGACTGATTGCGTGCCCGTAGTCTGAAAGACCCTCAGATGATCATCCAGGTGGTCGTCACACACGTCCTCGACTTGAGGCGGTACGTAGATGATTACTTTGAAATTATGACCTGACTAAACTCACCTCTCAGGCTTGTGTGAGCCGTTTCTTAGATATGGAAGCAGAATCGGGTCCGGAAAGTGGAGATGACGATTGTAAGTCATTCCAGCTCTCTTGGGGAGCAGCCAATTAGTTTGTGGTCAAAGCATGGCAGCTTGCGCCTGAGGAACAGGAATGCATACCACAGCGCCGTCCCATTCAGCTCCTTGACTTACATATATCTTGCGCTTTACAACGTCAGAAAATTTCCCAATGGAAGAAAGCAAAGATCCATACTGTAAAATGGAAATGCAAGTGCAAGTTTAGTTCAAAGAATACCGTGCGTTATATTCACATCATCCTCGACAAGGTAGAAGTAAATAGTCAGACCCTTCTTCCATTTCATACAGTACATTCATCTGTTAATTTACCCGTTCGCTTTGAGAGATCGGCAATTCACGGAGATAACGACAATTGTATTTTCAGATCGTTATATTATTAGAGGAACAAATGCTTCGTATGGTCGTCTGTTCGTTGGTGAAGCTGGGTGGAGTGGGAAAGATTGCGTTGTTAACGCTACCACATTTTGATTAAGCAATTTGAGATCATACCTATGACAGGTTGTCTAGTATCCACATAATTCATGTATTAGTAGATATTGCGTCTACCCAGACTCTGTTGTTTGATGATAGCATTAGGATGTACAGCGTGGTTGACTTGCCCGTGACAGTTAAGATTCGACCATGAGGCCTTGGCTTCGGAACCATGATGTATGATGCATGAGATGGCGGCGCTATGGAAAGTTACGTCCAGGTTTCTGATGAACGAACTAGTTCACATTACTAGCTAACTACGCCTCACAGCACTTATTCACGACCGATCAAATCCCTCATCGACATCTCCAGCTACTCGGAAACCTGAGATTACACCTATCAAGGCCACGCTCGTTATCGGTGAGCGGAAGACTAGGACTAACATTGTTGAATGTTGTATCTGTCAGTGCAGATTCTGAAAGTCATTCATAATTTCATTGCGGTGCCTGTGGTTACCGGTCACCCGGTACGTTAGGAAGTTTTTTTTAGGTTTGATTATCAAAGGTTCCACTATACCTAGATAAAATATGGCTTATCATAGGCATCACAGATTAAATTGGATGGCACATAAATATCGAGTCCAATTCCATCTCACATATCACGATTCTTTCCTTCAAGTTCCCTTCTTCCATATTCAACATTCAATACTCACCCAATGTTGTGTAAACCCCTATTGATTACAGCGGTTCTTGCACTTTCCACAGCCGCCTATCCTAGTCTGCAACCAAGGAGTGTCAAGAGCTCTACCATTCCTCTTCGCAAAAAAGGTAGCTTGACACGGGAGGATGGTGTCTTTGATTATGAGAAGGCGTTGACCTCTAAAACGACCACCAAGAACAAACTTCTCCGGGGCGCGATCAATCTTGAGCGCAATTTAAACAAGGTAAGAATAAATAAGCAGACGTCACTCCACTTCCATTTTCCTCCTTCATATCGTAGATCATTGATCTCACCTCCGATGGTCCAGGGGGGTCAGAACCACTTGTCGACCAGCAACAAGACACTCTGTGGACTGGTGACATTTCAATTGGTACCCCTCCTCAGACCTTCACCATCGATTTTGATACTGGATCCTCCGACCTCTGGGTCCCGTCAACTGCTTGTACGAGTGGTGCCTGTGAAGGGAAACACAAATACGATCCCAGCCAATCATCTACGTCGCAGGAGAAACAGGGTGACTTCTCTATCCAATATGGGGACAATTCGACTGTGGAGGGAACTATTTACACGGACACGGTGGCCGTCGCGGGCATCCAAGTTAACAATCAATATTTTGCTGGGACAACGAGTGAATCACAAATGTTTGCCTCCGATCCGTCGGATGGGTGAGCGTTTATTCCTTCTCGTACTAGTCACTGCGTGTTTCTCATTATTATTTTTCTCTCAGTATCCTCGGTATGGCTTTTCCCGCGATTGCAGTGACAGGACAAGACCCCTTTTTCCAAACGGCCATTTCACAAGACGCTGTCTCCTCTCCCGTATTTGCATTATATCTCGCTTCGCAAAACTCTGAACTCTACATCGGTGGGACAAATGAAAACCTGTACACGGGATCCATCGAGTTCCACGATGTCGTCAACACCCAGGTGAACGGCCACTCCGCTTTAGCATTCTGGCAGATCGCCAATGCCCAAATTTCTGTTAATGGGCACTCAGTGGTGACCAGTTTCCAGACGATCATTGATAGCGGAAGTACGCTTATGTATGGTCCTACATCCGCCGTGGCGGATGTATACCAACAAATCTCATCTGAAAGCGCAGAATGGCAGGATGGATTTTACGTTTTCCCATGCGACGCTGTGCCTGACATAACATTTTCGTGGGATGGGGGTAAAGAATGGGCGATCACGGCTAACAAGTAAGTGTGACCTTCTTTGTTGAATACGTGTATGCTCATGGTAATCTTAGTTTCAATCTGGGCCAGCAATCAAATAACAGTTCCAAATGCGTGGGAGCTCTTGCGGCACAGAATTTCCAGTTTGGTGATAATGTGTGGCTGTTGGGCGATAGGTATGTTTGCCACCCGAATTGCGTTAGAAATTTACCCAACTGATTTTTTACTTAGCTTCATCAAGAACGTCTACAGCGCATTCAATGCGTCAAAACCAGCCGTCGGGTTTGCACAACTCGCAGTCTAGCAGTGACAATGAGTACAATTACAAATCGCCGTGTTCTTATTTCGACATTCAACATTTGCGTTAATCTTTGAACAGAAAGAGGTCAAGTAAATAAAAGGAAGAGTGCATGATTCCGACTCCATCCATGAGCCAATTACGTATCATGGAAAATGCCCATACATATGATTAATTCTTAACGGCTGGGATCCAACGCCCTTTGGACCCATATATTCTGGACACTCGTATAGACCACCAACCGAAATTCGCCTTTCACTCCTGGCATATAAGTAGATGGGATCGCCCAATACTTTCCCGCGTTCAACGACACTTGAGGTGTTGCAACCCCACAAATAGCGTCGTCATATGGACCAGAAGTGACGACATGTGTCTGATTGTGGTGTTCAGATGAGATTGGAGAAGGATACAGCGTGATATTCAATGAAGCCGTAGTAGAGGGATTGACCAGCTGTAAGCGAAGTCTGAGAGCAAGTGATCAGCCTAATCTGTTAACTGAGCAAGCAAGGAAGGGACGCACTTTAGCTGAAATTGGAAAATCGACTCGATCTCGTAAACTGGATTGGTTGCATAATTATCGAAGCTTGGGCTACCACCAGCAGTTTCTGCGCCCCTGCAAGGGCAGTCAGCTTTTCTGGTAAATTTGAACTTTAAATACTAATCACCATTCGCCGTTGATCACTTTCTGATACATACCAGCACCCTCTTGCGGAATGGGCCGTAGGTCAAACGAGGATAAGGCGCTGACGGATAATGAAAATGGTCCCAAGTGGTGTGGCTCGAATGCTGAGACAATCAAGGAATAGTCACCTGCTATAAGCATGTGTTAATTTGACATGGTTGGACGACGGACAACATATTCTTACGTGCTAGATCCCTCGTGAACGTCGCCAAACCATATGAATAAGGTCCAGAAGTAGCCGCCAATTCCTTCTGAGATAACCTGAGGGTTACGTTAGAATGACGTGTGAGGAGCCAGCTCCATAACATACACATATATTCGTTCTCCTTGTGACCAAGTCAGCAACACATTCACCGGTATTATTCTCTCACTCTTCAACACGATTGTCGTTCTGACCTTCTTCTCTCGGGGTATAGAAACCCGGACATTGGGTGGATGCAGGCGGAGATAATACTGGGGATTCAACATGAACGTGGGATATGTTCCATTCCCACCCGAGTTCCTTGCCGTAAACGAGCCCGTTACGCTCTCAGTGTACTGCGGCTGGGAGACGCTCTCATCCCAGACTAGGTCTACGCCTTCGCCTGCGTATGCATTGAGAGTATAGCCAACATTATCGGCATCACCGTCATAAGATGCTGTTATCGCTAAAATACCTGAACTACCTGGGACCCGTGTCTTGGCCTATGATTACAAGGTAAGTTAATCTGACGGAACATGGCAAGGTGTGGCATACTAGAACGTGGGCGCCGTTGCTGAACGAGCCCTGTAGCCATTGTATTGTTAATAGGCCAATTGCATCAATGAAGTTCGCTTGCCTTATCCGTCAATGTCAGTTGCATGACAGGCCCGATGACTGCCGACGGATCTTCTTCGACTTCTACTCTTAGAGAAATGAAATCTGATGTACGTTTGGTGTCGGAGACGTGTCGCGTCAGTAGAAACCATATAGACGTCTCAGGCATGGCATGTGTGAAAAACAATTGCAAGCGAGTCATCGAGGCTGCTTGAAGACAAATGTATGACATGAATGACTTTAGGAAAACGTTCCCTACATTGTTCACCTTGTCCTCTTCTCTTCCACATGCTTGGCATCCAGATGAGAATCGGTTGAGAGCTCAGATACGTAACACCTCACCCATGGAACTTGAGATTCTCCGGCCACATATCTGGATTCCAACTAAGGTATACTCCCTCAAATGTTGATATCAAATCGGACCATGAGATGACCAAATGTCCTGTCGACATTCACGGATCAAGTGGGGAAAACATTCAAATTCACGTACGGGATTTTGAGAAAGGATCAAGGTCGTATTCATTCATCCACGAATCGAGGAACGTTACGAAAGGCCCGTTTGAATTTTCCATTACATCTGTAAAACTTAGTTTTTTCTCAACAATGCGTGGTCAAAGTCTCACCAATGACAGGATAACAATGTGATGGCAACAACGGCTTTCCGTTCCAGTAGGAACCGTTCCCTGGCCCTGTGCCAATAGTCATCATACATCGTCCTATATAATTTTAGTAGCTTCATATGCGTATGTGAAGGCTGCGTACCGCTCAAAAAACCTCGCAGTATTCTAGACCATGTCTTTTCGCGTTCGAAATGAGCACTATTCCAGTAAGTATCGGAGCAAACATATCTCAAAACCGGAACATACCTCCGAATATTGATATGCTCGGGTATCCAACCAATAAGCGCGCTGTGCGTATATAAGAGACCTAGCCATAGAATAACATCTAGACGACGTACTGAAGGTCAGAGCTCGATATTCTGTGAAATTGTTGGCCGTGAGGATGAATCAGTGGAAATGACATGAGACACACGAGCCAGGAAACTCGTAACCTCCCATCAGTTTCATATACTGAGAACGTGATTAATGCAATTTTACAAGAAAAGTTGAGTTCAGACTCACAGCTTTCTCCAACAAACTAGGCCATAAGATTTGACGATTGTCTAATTTAGTATTATTTCTAGGAGGCACCACAGACATGCACAATAATGTACTATCCTTGGCGTTGTACGGTAATCTATCGTCTATGACTACGATTTATGAGATTGTGTTCAGGAATGTGAAACCATGAATCTTACCGATCTTATAGTTGGTTAGCTTTGTATGCGAGGATACAAAAAAGCACACATACACATCTCCAAGTTCCGTTGAAGAGGATCCGTACAAAGTACCGACCACATGGTCGCGTCAAAGAATGATGCTCGGGACAACGATGAAGAGCTCCTTGGAGAAGCTGCGGTAATGGATCAGTAAAGAATGGCGCATTGGAAAGAAATAGATTACATGAGAGTTGAATCTTCTATCATACTCGAGACAGACTATAACGGATGCACATAGTGTACAGTCCGTGACAATGTACTGCACTATTTCTTGCGGTAGCACATGTCGAGCAGACATAACGACAGAGTTTGCCGTCCGTCTCCATTCGGGAGACTGGCATTGTTGTACCGATGATAGCAACGGCTGGTCTGTCGTGCCACTACATGCAGAATTCGTTATAGTAAGTCTGGCGATAGGTAACATAGACGTACTTACTGATGACCATCTGCATCAATTGACGGAGACAGTCGTGCGACAGGTTCATCCCAGGGAGGATATGTTTGTCCGTTGACGATTTCACCTTTCTTCAGAACGAACGATTGCTCCTCTGTATTTCGGCATTTTAATAAAAGGTATGTGTCATAGTGAAATTTACGACTCACGAGGCGAGAAATAGTTGACGCCGACCGGCGTCAACCTGACTTCCGGACCGACAGCAGACGAAGTGCTTTCCACTCGCCCGATTAATCCAGCTGCCTTCTGTTTTTCCATATACGATTTGATCTTCTCTGCCCTTTCCAGGGCCTTACTGGCGCTCGCTTTCCACTTTGCTTTCTGCGTGTCGCTGAACGCGGACCGACTCAGATGTAGGTATGCCTCTGCCGACCTGATGTACAATCGAAAAGCAGAATCATAGTTTTTGGATAGTTCGGCTTCTGTTGCTTTCGTATATGTCGTCTGTAGTCAGATCGGATCAGATTACCCGTGCCAAGACAAACGTAAAATGATGCACCTCTGCCTCGCGTGCTTCCTTGGCTTTATCCATTCTCCTTGGTTGAAAAAGCGGCTCTTATCTTCTGAAAGATTGTGCACGGTAGTTGCGGTTCAATTGGGCAAACCCGCAAAACCCGTATCGTCGTCTCTAGTTAGAGGCTCAGATCAAGTAAATAAGTGTAAACATATCGAGCCGAAGGGTCAACTGGGCCGCACGTAGACCTCGAGGACGCCGTATATTAAACGCCGCCGTGGATATTTGAAATGAGGAGACACTTCTTCAAGTGGTATTATGAGCATCCAATGGATAGCCGATTCAGAAAATCTGGTCATGAAGGGCGAGGACATCGCTGCCTCTCCGCCGCAGTCCACCAATGCATCTTCTGTCCCACGTAGCACTAGGGAGGTTTCCGCGCCTCTGACCCAAAGTCTACAACCCGACGTCAAATCTGCTGCAGGTGAAAAGGAACAAAAAACGGTCAGTTCGTCATCACCCTCAGCTAGTCTCCCCAGCAACAATCAAGTTTCCGCTTGCCGCTGTTATTATAACATTGAATCTGCTCTCACAGACGCTGAGCCATGCAATAGCTGAACAAGGACAGAAGACCGCGGCTTCCTCAACTCCTGTATCGTCTCTTATCACTCATGATTCCACTCACCGTCAGTCAAATATTTGGTCCTTACTCACGGAACCCGAACCAAAATTTAACAGCCGGCGCCACGTGTACTGCGGTAGACAAAGGAGTGACTACCTCATCTTTGCCACCTGCATTTACTATCCCCAGTGACTATAAAGTTTCGCCTCATTGTTAGTAAAACATCTTAATCTCTGCTGCTGCTGAGGCTGACATGAAGTCTCCCAGTCAACGCCAAAGATGCTGACATCGCCTTCCAATCTGCCGATAACATCTTGTACTATGTTCATCGCAAGAACCTGGAATGTGCCGCTACAGGATTTCCGACTAATAGGGACAACAACACTATCATCCCGATGACCGAGAAGTCTGACATACTTTATTTGCTTCTCGGCTTCACATACCCAAGGCCATCGCCGAATGTCAAAGATCTACCATTTAAAACGTTGAGCAAACTTGCGAGCGCTGCAGAAAAGTACAAGGTATACTCGGCGATAACAATTTGTAAGATATACATGGAGTAAGCCCTTTCCGCCGTATCACAGCAGAGTTGTAAGTATTTACTCCATTAGTGCAAACGTCAAGCAGCACCCAATTGGCGTGTTAAGATATGCGGCAAGCTACTGTTACATAGAATTGCTTGATACTGTGGCACCTATTGCCATCCAGGAGCGACTCGCGGTAGTGGTCTCAGAACTACCCCCAGAAGTAGCTATTGTATGGGTAATTGATTTTCGCTCGTATATTCCTCTTCGCCCATTATACTGACGTTTGATAAGGTGTATTATTATCAGGAATGGCGTGATGCCGTGAGAGGATTAACAGACCCGCAAAAGAGACCGTCCAGTTGCACTTGTCCTGCTTGGCCGTCAATATGCCTTAGCATTCTGGATAAAATCGAAGGAAGAGTGGAATCGTTCTTTGACCTGGATAGGATATTTGCTAAGCCAGCAACGGGTTGCCTCAAGTGTCTCAGTAACGTCAGTGTGTGGCACACCCAGGCAAATGAAATATATGCAACCATGTCAAAGTTTAGCAAATACCTATTCCCCAAGCTCTCCAAGGGTGGCGAGAGCATAAAATCACATAAAGCTACGCCAACACCCAGTGCGAGCGATCAAACACATGCAATTATACCAGAATCTGCCTCTGCGACTAGTATAGGTGGCCAAACACGTCAAAATTTGTTTCAATTTTCTGCCACCATGGCCAGTCCTATCGACAATAAAGGATATGGACTTACTATTGGCGATACCTTCGATCCAGGTGTTAAGCATGTCCATGCACGTATAAAATCCACCAAGAGAATGTCAGATAGTTTCACTGGTAGGGATTATGCAGCACCACATGTACCAATACGGTAGCCATTATATGATGATGATTTGTGCAGACTTCTTTCCATACAGAGATAACTTTACCTGTGAGAGGAAATGCTACGTGTCACACTTGTGGTCACGGGCAGGTCGTTTTTTTTAAGCATAGCAAAAGGATTTATTCGATCTATGTAAGTGTATGTGAGGAAGGGGGGGGGGGGCTATATCGAGGGATGCCATATCTGCAATGAAGTGAAAGATGGTAATGACTCAGGAGAATGTAACCATTGAATGCAGATGCATATCAATGCTACGCCGAATGGGTAGTGTTGTGTGTGTGTGTGTACTCTCGATGGGAAGTCTTCGTATGTTTCAAAAAAAAATTACCTTCTGATTGGATTGGTCGGGAAAATTGCCGTAATGTCCCCAACACGCCGCCCACACATGACAATCGCCGTCGGTGTTTCTGAATAAGCGGTGTGGTCAGATAAGAGTATGATTGAAGGCACTATGCATTAAGTCCCTTCGGAATGTGTCTAAAAATATTCCATGACGGACTCCCTCCTTGATCAGGCTTTCAGGTCGAACATCTATTCTGATAACGTCACATATAGGCAAATGTTTAAATACACGTATTCTGTCTGGCTGAACTGACACAACCTTATATTAAACTTCTGCATATCATTTTCTTCATATACTCAAGATGGCCTGTAACCGCAAAAAGTCGGGTGTACCCCATCCAGTTATCTGAAAGTTAAAAAAAAAAAATTCGTCAATCATATCATTTCAATTTCAAAAAACTACTAACCGGGTCCCATCCAGTAGTCGCAGAAAATCCTATGAACATGAGAATAGTCAAATATCCCGCAAAAACACCCGAGGTCATACCATTGGTGCCACAGCCTGGGTTATTTCCGGATGTGATGTCATTGAAGCCAGTAGTAAGGTTGGAATAGAGGAGAGGGTTGAGGAAGCCAAGCGACGGCTTCCCTTGCGAGAGCAGGTAGTCATTGAGCAGGGCGAATACGCCAGACACCGTCTTAAGTCGGATAAATGATATGTGAGTTACACATCCGGGACCATTGAAGAATGTGCCTTACAGGAGAACTGGCACTGGTTCCTCCAACACTTTCAACACTACCGCTCACAACGACTTGAAACCCATTCGATTGGGCCGCGACATCAGGATATGCTCGTCCGCTCGGGCTGATATAACGTCAGAACCCAAATGAATATTCGCCGTTGAGCGTGGTTGCTTACTTGTAGAGTCCCGCATAGGTACTTCCTAAAAGTGTCAAGTATTTAGATACGGCCACTTGTTGGTACGACGGTTGCGTAAAGTAGCGGGAAAACCCTCCTCCGGAAAAGTTTATTCCAACTTCCGGATTTATTCCAGTTGTACCGCCAACAACTGTGACATACGGACAACTGAAACGTTGTTTTTTTCTTTCTTTCTTTTGGCATGTCCAGACATGTGGCACTTACGATGCTGGGAAATTCGGTTGGAAGAGCACTTTGTTTGTGCCGTCATTAGTCTCACAGCTGCCGCCACCAACACTATGTCATGTGGATTAACATCTGTTTTATAATGTAGTCGTGTGCCAACATACCCTACATCGCCGCTAGAGAAAAAGGCCGTCGTTCCGCGAGCCCCGAGCTGTGCAAATAGATTGCAAACCGAAGTTGCATAGTCTAAAGGTACCTAGGAAATCTCAAATTAGACGCTCGATATCGAAATGAATGGCCCTTGTGGAAAGAATTACACTCTGTTCATCATCACCATACGAGGTGCTTATGGTTTGTGGGATAGTGCATTGGCCAAGGATATAATTTAGCCAATCTAAATATGGCTCGTTGTTATTCGTCGGCGTATTCGAATCAGGCGTGAAAGGCGGGGAGCCACCCGTGCTATAAAGTCAGTCAGTGTCCATGCTCCAACTGTGAAATACCGAAAAAATTTATATACCTGTAGTAAACATTCGGAGTTGGATATGACATGCCAGTCGTATATTGGATGTCCAAGTTGGCCTTGCATTATTATTATTTGATCATCAATCTCTGTCTCGTTCTAAACAAATAAAAAAACATTACCTCGATACCTAGGTCTGATTGGTTATCCAGACCACCATTGACAAGTACTGTTGTATAGCTTGAACCAACTGCTTCGGTTCTAAATTCCCTGAAGAATGTCTAAAAGGAGTTATCAGGGTTGAAATAGATTTAGGACATTCCTTACTTGTAAGTCAGCCCGATTAGCATATTCGTCCAAGTATCCAACCACACCGAGCATATTAGTGCTGGTGGATGAAGGAATGTAGTTAATTGTATTATAAAGGGTTCTCAAGCATCCAGGAGTGATGGTGGCGCTGCAAGATGGCACAGAGATGTCTGTGACAGGCTTAATATCGGGTTGCAAGAAACTTGACGAACGCATGCTTCGCATCGTTCCGAAATATGTAGTGGGTGCAACGAGGTCGATATGTGAATGAAGTTCACGAGGAAGGGAATAGCTAATCGTTCGTATGACACGCTCGGATGATGCATTGTGATAATACACATTGTATTTTGTTCCGAGCATGTGTTCGGCTTGCGCAACGGAGACTTGAACCGTTATCCAGTCCCCAGCATCAGTGCGATGGATATCATGGAGCAAATCGATGCCATGGAAGGTCAACCACTCTTCAACGGCTTGAATGGAATCAGGATGGGGAGCTATTAAAGCGTCAACTTCGTCTTTGCTAAGATGCTGCCCATATCTGATATAGCGTCAGACCCATAAAGCAAGGATGATTTCTCAGAAAAATCGTGCCATTCACCTTTGATGGAAAGGATCGCTGGTTTCGATCAAGTTAGAAATAACTTGGTCAAACTTGTGCTGCTTGAGACCAATACGCAAGTCGAACAGATGGTCAGGCGACGCCAAAGATTCCAATTTCCAGCCTTTAGGAATTTTAGCCCAAGAGTGCTTTTCTACCAAATCGTCCCAGCGTCTTTGCAAGGGAGAGCCAAAGGCGAGATGAGCCACGCAAAGGACAAGAACTGAGCGCCAAAGTATCATGCTGATACTGGCTGAGTGAGAGAACTGGGGGGGAGCAGTGTCGGGTTGCCACTGGTTTTATACATCAGATAATCACTATGGTTTTCGCATCAGCGGCTTTCGTGATGTTATACGCACATGGAATTCCTGTCGGCATAACCACAATGGGAGCTCATGACGGCTGTGTAATGGTAGCACGTGAGTTGGTGCCACAGATAGAGGCACTTGCACTCTTCACTTCCTGGCAAAGGTACACATGCTCACCGCATTATCACTGGCAGAAATTATCGGCATCTGCATCCAGAAGCCAAGAATTTTATATACAATGGAATCAAACTATGGACGAAATTCGAAAATAATAATAATAATAATCAGAAAATATTAATCAGAACTCCCTCACGACAGAACCTCTCTACCCGAACAAGTATGGCCGCTTGCAGGACGAACCCGCATCCTTCTCTGTCTCCCCAAAAACCCATCTGCATGGAGCATTGACTTGAGTCGTGTTCGCCGCTGCCCGCAAGTTTCGCTCATCACCTGCCGCAGAGTCTGTTTTTGAGAGCTGAAATGAGGCGAGGTGACTGCCCTTCTTCGTGCCCTCGCCTGTAGTACCGCCTCTGTCCGTCAAGGCCGCGGCAGCATTATACACCCATCTGTTCTCTTCCTGTCCGCTTGGGATTGGGGTGAAGATTTTGTCTCTTCCCACACAGCGTTTTTTGACAATCCTCGAACCCTCCTTGGCTTTCTTGCCGCCGCCCCCGCAGACTTGGCAGGATGTAGTAGGCATGGCTCGCGTGAACACCGATTCATCGTGTAACCGTTCACCGAGCATATTATATCTCCAAGCCGAGCTGTTACAGGTGCGAGGAACCGGCGCTGGCTCTTTGGAAATAGAAGCGCTCCGGCCTAGGCACTCCGGTTGCGTCAAGTTAGTGTCGATACGAACTGCCTGTTCCTTCTTCCAATTCATCTCCGATAACGGCTTGAAATCCTTCTGCGATTTTTCCAACACGTCCTTGACCTTCTTTGCCCATTCCTCCAACTCATAAAGTCTGTGAAACATCATCTTAAATGTGAAAGGATTCCATTTCCCAATGGGGAGGTCATTATCCATCAAAACTTCGGAAGTGGTCTCCTGTCACTCCAACCACCGTGGTGCGCGGCCATATGGTGGATGACAACATCGGCTTGGTATCCGGTTGTTGGGCTTCTTTGATTGATACGGCACTGTTGGGATCGTGCAGGTCACGATGCACAGGCTCGGTGTGAGTTTTCCTATCACTCGGTGGTGGCATGGGCGCGGCATGGCTCTGGCTCTTACGCTCTACGCGGTTGGTGAGACGCTCGAAGAGATCAAACAGTCTTGCAAACTCGGCCTTCTTGGGTTCCATGATGCCTGTTGGGGTAGAGGGTTTGTCAAGAATAAAGAGCACTTGGGTGAAACAATATAATATGAGCAACAAAGGTGTGGCCTTCATCAATCGTGCGGCAGCACTTTATTCTTTGTATTCTTGCAAGTAGCCTATACATATTAACAAACTAATGTCTCAAGCTTGCGCATCAATACATCATCCGATACAAACGGACCACCAAAGTAGACAGGCATTTGGAATTCATCATCGTCTTCATCCCAAAGAAATTGATCAAAAATTTCAGAGGCTCATAGTATTTGTACTGTGATATGTGAATTCAAGATCGCAAGCAAAAAACTTACTTGACCACCAAAAGATATCGCTTCGATTCCTCAGGCCAGGTACTTATCCACCGTATCGTGATCATTAGAGCCCGTACAGCTTCCTCCCCTCTCGTGCACCCTGCTGACTCTGCGCTCACCGACGTCTGACACCTGACTTGTGCCCCACAATCCCTCCCATTTCCTTTATATTTGTTGCCCAAAAGCATTTCAAGGGGCAGTTGGAAGGAAGGACGGAAATTTCATTCTCTGGTTCATTTGTCATCCCAGCTCTTTCCTTGTTGGTTTACGCTTTCCGACACCCTTTATTCTACTTGCTGACGGACTCTATTGCTTCATTGCACAGTGCCCCGATTCATCATATGTTTGTGATGTCTGACCATTCCCACAAAGCTTCTTCGGCGTTGGTGACCCAACGAAGTGAATCTCGGCTCTCGTCAGGGCTACACTTTTGTCAGAAGTAAATTGGTTTGGATTTACTTAAATCCTTTGGCTAACTGCTAATCTGGGATGTTCAATACTATAGGAAGAAGTCGGGCTACGAAATACAATATCAAAACATCGTGACCATAACCCTTATCCATCAGTATCATCACCAACTTTTAAAGATCACTGACATCCAGCACTTGCAACTCCGAAAAACCCGCCGGCAATAGGATCAATCGCGCCTGCAATAGCGGTCCAGATGGCGGCAATCTTTCCACACCAACCACCATCACCACTATCCACCGTGACCTGGGCCTGCATGAAGCCGCGCAAATTTCCCTTGCTGTATCTAGCAACATTAATGAAACTAGTCTGTTCAGCTTGGGGCAGGGTGCCACAATCGCTGCCCTCCTTGGTGTTGATGCACCATTTATCGGTCGTCCGGTGCACACCTTGGCCGGCAGCAGCTACCACGGCATTAACATAGTTATTGCGTTCGGTCCACCCGTCGTATTGGGCTGAGGCTGACAGGGTGAGTTGGAAGGTTCCCGGGCCACTGTTTCCCCCTTGCCTGATAACCGTTTGAGAATTGACCTGTATACCGGATGGGTCACAAGTACTCTCATGACAGATGTCGTAGAGGTGGTGATACACGCCCCCGGTGCCGTCAGGAGGCGTGCTGCCAAAATTAATCGATTTATCACCCATTTGGACATGGGTGGTAATACGACTTGCGGATGCCGTCGACGGATCGCTACCGAAACGTGATCGATAGTCATCGCTCCCTGGGGCCATGCCAGGCTTGAAGCGAATCAGAGTTTTGCCCCCATCTACGTACGTCTCGCAGTTTGGCGCGGCTTCGCATTGGGAAATAGCATCAAGAGCCCAGGGCCCCGGTAAGGGCTCCGTCAGAGCTGATGTCGCTAGAAGGCTTACAGCTAAGATGGATAATTTCATGTGCTGCTTCTGAAGTGGGTATACGATTTTGTACTAGTATCCGCTGGACTGACGAAGACCGGTTCGAAGTTGGGGTGGTCGATGACTCTCCGTCAGCTCCAAGCAGGTGTATTAAAGCCCATCCATGGCTGTGAGAATGGGGATAAGCACCGCCACAACCGGGATTTACTCTGCTCCGCAAGCTAGAACTCCTAAACCATCTTCTATGTTAAAATGCGGTGACTGAGCGCTGAGCGCTGACTACTTGTTGCGTGATTCACGCGGCTACAATTTCCAAAGGTACTAATGCTAAGGAGGATAAGTTGAACCTACTAACGGCATTCGGGAGCAGTGCGGCTGGCGGCTGGCGGCTTATGGCCCTTCAATCTTCCTCGAACAAGCGGTGTCACACTGGCAGCAGGAATTGACGCTCAAGTCAAACACATTGAACAAAGGCCCGGGAACCCGTTCCAGCTGATGTGTCGCATGCTACAACAAGTGCCGTTTGAATGGATAGTTAGTCAAGGTCCTTGTTATTATTTTAATGTGAATAGTACTCACTATTGGTTTAAGACGGTCTGAAAATCTAATAATATACTTACTATGAGAATCCCAGTTCCATTAGTAGACCTCAGTCGTCGCAGGCATTTTTCTCAACCATTGGCATCCGGATCTACCGCCCCGTCCACCCATCAGCATCCAAAAATAGTCAGACATCATTACGGACCTACGGTATGTGGTTTAATTATTACCTTGATATATTTATATCGCGTTAGAATTGAGCTTCAAGTTGGCCAAATGAAATGTTGTAGGGTAGTACTGTTGGTGGATATTCACGGTATGGTGGGACATGTATGACTTGTGTCGAGAATTTAGGCCAAAACTTGACGAACTTGAGGCATTTTAGTTTCTTTGATTCATGAAGGCGAAGTGATCACTGGAGTACTGACGTCCCGCTGATGATTTGCTTGTGCTCTGCAAAAATTACGATCACCATATTGACCCCGAGAGTGACTAGTTCAGGGTTCATCATCCAGGAAATTGTTTAAGGCCAGGAAGGACGACAAACAAGTTTGATCAAACAAATGCCACTGTTACAATAAACCCCGGCAATAGTACAGTATCTCGGATACATTCTTTTACAAAGCCATTGAATGTATAGATAGACTCAGAACTGCGCGCTTCACTTTAAGGTGATGCATTTGCATTTTCCATCTGCAGTAAATTGGTACTTTGTTTCCATTGACAGTCTGGAGAGACGAATGCTTACTACTGTCGCATACACCAAGAACTTTCTTGCCTGGCATTGTGAAGCTGCAGTGCCACGTGCACGACAACAAATGACATTTACTGCCTATGTGATCGGGAGTAGCATCTGTGGGTAGGGCGAGCGCGCTGCTCATGAAAACAGCGATAACAAGGAGTGGGGCAAACTTGAGAGCTCGAGGATGGAAGTACATGTATGGCTGAGGAGAGGCTCTGGAATGTATGTTGGGTCACGACTGGTCTTCCCCCCTATGAATCTACTGGAGATTTTATAGATAAATGTTTTCCATATTGGACTTAACACTAGCTTGTTAGGTATATTTGATCAGTGGCATGAGCCACCGAACCGTTACTTGTTAGTGAGTCCCACAGCCTCGATCATACCTAAGTAGTTAAAACGGTAGCGGACAGAGTCCTGGCTCCTTTTGTGTACAGAGATTCACCTTCTTCATCGTCTTTCTACTAGCTGCAGTCACGTATAGTACAATTGACCAGTAGCGTCCCTCCCACAAAAATGATCCGAAGACACGCTGAGTTTAGTTAGTAGTTAGCAGCAGTACACAGCCATGCAGACCAGTGCGCACTGCTGTGCATGACGGACCATTCATGACAAGTGCATTATAATATCACAGCGCTGTCCTCGTGCAATCCGTGATTGCCTCTCTTTTGAAAAGGACGGCTTAAGAGAAGACCGATACAGTCTGGAGATCGAAGCCTTTCGTTCTGTTAGGCAGTCACTGTCGGGTGCGGCGCACCCGGTCGCGTCCGACTACAGAAGATTTCTCTCGGCAATTCTGGAGCCACGGTTCTACGTTAGGCATTGTCTTGGGATAGGATCAACACGAATGAGCGCTGTGGAATCGAGTACAGGTTTGCTAGTAGGTCAAACTTGGACTAGCCCCGGGATCATGACGGGATGGCCATGGGACGGCCAAAACATGAACACGGTCATGGCATTCCTTTGTTCTGTAATCAGTATAATGTATTCGTCAAGTAAGTAATCCAAACATGGTGGTCCATACTCGCATCCCGCCCGTCTTCATCTTGCCGACTTCTATAACCTGCGGAAGCTGTAAATTGCCATATCGCCATTAACAGATAGCATAGCCGTCTTGTTCATGAAAAAGTTTATTCTCCGTAGAAATCGTCAGCCGGCCATTTATGATGTTGACGTTCTCCTTCAGGAACATAGTTGTAACTGTATACATATTTTTCACGCATTCTCCTGGCAAGCAGATCCATTCTGTTGGTTGGAATATGATATCAGAAGTCTTGTATCCTGTCCAGTCATTACTCAGAAAGAGTCTGATTCGCCATGAGTCGCAGCAGCTTCTAATATTGAAGACTCTTCAATGACGATCTTGAATGATATCGCCAGCTTGGCACAACGTCCTTCCCGCACCCTCAAGGCGTCTTTCAAGGCACCGATTCTGAACGTCATGAAGGTGAGGCCTAATACACTCCACGCACGATCTCTTTGTCGCGTTTCACGAGAACAAGAAACGACTTGTCTTGCACCGTCAAAAGTATCAGCATCGGTAGGGATTGAGTAGAAGAGATTGCGGACAAAGCCAGGAAGTGAGCTATCCCAATCCAGCGATCAGAACGGCCAGAGAAGGCAGGTGAGCACAAATACGGTTTTATTTCTTCTGTGCTTCCAAGTTGTCGTCTTGTGAGCATTTCAATTAATTAATTTTTTTCAATATTATATACCATGAAAAAAAGTGACATGAAATACGTCTAGTCGACATTAACAGATTCAAATGTATGTTCCCAAAGCTTGATCCTTTGGCTTTCGTCGCTGAAATAGTTTTTGCGACCTAGATTCTCGCCCCTCGATCCAATTCTCCATGCACCCTTGATACCAGCACTACCCTCATCCCCGGTACTGTTGAAAACGCCATGCCACATATATTCCGCGCAGTCTTGCGGGGAAACACCGAAGGGATAGAGTAAGGGAAACGCTGCCCTAGCTGAGAACCGAAGGAATGCATTATCGATTTTGCTTGCGATAGGAGTGAGCACAAATCCCGGATTAGCATGAATAAATGACACGGAAGGGTTTTTTAGTGCAAATTCCTTGGATTCAGAGGATTCAGGTCACCATTATGTTTCGAAAAAAAAAAAAAAAAAAAGTACTCACCTCCATCATTAAATCCGTATACGTTGGTGTGGAAAGGCCCGCCGCTGTGACGGAGAACGATTTTTTCAATCCAAGGTCGTTCACATCAATCGAAGACCCATTGCCCGCTCCCAAAATAGACACGACTTTGGCTTCCTCGCCAGCGTCCTTTGCTCTTTGTATACTGGGAAGCAGATCCCTGGTAAACTTCCACCTCGCATAGTAGTGAGCAGCAAGTTTCTTATCAATCCCTTCCGCGGTCTCGTCCCGACCTTTGGTACTGAGAAACCCAGGAGACATGACGAGAAAATTGATCTTTGGGTAGCGTTGAACAAGCTGCTGGGTAACGGCCTGAACGTTTTTCATAAGAGTGACATCACACTGAACAAATTCGTGCGTCAGTTTGCTTCCGGGGGCATTGGGTTTGGGAAAGGACGCGAGGATGGATTCGGCGGCTTCGCGGTTGCGCCCTATCAAGACTATATGCGCGTTGCCCTTGGTGTAGCGAGCAAAGGCTTCGGCCATACTTCTGCCTATGCCTGACGTTCCCCCTACGAAGATGGCCACCGACGGTTGGGGTAAGGCATGTGCCGCATTGGATGAGCGAATAGCTGTGAGTGATGAAAACATGGTTCTGTTGTGTAGGACGAGGAAAGCAATGAGGACGATGGTGAGAGAAACAATCATAATAAGTACGCACCAATGCACTCTCAGTCACTGCGTATTCATTGAATACACAGCCGAAGCGACGCGTGGTCCACGCGGTTGTCTGTCATTCGCACGATGCACGGCGGCCACGTCATCCATGCCGAGTGCATAGAAATTTCATGTTACACCACAGAGTACTGAGCTGAGCGCTGAGCAACGTTAATCGAACAGTTATTGAAACTGGCGGATCCTAGGACGAGGCGTGAATTCACTTTTTGTTTTCGATGCTCAAAATGAGAGCTCTTGAAGCGGAGTAAAGCGGAGTCTTAATCTTACTTCGGCAAGTCAATTCTCCTCGATGCCGATGGATATATTCTTGTCTTGCGATATCATAAGGCGTGCTGTTCTGCTTGAGTGGATCACAGTCAATGGCGAGTACACGTCAAAGGCTCAGATTCAGCAAGTCCACATGGTGTTTCTTTCGGTATTCATGCGTTCATGAGTCCCGGCCATCGGTTCATTTGAACAAATCAGAACTTCTGCTTCGGGAACAATTTCATTCTGGGTGCGTTGATGACTTTCAGGGGGGGCCATGAAGAATAATTACAATACGCCAGTGCATAACTCACCTGCGAGCTTATCAGCCATCACTAGTCACTTCTGTTAAACTCGTCGAAATGTCAGCTCGCATATCTACTATAATTTTTGCACTTACTAATCATTATCCCGTTTTCATCATTCAGATAAGCGCGATCAAGGCTTTCTCTATGGCAGGCCACGCTGCTCTTGTCCCAAAGCTTGTTATGGCTCCATCATACATCATCATCAAGAATAGACTGCCTGACACAATGGGTTCAACTCGAGAAGCGACAGTCAGCTGTAGTCAAAGGTGGACAAGAAAAACTTGCACTCATTGCCTTAAGTTCACCGCGTTCTGTCCAATTCGGTTCCAGGACATGCTTGCTTCGGAATATTGTAATTGCCGTTCAATCAGAGCGAAGCATGCATGAAGACGCCAACTTATGTAATCTGTCATGGCCATGTGTGCTCAGGTGCCACCGACTCTGAGCCCTTTTCAATGGGGGTACGTATATCCTCAGACAAGACCCGCTCCTACATATAAGTATTCTAGACGCTCAATAATCAACGATCCTCGGACCGGATACAATACCCATCACGCATTGACCTCACTATTCCCGCTGGAAGCATGGACCAATCTATATAAGGTGTGTATGAGATCTATTAATGTCCCTTCCTTCCTTACTGTTCATGTAAGTGCTGGCAGTAACAACGTGCTTGGTGCCAAGTAAAGTTTGCGTCGCGGTGATCCGCCACAAAATGTTCAGGGGCATCATCCCATCCAATAACCATCCTCGGGATGTGTCAAGCTTTCGTTGCCCAATGATGCCGATGATGGCTGCTCAAACGGATAGAATCTGCTTGTTTTTTCATCTCATCATCGTCGTCGTCGTCATCATCATCATCATCATCATCATCGTGCGCGTGCGCGCGTGCCGTCATCCTTGGAAATGTCTTTTTGTGTTGGACAGATAATAGTTTAACCTTTCAAACAAAGAGGGGTGACAGATGACCGAGGACGGGGGTTAACGAAAGTGGGCGCTATATCGTCCAACAACCTCCGGCCCCCAAAGGATTCCCAGTTAGTCGGGTCCTACTTTTGTGGGCTTTTCCAGATCTCACAAGCTTCCAGCCGACACCTGTTGCAGCACCTGTTGGGTTCGATATGTCACTCGGAGGCTAGACGGCAAGGCGATTGTTGGACAATATACCGGGAATAGATCGGGCCGGAACTGAGGTACTAGTATTTGCAGTGTCCTTTGTTTGCCCAAGTCTAGCTGGAAGAAGGATACATATGTTTGCCAAGGCCAGAGCACAAAGGGTTAGTATGACATTGCTAGGGGACCAGTGCCGCTCACGACTACATGTAGGTGTCCGTCATTATTGAATGTTGTCGTTCCTGTTTCGAATGAATATGAATTTTTTTGGGTCCTGACTGAGCGCCGGCTATCTCCAGCAGAGTGACTTTGACAGACAGCGATGCCCACGGAGCAAGGAAAGCTGTTGAACGACTTGCTCACTCACCTGGCAGCAAGCTCTTCTTTGTGTTGGTGTACATGTGCTCCTCAGGTACGTGGGAGCGTGGACCATTTTTTCACACATACACAGACATGCCATGATATCAACTTGAAAACCATCCACATCATACCTTTGTCGTTCGTGTGGCGCTAATCGATCTTCAAAATCCGAGTCTGTAAGAGAGGCGCGGTTCCCACACGGGAATGAAGACCTTTGCATAGGATGTGAGATAGTTATCAATACTCCTAATAATAATTCATGCGTTCGTGCAGTGATCAACGTAAGATTTCCCTTGGCAAAGGTCAGGTGACAGGAATGTATGCATTGTGGAGATAAGCAGCATGCTCTTGTGTTGGAGGGCGCTCCTTTGACAGTTCAAACTGATATCATATGATTATGGAATGGATAAGAATGGCGGGGCAAATCCATACTTATCATGGGGCTTTGCCAACGCCGGACGCGCCGGCGAAGATGAGAAAAATGGAAATTTTTTTTTGTTTGTTTTTTTTTTTTTTTTGTTCTTGTGCTCCAATGCGCGCAACTGTCGACAGGGAGATCTAACTTGTTGAAGTCCTTTTTGCAGAACGGGCCTTCGACCCAGGTATGTAAGCGTGTGTGGGCACTGGTTCGCTATCGCCTTAAGGGTGAGTACTAGTGACAGGTGCCAATCAAGGACAACATGTGCCATCCAGGGTCGTGGGTTTCAGGACGAGCTGGCAAGATTTACATAAAGGGGGTGCTTCTCGATTTTACGGCCACCTTTGCTCCCATTCTACTAAAGGCGTTGCACCAGGCTTTTCTGTGTGTACCATGAACAGTCCCGAGTCAAACGCCATAACCGTCGCGGAATTCAGCAACATTGGCAAATTTGGCCTCCGGGACGAGAAAGTTGAAAATATCTCAGACGAGAAGCTCGACAAACGATATGAGCTAGACGGCATCCATGACGGTCTGGAGTTTCCAACTGAGGAGGAACGCTTAACCCTACGACGAGTACCTGACCACATTCCTTGGAGTGCTTATCGTGAGTTGCGGTTTATTCTCTCTCATCCCACATATCCTTATCAAACCGGGTCTTGCAGTGATTGCAGTTGTGGAATTGGCTGAACGCTTCTCTGTTCGTATTTTATTGTGCTGCCTTCCTTTTCGTGTTTTGCTCAACTGAACGCGTTTATTAAAAAGTTTTACGGTTCCTCCGTCGTCTTCGTAAGTTTTGAATATCTTCCGCATCGAATACTAGCGCTGATGCGAATGATGCCGCAGACCAACTTTATCCAACAACCTCTCCCTGCAGGTTCACACACAGGAGCTGGTGGTAAACTCGGCCAATCCGGTGCCTTGGGACTGCTTCAGCAGGCTTCCACTGGTCTTACGACGTTCTACCAGTTCTGGTAAGTGACCACGCCGTCCCATGGCGGTGCTTTGTACATGTAACATGTGGACCTGACAATGAATCCATATAAAGGTGTTACGTAACTCCTCTTCTCGGAGCTTACATTGCCGACACCTATTGGGGTCGATATAACACTGTCTGCGTTGCGGTCGCCATTGCTCTTGTCGGTCACATCATCCTTATCATCTCGGCCATTCCAGGAGTCATTGAACACAGCAAAAGTTCCACCGCGGTGTTCATTATTGCCATCATCGTAACTGGGTTTGGTACGGGTCTGTTCAAGGCAAATATATCACCCCTCGTGGCTGAACAGTATCGCCGTACGAAACTCTTCATCAGAGAGGAAAAGAATGGCGAGCGGGTCATTGTCGATCCAGCGTTGACGGTCTCTCGTGTCTACATGGTAAGCAGGAAGACCCTTCCTCCTCCTCCTCCGTCGTAAAGGATCATAATATTAATTGATATTTCATACAGTATTTCTACCTGTTCATCAACATTGGAGCTCTTGTTGGACAGATTGGCATGTCATACTCAGAGAAGGTACGTCGTCTAATCGTCCTAAGACTAAACATCCTTACATGATTTTTTTTTTTTTTTTTTAGTATGTCGGTTTTTGGCTGGCCTATACCCTCCCTACGGTGGTTTTCTTGCTTTGCCCAATCATCCTCGTCATTGGTCGAAACCGATACACCAGATCACCCCCAACGGGTTCCGTGCTCTCTGCCTCATTGCGACTCTGGGCATTTGCTGCTCGTGGACGATGGACATGGAACCTGGTACAGCTCTGGAGGAACATGACGGCCCCCGACTTTTGGGAAGACGCCAAGCCGAGTCGCCAGGTGGTCAAGCCTGTATGGATGACCTTTGACGACAACTGGGTGGACGAGGTTCAGCGCGGTTTTGCCGCTTGCGGTGTCTTTTTGTGGTATCCCATCTACTGTGAGTGTTCAATTCTTCCACTTCGTTCCCTTAGATATATATATATATATATAAGTTACTAACCCACATGCAAGGGCTCACATATAACCAATTGAATAACAATCTTACCTCACAAGCTGCGACCATGGTGGTCAATGGTGTCCCCAACGACGTTCTTTCGAATCTTGATCCCCTTGCACTCATTATATTTATACCTATTTTCGATATCTTTGTGCGTACTTTTCCTGTACCCCCGGACACTTCAGATTGTCTGACAGAAGCTTCTCACAGTTATACCCCTTCTTACGACGCATTGGTCTCAACTTTTCGGCTTTGAAGAAAATCACAGCTGGTTTCTTTACTGGAGCCATGGCAATGGTCTGGGCAGCAGGTCAGGTTTTCCATCTCCGTTTCGAGGACCATCATTCTGATTTCGTTTTTTTTTACAGTCCTCCAACACTACATCTACAAGGTACTGTCAACATTCTTTGCTGATTGTCGAAATAGTTTTTTCATGCTCACGGGGTTTGTTTGTTTTTTTCCGAAAAAATTAGACTAACCCATGTGGTTATTTTGCATCGACGTGTACAAAACCCCCCATCGTCTCGCCTCTTAACGTTTGGATACAGACCGGATCGTAAGCCCAACTCTAATAACTGATTAGATAAAGAGTTGTCGAGGCTTATTATTATTATTTTTTATTATTTGCTCAGATACGTCCTGATCGCATTCAGCGAGATTTTCGCGTCCATCACCGGTCTCGAATATGCATTCACAAAAGCACCAAAAAACATGAAATCTCTCGTCATGTCCGTCTTCCTGTTCATGTCCGCCATCAGTTCCGCCATCGGAGAGGCGTTCGTCAGTTTGTCCATCGACCCTCTACTCGTATGGAACTATGGCGTCATGGGTGTACTGGCTGGCATTTCGGGTGTCCTATTCTGGATACACGTACGCAAGCTCGATGCCAACGAAGATGCACTCAATAACTTGACCGCTGGTCATTTTGGCGAGGAGCCCGTCAGTGCGTGAAGACGTTCGATGTTATCTTGGCGAGGTTGGGAGGGGGAGGGGGGGTCCTGCCATAACTATTGTTGTATGGTCTTGTAATGATGTTGTAAAATAGTGAGGAACATTTTTTAGCGGAGCAGGTGGATGCTGCAGATTGAAATATGATATCCCATGATCTACAGCATTTTGTCAAAATTCCTGTCTGATTCAAAGTCGATGGGTCTGGTAAGGGACAGAAATCTTGTGTGCACATTAAGATTTTAATTACGTGATTATACGACATGGTCACTTGACTCGGATAGAAGGAAGGAAGAAATGAGTGAGATATTCCAAACAATACGTGAAGTGAGTTAATTATGGGTATAGCGGCCTAGATAGGTAAAAGAATTCCGGTACGTCAATCAGATGTAGGCACATCCGACGGAGAGCCAGAGGCGGCGTATGTTCTTATGTACGACACTTCCCAGTACGCCTTGTCATAGTTATGTCCAGAGCCGATAACATTGTCGTTGACCTACCCGAATCAAGGATGAGTCAAGATGCGGGCTTGTACAAGGGAAGCTTACACATGAGGACCGTATTTGACAGGTCATATTGTAAACACCAGGGTTTCCAGCCCTGTTCATGGGTTAGTGTGTTATAGGTATAGCGACAAGGAACACAAATACCAGCTGCCGCAGAGCGTGGTGGTGAAAACAAGCTGTTGGGCCGTGAAGAAGTCAGTATACTTGCAGGTCGTTGAAGGGAGGGCAAGGCTAGGTGGTCCCCAGCTGGAAATATCAAGAGTCGACTTGGATGTTGCAGTTCTGATATTATCCGGAATATCGGGTCGCTATCGATGCATCAACTTATAAGCTTGAAACCGCTGAACGAGAGGAGTCGTCACTCACACTCCAGAACCAGATGAAGATGCCGGAAACGTCAAGTTTAGTTGCAAAAACACCTCCACCTGCCTGCGCAAAACCTGCCGCATAACTGTTTGGCTTGGTCTCCTTTACGACGCACCCGCTTGGCGTGGTACAATTAATACCCGTCACTTCCCCGGTGTAGTGTGCATGTTGCTTGTCTATGATGCAGCCAGGGCTTGTGTGCACTGCGTATTGGTTGAATCCCATAAGGTTGATGGCCTCGATGATGTCTATTTCACCACCGTTGGGCCAGTTTCCAGAGCCGATTGTCCAGAAGGACGGCCATAGCTAGTGGGAGGAGTGTTAGGGTGAGCCGATATAGACATGAGGAAATATCTTACAGAGCAACCCCAGGGGATATGACGAACATCAAGCACGATGAGACTACCGGCATCATACGTGTCTTGAGAGGTAATGCGGATCTAGGATAGTTTAGCGATGAAAACTTCGAGTTAATGTTCCTTACCGATCCTCGGTGAACTTGGCTAGACGGTGCGGGTTGGATGTAGGATGTATCATCCACTTTCATGATGGCATTGCCCGCTGAATTGATGTATGCCAACCCGTTGGACATGGCTTGCTCGCGGTTCATGTAGTATACATTTCCTGGCAAACTGTAAGCCCGGGTGTTGCATGTTGGGGTAAAGGGCTGCTACTCACCGAAAGTCGAAGTGTCAATCTCACCAGCAAACCACCATCTGTCAAAGAAGGTTTTACCTTTGTATTCGCGGACTGGATTGTACACCGCCGTAACACAGGTAACAAGACTAGACGCTAGTAGGGGAAAAAGATATTTTCTGTAGCCCATGACTGGCTAAGTGCTGGGAAGAGCAGGACAAAACGCGGCGACACAACCTTTTTCCGCAGTTGAGCCAAGCTCGCATCAACATGTTCTAGCACTTATTTATCAAAAGATTTATGTCATCTAGTTGATGGCTGATGGAGGCCGCATGTGGTGGCACGGAGAAGAGCATGGTAGGGACAATGTTATGTAACGAATGCGAACAAGCCCGGATCTGGAGTTTCCAAATACAGCACAACTTCGACAAGCTTTTTTTTTTTTTTTTTTTTTTTTTTCGCATGGGAATGTTGTATATTGGAAAACGAGACACGTAAGTACAAGAGTACGGTAGGGTAGCACCTCTTAGTGAGATGCGCGTGGTAAGCAAAGGTGGCTAAAGTAAAGTAGGGGCGGAATGCTAAGGCAAGAATGCTAGTCGGCAAAGAGAGCTACATGAGGGCGTAGGCGGCGGGGATGATAAGAGAAAGGTACCAAAGCATCAAACGTAGCAGCGCGAGGATGGTCTTTCAGGAAAGCAATAAGGCCGACATAATTATTGTCGCGCCGTAGGAAAGAGCAAAAGGAAAAGAAAGGAGGAGGAAAAACAGGACACTCACATATGATGTGGGCGCGGGTCAGGGGCCGTCGGGTGGAGCAGAGCGTGCAGTGCGTGGGCGCTTGAGGAAAAAACCTGCGCCGGTATTCAGCGGAGGGCATATGGCCCGTAACAAATCTCGTGAAGCGAGAGAAGAGCGTGGGAGAGTCGTCGCATTTGGTGACAAAGCGCGACCTGGACTTCGAGAGCATCGGCTTGATGGTCGCAGATGATGTGTTGAGGCGTAAGAGGTTGTGTCCCCGCGTCTTTTGAGACAGCCATGCCAGCCTCCAATGCTGGCCAGCAGTGCGTCGAAAGCGGCTGATGGCAGATTGCCGTGTGGTAAGGGCAGGGCAGGCCGGTCCACGATATTGGGCGACGAGGCGGTCAACGGCCTCATTTTCAGGGATGCCAACGTGGCTGGGGCACCACGAGACACTGAGGCGGTTTGATGCGTGGTCGAGGAACCAAGCGCGAAGGGAGGAGCAGGCCCGGATATGAATGTGTTGGCCGTCGACGATGTCAGAGTTGAAAACGCCTTTGGCTGCTGCTGCGTTGTCGACAAGTAAGATGGCGTGACCGACAATGGATTCATCCACTAAATGGCGGAATGCCATCTCGATGGCTTGGGTTTCCGCAGCATAAGAGGAGGTAGCCGGGACATGTCGTGCTTCCGAGCAGCGGCGAGTGACATAGCCACTGGTGGCTCTGCCATGTTGGAGGGAGCCGTCGGTAGCAATCATGTAGCAGGAAGGATCCATGCGCCATTGGCGCAGCTGGAGGCGGAAAGCGCTGAGCCACGGATCAAATAAGTCCTTGGCCGCCTTTGGAGGATGGTCAAAGTTGAGAAAGGTGAGGCGGTGGGCGTAGCGGTCCAGCAGGCGAAGGCCCCGCTCGTTTTCCGAGTTGGTGGATTCAAATGGTTTGTCGAGGGAAGCCGCAACGGTGAACAAGGTGCATAGTGGATTGGACGGTAACCGTGTATTGCGCAATGGATGTCGAGCATGGGCACGGGCAAAGGCCGGTAAGGCAGGCTGTCGAGAGAGGGCGCGGAGGGCATGATGATGATCTAACGTTGCAAGACGAAGCCCGGAGCGTTGGAGGAGTAAGTCGCAGTAGACACGCACTGGTGGGAAGCCCGTCAAGTATTCCAAAGCCCCCCCCGGCGTGGTAGAGAAAGCGCCGCTGGCCCAAATGAGGGCTTGACGCTGGACTCACTTGAGGGGGGTCAGCAGATGATGGACGCCCTTTGCGCCGAGGCGGTACCATAATGCGAGACCATACGATAAGATGGGCCAGATGCAAGCCCGAATAAGCTGAAGGCGTTTAGACACCGGGAGGCCTCTGACCACGTTCCCAATCATACGGAGGGCCCTAATAGTGGATGAAGCCTTATTAGTATAGTGTTGCACATGATATTTAAAAGAAAGGAAGGGATCAAAGAAAAAACCTAAATAACGCCATTTAGAGGTGGGCAGAATGACCGTAGTGGTATTGTCCGGGTTGACCAGGGTAATAGGAGTCGAGGTACACAGGTGGTCGTAGGTATGGTCCAGGGAGCGTATCACTTTGGAGCGCGGAAGATGGCGCCGAGGGTTGTGAGCGGCTGCCGTGACCTGCGGTAGGTCCATGGTACGCCTAAATGGAACAAAGTGTATGAGTTCCGTCTTACCAGGTTCTAGGATGAGGCCGACGCGGGCCATGGTGCGGGCGAAATGTGTGTACATGGAGGCCAGGGCCGCAAGGTTCTGGTGGAAGTTGGATGCAGAACGGCAGAGAACAGAATCGTCCACAAAACTTAGTACAGCGGAATGGGACGCCGGGTTGAAGGCGAAGAAAGTACGTAAGGGAAGCGCCACATATAAACTGGACACGATGGGCGATTCACAAGCACCCTGGGGAGCGCCTAAACCGGCAGGCATGGCGGGAGAGGTCGCGGCACCCCAGCGGTAATGGGTAAAGCGGTCCGCATAATAATGCGCCAAGAAAGTGGTGAGCGACGGCGGGAAACCCTGTTTACGGAGGATGGTAATCAGCACTGGTGTCTGTATGGACAGGAAATACTGAGCGACGTCGACTGCCAGGCATGAAGTAAACAGGCCCGCATCGCGAGCTTGATGGAGCCAGTTGGTGAGGAAAAGTCCAGCGTCCAAAGTGGACCGTTGACGCAGACCACCAAACTGCAGGGGATGTAGCAGGTCGTGGCGTTGGGCATCCAGCTGGAGGCGGACCGCAACCATCTTCATGAATAACTTTCCCAGGCAGTTCAGGAGGGCGATGGGCCGATAATTCTTCATGCGACTGTAATCGTCGCGTCCCGGCTTTGGGAGGATGACCGTGTGACTGATCTTGAACTGGTGAGGCCAGTAGCCGGAATCGAAAGCGCAATTGTAAAGAGCCACTAGTTGTGTGATAAAACCCAGATGTCGGCAGAGCGCCTTCAACAGTCGCCACGAAAGAAGATCAGGGCCTGGAGCGGACGTGTTGCTGGTGGTTGCCAATGCCTCCCGACACTCATGAAGAGAAAAGGGGGCCCAGGAGCGGGGTTCTACGGAGGGTAGGGCGTTGATAAAGTCCCAATCGACAGGGCGTTCCAACTGCTGGCCGACGAACTGGAGATGTGCTGCGTCCCAGAGGTCCATGGTGGTTGTGGTGGACAGGCCATCCGGCCGTTGAATGCGGGGGAATTTGGGGGGCGGCCGCGGGCGAATCCATGAGAGGCAGTCCCAAACCTGACCCGAGGCACAAAGGGTGTCGATCTTGTCGTCGAAGAAAGCGCGTTTGGCAGCGGAGTGGAAGCGTCACCGGGACGTGTCAGAGGGGTCCAGGCAATGGGCTTCATAAGCAGACGCGCATTGAGGGTTCCACCAGCGTGTCGGGGAGCTTGCCGCCTTAGGCGAGCGGGCGAAAGCTGACCAAGCAGAAGTGAGGCAGTCGTAGAGGGCGTCACAACGCTCTTGAGCAGAGCCGGATGAAAAGGAAACCGAGGCAACAGCCAAAAGGAAGGACCGCTCAGCATCCGAGTCGCGCGGAATGAAGGACGGTCGGGTGGCGCAAGGCGTAGAAGTGTCATCTGTAAACGTCAGCCGCAATTGTACATGGTCACGGGCAGGACCCCGAAAGGTCAGATCAAAAAATTGCCGGGCATCAGAGAGCAAGTCGTCTGATACCCAGACTAGGTCGAGCACCCTAGGGGTGTCGCCTTGGCGGAACCACATAGGTGCCGCCGGGTTGTTGATACATGTGAGACCCGCGCGCGCCATATGGCCGACAAGGTCCAAAGATCTAAAATCATCATTAGTAACGGAATTGTCCCAAGTTGAAGAATGTAGGTTGAAGTCGCCTTGCACCAACGCCAGGTGCGGGACCTGGTCCAGGGAAAGGGTGAGGCGGTCGAGAGTAGCCCAGGAGGCTGGGTTGCGGTAGACGTTGATGAAAGAATGGGACGTTGAGTTGGTGAGGTGAGTAAGTGAAAATAACAAAATATTGGGGTCGCCGAAAGTGACCGTGTCCACCGCCAGGTGGTAATACCGGGCAACTCTTTGGTCATGGATGTAAGCGCCGACTTGCGAGGAGCCGTCGATGGTGGGTCCCTCGATAGGGAGCCAAGCCGGGTGATGAGGGCCGCTGTGGACCGGGATGCCTGCAGGGGACGAGTGGTGGGGGGCGAAGCGAAGTTGGTTCCATGGAAACTCCTGTATAAAGATAATGTCAACATCAGTCTGGTAAAGATCTAAAGTAGCAGATAGCAATCGTTGCAAGGCATGACAATTATGGAATAAATAACGAAAAGTGTGTGCAAAACCTATCATAGAGGAGGAGGGAGTGGGGCATGGTCCACATACTCGAGGCCAGGGCTCGCTGGAACCAGGAGTGTCGTATCAAGGCCGTCAGGTATCTCTTCGATGAAACCCCTGGTAGTGGGCAGGGCCGCAAGGGAGGCGGCGACAGGGCGAGTAGGCAGTCCCTTCTTGATGATTCATTTGTGAAGGGCGACGATTTCTTTCGCTAGGGCGCCACCGCGGCGTTTGTCGGAGTGGGCCTGGTAAAGCGCTTTGATAGCGTCAGGGCTTTGCCGCTGCAAGTGGAAGGGGCACGCCGGATCGGAGGCCGTATGGTATGGGTTCCGCGTGCCAACACAGTTGACACACAGGCGGATAGGACATGGAATACCTGTGGAAGAGCAAGGCGCACAGTACTGGCCATGCTGGCTAGTAGGGTGGGTGCCAGCACAGCGCGAGCAGGTGGCCTCAGAGGAACGGCACAGGAGGCTGACATGGCCCCAACGGCAACATGTGGCACATTGGGGAACGGCGTTCTTGAATATCCATTTAAAACATTTGAACAGACGACCTTGTAGGCGGACAATCGTGCCTTGAAGGACATTCGCGTTCGCTGCCGACATAAAATCACGGACTTCCACTATGATCGTGCCGGAGGCCCCCAGGGAAGCCTGTTGGCGTGCTTTGACCCAGCGTGGAGAGCCAAAAATTTGGGCATTGGCCCAGGATTTGTGAAGGTGGAGGTCGGCGAGGATAGCGTCGGGGGTGTATTCGGAGCCATCAGCCTTCCGAGTAGGGACTGCACAAAACTTTAAGCAAGATGTCGTAGGTCTGTTAATAACGGTATCAGCTGAGAACGGGGTAGCACATAGGTCACTAAGGGCGTTAATAATGCAACGAGATTGGGAGGCAGTAATGGGGTGAGTACAAGTTATGACAATGGAGTCACGCATCGACCAAAAAGCAGATCTAATGTTATTAGGGACTGGAATGCCAAAGGCTTGATCATGTTCCGGTCAACCAGACACCGAGAGCTGAATCGCCTTCAAAAGAGCGGCCGGGTCGTCCCGAGGCAGGCGAGCCGTGGAAACCCCAGCTGGGGGATGGAAGAGGAGGGTGTCAGGTCGTGTGCCGCGCATTGTGCAGCGTGGTTTGGTAGCCGAAGGGCGAGAGGGGCCAGACGCGGGCGTGGCGATGCCACCAGGCCGGGGAGCAGAACCCGTCAGGCGGCGAGGAGCAGAGGCCGCCTGGGCGTAAGAGGCCGGTTTGGGCGGCGGCTTCGAAGGGGCCGGCGGGATGTCAGCAACCATGCGGGATGCCAGCAAGGCGGCATCCCGGAGAGGTATGGAACGGGAGGCGGCGAGCGTGTGGGCGAGGTCGAGGGTTTCCTCGAGAGACGTAGGGGCACTGGGAGGGACAGTGGGCGGCCCCGAAGCCTTCGGGGAGGGCCGGCCCGGGGGCGGGCGTGGGCCCGGAGGCTTAGGCAGGGGACGGGAAGTGAGCCTATGGGTAGGCCCCACGATGGAGTCCGCAGCAGGGCCCGCGTTAGGAGTAGCAAGAGCGGTGAGGGCCTGGACGGGTAGTCGAGCACGTTCAGAGGGAGGTAGGCGGCGGGCAGCAGTAAGGCACAACTGAGCCACAAAAGCCGCAGACGGGACAGAGGACCCCAGGGCAGCCGCATGGCCGATGATATCCGCAGTAGAGGCGTGGTCATTCAAAATCCGACGTTTGACCTGTTCGGAGAATGGGGCATCAGCAAGGTGGATTTTATGTGAAACGATAGGGGAAATGTAGTCAGAGAATAGGAGGTCTACAAAGTTAGCAGAGACAGTGAAATGGGAAGGCGTAGCTGTGCGTTCAAATTTAGCCCGAAGGCCTGCAAGTAGAGTGGATGCGTCGGCTTCAAGTTCACTCTTCAAGGTCACTTGAGCTGTTGAGGGGGCCCCTCCATCCTCTGAGGCAACCGGGGGAACAGTAGCACGCATAGTGTCCGGGGCAGCGAGTAGACAGCAATGGCGGAGATAATTGTACCGCGGCAGGTGGTAAGGCGGGAGAGATGTGCGGTCAATGGAGCCGTGAAGTCGCAGCCAGGCGGCGCAGGCCGCACGCCCCAGCGGGAATGTGTGGAGCCATGCAGGCGCCGCCGGTGGAATACCGATTGGCCTAGTAGTGGGACCAATCGGAGTAGAATCAAGTGCCATGTCCATGGGGTCCCCGGAGGGAGCTCGCGGGATGTCCGGCAGTGCGCCCACGTCCTGGGTTTGTGGGCAAAGTGCGAGTCGAGTTGGAGTATTTGCCGGGCGTCCAGGCATCATGTCCCGAGGCGGGCCCCGTCATACGCGGCGTTCCTCGGGCGCTCCTACCCCCCCTAGGGGGGCAGTCACTAACGAACGTGGCACATCTGGAACGGGAGGGGGGGACGGAGATAGGGCCAGGCGAGAACGTTTCGTGGGGCGAGTCAGGGCAGGAGCAGCTATGGGTGGGTCAGCAGAGGGAGCAGGTACCGTAGAGTGGGGAGGGGAGGTGGGTGGGGCAGTCAGTGGACGGCGGATAGTAGCATCAGTATCAACAGCAGTAGGGGGATCAGTATGTGGGGAAGACATAGAAGAAGGAGCACGTGATGGGGGGCAGGAGATGGGGGTAAGATCGAGGGGTGGAGTGCGCGAGAGGAATTCATCCTCAAGGCAAGACATAATGATGGAGGAAAGAGCATGCGGTGACAATGGAGGAGCATAAAGTAGATGATCGTAAAAAGCATGGCCGCAACCCAAGGAGCCCCGCAGGGTGACGTGGGAAGGGCAGAGGCCAACATGTGGGCAGAGAATAGGTGCCACACCATCAATTCGGAACTTGGGTTTGTTGCAAGAGAGGCATAAGGAGGGGTCGAAACAAGGCAGGGTGGCCAGTAGGGCCTGAAAGGACATATTCGTGCGAGTCCCGCGGAGCGCGTTCAAAGCGGCCCAGACCCGGCCCGCCGGAGTTGCAGAACGAGGGTCCTGGGTGTCATATACCTGGACATCGAGAGTGCGAGGGAAGGCGTGCAAGAGGGCTGCTATGTCGCGGCCACGGATCGTGATGGCCGGGGTCGGAGACGGAAGCGCGGGGGAAGGGTCAGGAGCATGGATGGAGCCAGCGACGCCCGAGGCCTGAAGGCGAGACGGGGGTCGTGAGAAGACAGGGGATTGACGGCCCGGTGTGCGGGGGGCTAAGAAGTCCATAGCACAGGAGTCTAGAGCCCGAAGGGCAGCGGTTTGATTGGTGAAGATGGCAGCCTCATGGGTGCAGCCAGGAGAGTCACGAGGTGTGGAGCAAGACACGCACCAGCCCACGTGTACGCAGTCGCCCCCAAATTGGAGTAGGGAACAACGAGGGCAACATTTGACGAGGTAGCGGCGGCCCGTCTGCAGAAGTTCAGCGATGCTGAGTCCGGACAAGGGGCCCTCGGAGAAAGAAGAGGCCAGAGCCTCAAAACAAGGAGCCAAAAGAAGAGAAGGGGAAGGGGTGGGAGGAGCCATAGCCGCAACAGGCGGCGGGGTGTGAGGAACGCGGAGGACGCAGGAAAGATGGAGCGGAGCAGAGGCTCAACGCGATGGAAGTGGGGAAAGCTTCACAAGGTGCGGGCACCAGAAAGTGCAGACACTGAGCTCAAAGACACTGCCAACTCGTGGGAAAAACCAGAGAAGGTGGTGGTAAGAGGACAAGAAGCGTTTTGACGAACTTCGACAAGCTTCTCGGGAACAAGCACGATTACCACCAAAACCTTCCTCTTGTGGCCATGACAGGTTAATATTAATATGGTCTACCGCATGGCAGTTGATAATAAACGTGAGTGATTATCGATTAGACTGGAGGTTTTAGATCATTCCTATCTCACCACAGCATTACTATCGCTGTCATCTGAAAATTCGCACTGCAAGTAGGAAAACTATCTGTTGATATTGGTATTGCGAATTAGCCGGGATCTCAAGTTGCTATACCCGCATTTGCTCCGAGATTGAATATTGAGTGTTGAGTTGAGCGTCTAGGATAACAATATGCGCTGAACGGGAGTGAACAAATCAAGTTCCCCGGGCCGATGCATGTTCAAGTCCTGTGTACTCTAGGGTTTTACATGGTTCCCAACCTTTGTCTTCAGCGTTTCACACCCCCAAGTGTTACAGCTGCAGTTATTCATGGTATCGCCGTTAGATCGCAAATTCCCTAACCCGTTTCATGCGCTCGTTTTGTATTAGAAAACGTCGCCAGCGAGCAGGGGCATCATGCATCACGAGCTTGTCACCACGAATGCTCTCTCCAGATACCTACAACCCGACAGTGCTTTCTTTGAGGAATGCCTCTTCTATGCGGCATTACAACGACAAGAGGAGGAAAATGACCCTGATGTTTTCCCGGTCAATCCTGAAATCACTACCTTCTCTGATAGAAGCAACATGGCGAATTTTCCAAACCTCCCACCCATGACGGCAGATCAGGTAGAAAGTGCAAATGCAGCTCGCGCAATCCGAATAGCATCCTGGTTATCTGTCTTTTATCTACTCACAACTGACATTTTCGGTCCATTCAATGCCCCTTATGCCATCTCGCAACTTGGCTGGGTGCCTGGCATTATTCTCTTTATCACCAGTTCCGTCGATTTCTTGGCCGATCTTGCTGGGTTATTCACAAACTTATCTCCAGTGGGCATCGTATCAACTTATTCCAACTTTTTACTTTGGAAACTATACGTTGGACTCGATTCACTCCGGTATCCGCTTAAATCGTACGGCGACATCATGGGACGGATTTATGGGAAATTCGCAAGGCATATATGCAATCTTCTGCAAGCGTTACAATTAATTTTCAACGTAAGTGTCGGTGGGAAACGAGGAGAGACATGATTCATTGCTTTCTCTCACAGGTCGGTGGTATATGTCTTGCCCTTGGTCAGTCTCTATCCCAGATCCTTCAAGGACGCGTGAGTGGTATTTATTACGCAAATTGCATACTAAATTACCTCACCTCCTGCAGCTATGTTTTTCAGTTTGCGTCGTCATCTTTACCATTATCGGAATAATTATTGGACAGATAAGGTTGTTGAAGGTATATTTTCGTGCCCATGGTATGTTTTGTTGCTTTGATAGATTTGTAGGACTTTAGCTGGCTTGCCATGTCCACCTTATGGTAAGATCATGTCGTTCATCCAAAACCTTGGATCATTGGGCTGAGTTGCCTGCAGGATCAACATCGCTATTATGTGTATTTCCATGGGGGCCATCGCTCATAGTAGACCTAATTATTCTGCCGCTCAATCGTCGCTAGGAGTCAATCCCGGACCCGTTGTCACGCAAGATTTTGTCAGTCTACAATTGTTCCTCAAGGTAAAATCCCTTGAATGCGTAAGCCCCTGATTTGCTAACAGAAAGTATAGGTGAATGGTGTCATGAATATGGTTGAGTTGGTTATCGTACCTGACGAGACGTATCTGAAACCTTGTAAAGGTATTCGCATATAGCGGAGCCATGATTGTTCCGGAGATTGTAAGTATTTGTCTGTCGTTGCATTACACTTGCCAACATTTGTGACAGATGGCGGAGATGAAAAGGCCAAAGGACTTCTGGAAAAGCCTGGTTCGGCGTATCTCTTTTCATGTTCCAAAGAGTAAAGAAGACCAATGTTATTTCACAGGCACTTGTGCAAACGATCGTTTTGACCGCCTACTTGACTTATGGCTGCTTCGTCTATGTACGTGCGTCTTGAATATTCTTAAAGACCCAATATCGATGATGCACCATTACAGAAATATCAAGGGCAGTTTTCGCTTCCATTAGCATATCAAGGTGTTAGTACATACGTGTTGCAAACAGTCGGTTGGTCCATCTCTCTATCTCAAAGCTTTATCTGTTATATTGGCAATTCAAAGGGAACGCACTCTCAATCGTGGTCGGGATGATCGCTGCGGGGCTTTATGGGAACATTGCAATCAAAACAATCTACACCAATGTTATCGAGGACATGTTGAAAGGTCCTCGGCTTTTGAGTCCTCAAGGACGCGGCTACTGGACAGGCATGTAGATTTAACGGTAGTTTTGGCGATGGTGTTTTAACGCTATGGATTAGTGACCGTGATCATCTATTGGACAATTGGTTCGTGTTCAATCTTATGTGTCGAGGGCAGCCATCAAATCGAGGAACTGTTTTTTTATTATTACAGCATTCGTTATTGGATCTGCTATCCCGCAAATCCAGACTGTCATTGGAATTCTCTCTGCAATCGCCATTATGCAATTTTCATACACATTCCCTCCTCTTCTCTGGTTTGGTTACCAAGTGATTACGGATGCCATGAGTGAGGACAAGGCATATATTCCGGGAAACGGCATAAACGGAAGGACGGATACTTGGAATGACCGGTCGCGTTGGAGAAGGGTGAGCATGATCCGCGTAGAATTACCCCCGTTCATTATTGACGACGTTGTAGGGATTCTTCGGTGGAAAATGGTATCTCAAGATGTTTAATCTGGCCCTTGGCCTGGCTAGCCTTGCCGCAGCATGCCTCGGAATGTGGGGCGCTGGAACAGCTATCAAGGCAACGTTTGCAATCACCGGTGCCACGACCTCGTTTGGGTGTATAGCGCCTGTTTGATGTTGCATTTGTTGGCGGGTCACGATTTCGGTAATGACAAGGACATGTTTACTATGAAATGATGATGAAAATCTAGGTCTACATGAAACAAAAAAAAAAAAAAACATTTGACGGCATTCGGAAACATGAGATACCCGCCGTCACCACTCCATTCCTGAGATTAACACTGATACCGAGGGAACCCAGTGCACACATTCTAGACATCCCATCACTAATCAATACAAGGACAATGAAGACGATTTCTAAGCACAGTTCGTGTCCCTGTGCCGCGCGAATTCGCAGGTACAATATACCGAGCATCTCACCCTCTGCCCTGTCGGGCAGGGTAATCCGAGTCTGGTAAAGTTGCGTCAATATAATGTTCATTAGGGCTTTTACTGGCACCGATATCTATACTATACCTCCCTGAATCGGTATAATAGACAAGGGACGCTCAGCATATGACAAGCCCTTGATGTATCTACGCATGTATGTATCTTATCTCCTTTCATCAAGTCGTCATGATCGAACATATTTAGTATGACCCCATGAGGCTATCGGCGAGGTAAATAGCACATGACTCGGCTCGGACGTGTGGCAATATGGCATTTGGCATTAGTAGAACGCTTAAGTTCGTCGGCAACGAAAAGCTTCGCTGACTCTGGCACTGCAGTGTCCGACTGTTCCGATTCGGAATAAGGTTGGTGACGAGCCTGGGCCCTGACTCGGGTTTGGACTACTCACTACTACTACTACTGTACTACTACTTTACACGCTCGGAAGCGACGGCCTTCAAATATACCATCCACCTGAACGCCTGCGTCACGATTCCGATCAAGACGCCCATTATAGCTGTTGAGCTGATGGAAATCAGCTCCACTTAGTAATGCCAAGGAGGGCTATGGTACTGAGTATATCTGTGTCTATATATTCAACAGCAAAATGCGAGCTTGTCTCAGAGCACGACGATGCATTTTTTTTTTTTGATTGCTGGTGTTGTGGGACACTGACGCGGGACAGGCACAGGGTACGGGGTAAAAACTACATCCGAGGTTCTGCATCCGGAGTTCTGCATCCGTGGTTGATTCAAACACCTTCTCCGTATTAGTAAAAAGACTCGCTCCCTGTATGTAATAATACAAGATAAGATACATCTAAAGCAATGGTGATTTTACGCCGTGAGCTTCGCCTTGAGTACATTCTTGAGCGTCACGCCATCCTCTGCAAATTTCTTGATACCCTCGTGCAACTTATCAAATGCCATCTGTTCTTGCAAGAGTTCCCAGCGGAACTCGGGCTCGTTGTCAATGTAAGAAACTTTCGGGATGGGGTCCGCTTCTGCAGCTAAATGGAGGAAGGGGAGGTCACGTGTGCGTAAGCCGGCATGCATCAGGTGGCTCACCTTTCAACTTGTCGAGCTTCTTGGGAACGGATTCGGTCGAGTTCTGGAGCTCCTTCAAAAGAGCGGGTGAGATGGTCAAAAAGTCGACACCGGCCAACGCTTTGATTTCTCCCGTCTTGTCAAAGAACCATGAGAACAGGGTATCCGTTCGGAATGCGACAGAAAAGGACTCACGTTTCGGAATGACGCACCCATAACAATGGTATTGTAGCCGTGCTGTTTGTAGTAGTTGAAAATCTTCGTGACGGACTGGACACCCGGGTCCTCATCGCCTTCATAGTTCTTACCGGTCGCCTTCTTGTACCAATCGAGAATCTGCCCAAAAGGTTAGGTCTGAGCTCTGATAGCTATCTATATCATGGTGGGATGAACGTACGCGACCGACAAAGGGTGAGATCAGGGTAACGCCTGCCTCTGCACATGCGACGGCTTGGGGGAAGCCAAAGAGCAGGGTGAGGTTACAGTGGATGTCGTCATCCCGCTCCAGCTCGCGCGCGGCTTGGATGCCTTCCCAGGTAGAGGCGATCTTGATGAGGATGCGGTCCTTCTTGACACCGACAGACTCGTAGAGGGCGATGAGCTCTTTGGCCTACCTTCGTCAGACAAGAGTCATATGCTATCGGAGAGGAGGCAAGCGTACCTTCTTCTTCGTGGCCTCTTTATCGAATGAAAGGCGCGCATCAACTTCGGTGGAAACTCGGCCCGGAATGATCTTCAGGATCTCATGGCCAAACCCGACAAGCTGACATTGGGTCATCAGCGCTCTGCTCTGATCTCAGTTGATGCACGCACGAGTCTGTCCATCGCATGATCGGCCTGGGCATCGATGTCGCCGCCCTTTGCTTTGGCGTGGTTGACGGCACTGTCGATGAGGTGTGCATAGTTGGGCTTGTTGGCCGCGGCAAGGATCAAAGACGGATTTGTCGTCGCATCCTGTGCAAGCAGTCAGACAGGAGCTAAATTAAAAGCGGGCGGACGGACTTGAGGTTTGTAGACGTCGATCGCTGTAATGATGAGATGTTAATCTACAGATAAAACGCCGAAGATAAATATGGGACGTACATTCGAAATCTCCAGAGTCGGAGACGACGACGGTTCCAGTCTGCTTGAGGAGATCGAGAGAGTTGGACATGATGATGGTCGAGTAAGAGGAGGATTGGATGGTTCCCGAGTGATTTTATGCACTCTGTGTTGAGGTCACAGGTCACGTGATGGATTGTCATACGTATTAGTACCACTGGAAACTTCCACGGCAAGCTCGAGATACGTCACTACTTGATGCAGTGCACGTCGGATGTGTACGCCGAGAAGCAAGAATGAAAATGACAAAGCCCAAGTCAGGGAGGTGAAAAGTCGGGGATGTGGCCATAACTTAACCGACTCTATGAGATAGATTTATCAGCCGGTTACGTCGCATACCATCAAGGTTCTCAAGGATTGAAAAATATTGAAGAAAAAGGTACGGACAGCGAGCGACAAAACCATCAGTGTACCTTGTGCTCTCCTTGTTCGTAATAAGCGATGGGCGGCCTTTGTACCTTGCCAATTCGCATGCCAATTGCATAACGCGATGGTGGCAGTAGAGAACCTGCAGTTTCAAGAATGCGCTCATCTTATCATATGAGGTGGCCGGCATAGTAGGACACCTTACCGGTGACAGACGCCACTATAGAGAACTTCTGATTAGACATGCACCGTATTTTTGTCTTGTTTGTCTTGTTTCCATCAGAAGGATCTGTCAAAGAGGGTTTTTGACGAGCTCAGTTAAAATCTCAGTACCAATACCATGAAAAACCGGGAACGCTAGCCACCGGACGGTGATAGCACTTAGTGTCAAATTGTGTTTTTTCGATGAGACGCTCAATATGATCGTAGAGAGAATCGGGAAGGTACAACACATCGTTGAAGACGGAGATAGCATCCAGCACGCGACAATCGGGAAAGGGCTGGGAATGACTCGCCGAAGACAGAGATAGCACCGTGTGTCATGGCCACTTCAGCGTCATTCCAGGAAAGGGACAAAGCTTAATGGTTCCTGCACGCGAGCAACTTGTGTGTGTGGAATAATCAACATTGCCCCTTGTTTCCGTCAGTTTCGGATCAACTTACACAGCGCAGATCCTCAATCACCGCGCAGCCAATTTCAGGTTTCCCAAATCAGACGGGCTCGCCACCGTCTATGCCGTATTACCAAGGAAGGTCATTCTAAAATACCGTTGATACGCCGGCGCCCGAAACATATCAGTTTTCCGGGATCACTTTTTCCGTATGTTGCTGTGTTTGGGTAAAAGTTAATGAAAAGCGAAGACAAGAAAACAACGACAAAAGCCCCGAGATGAGATTGGCGCGGAATTCAGGATGACTCGAATTGAGTCGGGAGCTAGTACGCGTTGTCCTTCCATCTTGGACCGTGACTCGGGGAAAACACAGTATTTGCGCTGGAAGAGGTAGATCCCTCGACCTCCAAAAGGCTAAGAGACGAATACAGTGGATACTTGCCGAGCAGGCAGCGCGAGAGGGTATCGGAAAATGCATTAGGCATTAGTCAAAGCGCAGCAGATAGAGTGCCATGACGAAGCCAAATTGCTGTTGAGCGCCGGAGCGGGTGACGACCAGACAATAGTTTCGAGCTCTCGCGGTGTAAAGCTGTGCACAGACCCTAGAGACGGTTTAGGAAGTCGGAGAGGCCTGGGCATCAGAAGTGCAAGCCTGGTAGTCACGAACACAGTAAGAGAGTAAAAAGCATTGATGTGGTATTGTCCAAACGGTTAGATTGCCAAGAGCCACCTAACATCGACTCATATTCGGTGAAACGAATCTTACGCGACGCGGGCGGGGGACGATTTTGATTTGTCAGACTGACCGAGTGATGTGTGACAACACTGTGACAGCAGCTGTTGACGGTGCTGAGTTACTCGCTACGCTCAGACCAGGGAAGAACACCTCAGGCGGCAAAAACAGAGCGTACAGCCCCACACTTTGGAATACAATCATGTCATTCTTATGAAAGAAAGCGGGCTTGTACGCCTCGAAACGTGTATCACACCGGTAAGGCTCACCGCTCCCTTTCATAGCTTGACGCTCTATTCGTAGTGCACAAGTGAGATGAAATATCACTTGCCTGTTGGAAACCGCATTGATTTCCAAGCCCTGATGGAAGCATCCCTCGTAGGTACACGTACACCACCGGCATACGGAATGCCAACTGTTCCGCCACCGGTATTATTAATTCCTTGACATTCACCGACGCTCGTCCAGATTTGTCTTTTGATGACTAGGTTTGACTGACAATGCGCTAACCGAATATATCACTATCAGTGCTTGTTTTAGATTGCGATGAAAAGATATTGCGAGTATATTTTGCGTATATTAAAGGCTGGGTCAAGACGGTTGAAGGACATCGTCACCGTTTCCTCCAATGTCGCGCTACACAACGAACTCGCATTCGCCTACGATTCTCCTCTACGATCTCAAGGGCAGCTGCTCTCAACCATGGGCACCGAATATCTGGCGTGTTAGGTCCGTCTCTCCATCACCGATCCTACTAGTCTGACGCGATGCTAACGCGTCCCCCTAGATTCATACTCAATTATAAGCGACTTGCATACAAAACTGTCTGGTTGGACTTTCACGAGGTCGAAGCCCAGCTACTCGCCATTGGCGCACCTCCAAGCGCATGTCGCAGCGACCGCACGCCCATCTACACTCTGCCGGTACTGGTCGATATGACGATGAACCCGCGCGCCCCCACCATTCTTTCCAACCCGAATCAAATCGTGGAATACCTAGAGACGACGTATCCCGCCCGCGCCGTCTTCCCGGATGGGTCGCGTGCAATGCAAATGCTCTTCGTACAATACGTGCAGGATGTGTTCATCAAGCCACTGCTTCCGATCATGGTCCCCCTCAGTCACCCGCAGTTTCGGGGACCCATGGAATACGGTGGTGGTACGCCACGGTCATCGCCTGGCGGCGTTGCGTTGTCTGGACCTCAATGGGAGAGCGCTTGGCGGCAAGTTAGGGTGCAGTTTGACGCTTTGGCGATGATACTCGATAAGAACTCGGCCGACACCGAAGGCACTGTTGCGCAGGGCCGGGAGCTGACGTATGCGGATTTCACTGTGTGTTCAGTGCTTGTATGGATCAAGAGGACGGCTGCGCGTGATGGATGGGCACAGGTTAAGACTTGGGGAGGAGGACGATGGGCTCGGCTCTATGACCGTTGTCGGGAATATATGGACGAGTGTTAAATGTTGTAAGGTTTCTGTGTGCTTTTTTTTTTTTTTTTTTTCCCCCTTCCTCTTGATACGATGTATTATTTAACTTTATTGGCTTTGCTTGTCTGTAGTTTACACATGTACACGCACTTTTTGATGAGTTATTTATTGAAATAAAAATAGCATCTCATCATTTCGGCGGACTTGCAGCGATGCTGCAGAGCTGCCTGGTGACCGGGTGACGGTGTGGACATAGCATGATGGCAGGGGGGTACTGCATTACCGATGGCTTGAACCGGTTGATTGGTAACATGGCTGTCGATCACGACAGGGAGGGCGTAATCAGGGACCTGAGACGAGACGTATGGGTTGTCGTTGCCTTGCAGATCACGCTGCACCGCTGCGTTGCTCAATATATATGTCCAGGCAACGGCTTGATTGACACGTGTATGATTCATTCTGTGTCTATTTGCTGCACGTCGCGTACCTGGCATTACCTAACCACCACCACCGGGTTGGTACCAACCGCACAACACCGGATCCGGGACTGGGCATCCGGACGGCTCAGTGAGCCGGACTGCGGATCACACGTGTTCCAGCAGCTTCCGAATAAAACAACGCCAAATACAGCCAGCAATGACCATACGAATATGCCGAAAAAGGCAACCCGCAAAGGGCGCGCCCCCCCAAATGGTGTCGTCGCCCTCCGCCTCCTTCAGCTCACCATCGTCGTCCGCAGTGACAATCCCCATCCCCGGCAAATCCATACTCAAGCGGTCTGCACCCCTGCAAAATTCGCTGCTCTCGCGCATCACCCGATTCCTGCCCAACCAAATCCAGGCCCAGGCACAGGCCCAGCCAGACGACGAGAAGCCGCTCAAGAGGGCCCATTTTATTCTGCCGGAGATCGCGGTTGTGTACCCCATCTCGTCTATCAATCCGCCATCGACCCCGACGCTCAAGGAGGAAAAGAGGGCTATTGAGGACAGGGAGTATGAACGCCGGCGGAGGGTGCTCAGAGGCAGTGCGGGGTCCGCAACAGACGGGGGAGATGGTTACTGGTCAATGGACAAAGTCGAGTCGTTTTACCGAGAGTGCTGCGCAGGCTACGACGAGGATCCCGACCCTGCTATCAGTGCTGCGCTCAAGGTCCGTGCCGTCCTTCTCCCTCGTTATGAGTCAGATGAACGGCAGTTTGTGATTGTAGAGAGCTTCTCCCTCAAATCAGCGCATTGCAGACTTTTCGGGCGTCCAGCTGAACCCTGCTGCGGCTTCTATTTTGTCGGATGTGTTCACCATCGAGTGGGGCCTGCGTAAAGTCATTCTTCGCGAGTGCGACCTCGATGAGCTGGTAAGCGAGCAATGGATGTCATTGGATCGCCATTATTATTATTCCTTTCCAGACTTTGAAGCCAATCCTACATTCACTTCTGATACCTGGAACATTATCTTATTTATCAGTGGCGTCCAATAGACGCTTGAAGGCGACTGCTTTTCGGCTCATCGGCGCGTACGTAGCCAAGGTACGCACGATCTCTTGCATGTGCTCACTCTGGTTCAGAAGAGGCGGTAGGCCAAGAGCTTACAGTTTCTTGATGTATCACAAATTAGCTTGGATAAAAAGTCTGTGGAATATATCGTGGCAGCGCTCACGCCTGCTTCAGAACCGGGGCTAGTTTCTCTGCGCTTGGATGATTGCCAGCTGAGACCAGCAGCCCTGGAGTCATTGTGTGAGCGGAGCGTGCTGAATTTTCTTACAATGATGGCACTCACTGACTTTGCAGGTCGTGCCGTCCGCACATCATCTCTCCGTCATATTTCACTAAGGCATAACCGTATCAGCGCATCTGGAGTCGTCGCCCTTGCCCTGATGATTCGGGATTATCCTGACGTTGCACCTCTATCACCGACTACTTTTACCACCACTACACCCAGCTCGTCAACCGCGTCCTCTCCGACCTCATCTTCAATGAACCTTCCGTTACCCGCAAGCCCATCCACACTCTCTCCTCCTCTTGCCAAAACGGGTCCAATCCTCCCGCCTCCACGACATCCTGCCAATACACCAGTCCAGACGACATACACGCCATATGTACCTCGCTCAAAGCGTGGCGCAGCTCGTTCTACAGTTCAACCTCCACTATCCTCATCGGTACAACAGGTCCCCATCATCACCTCGTCATCACAGGGCGGCATTACTACACGACACCCTCCACCCTCGCCGGTCATCCATACTGATACCCCCCGACACGAATCCGGGCCCAGCGCAGCACTGCTTGACAAGGTACGGGCATTAGACGCTCTACCTAGACTAGGAGCCCTCAGAACGCTAGATCTCAAGGGTAATGATCTCCGTGTCGGTGTTCAACAGCTTTCTTCAAGGTTTGAGTTGGTGCTGACGTTGGTCGGGTAGAATGGAATCACATATATTGCTCAAGTGTTGAAACGGAACCGGACGCTCAAGGTACTTAATATGAGCGAGAATAAACTGGACGTGCAATGTTTGGTGACGATTGCCGAGGCTTTGGTGGGTAATAATGGGTTGAGTCATAATCCGTTTCGGTTGCACGCTAACGCCAGAGATATATAGAAATATAATTCGAGCCTTGAGACCCTCGACTTGAGCAAGAACCCATGTTGTGGTCCCGGGCTGGAAGGCGTCAGTGGTTCATACATCATTCCTTAGACATTTCGAACCAAACTCCTCTCTCTCTCTCTCTCTCCAGATTCAGTCTCTTCGAACCGCATTTACGCTCAACGCTGCGCTCAAACGGTTATTCCTGTCCACGACGCAGATGTCATCAGCGGGTGCGATAGCCCTGGCCGAGTTTCTTCCCGAGTCCGTGTCACTTCTCCACCTTGACTTGACGAACAACGTGCTCGACATTGCGGCCGTGATGGCGCTCAGCTCAGGTCTAAAAGCCAACCACGTCATGCGGTGTCTGGATTTGAATATTCCCGAAAACGATGACGAGTTTTCGAGGTGAGTCTGTTTCTATCATTGTCATCTTGATAAAAGGAGTTGAAAAAAGGTTGGTGTGTGTGTGTGTGTGTGTGTGCGTGTGTGTGGAAACAGGATGTGTAGAGAGATTTTAAATACGTGCGTGAGGAATACGGAAGAGGCGGAGAGTGCGCAAAATGCCCTGAACGCGCAGAACGAGGCGAGTGGGGGTGGTCGAGGGATTGGGAAAGGCGTGTGGGGGATGATCGAAGACAGCTCGCTGGCACGGTCGATCAGGATGAACCGGGAGAAGGAGGTGAGTCTTGTTGGTTCTCCTGCAGGGTGGAAGAAAGTCAATGGCCCTTTGGGCGAGACAGAGCGAGAACGATGTGGTGGTCAAGGCACAGCTGTGTGTCGCGGAGCTCACCGACGCCCTCTCGTCTTCGTCCTCTCCACCTTTGTCGGATAAGGCAGCACGCTCCTCGCTGGTGGACAGGGCGCAAGCCGTGCTGAGCGAGCTGAAAAAGGTGATCCAAGAGACAGAGGATGCGACCCTGTTACAGGAACAGCTTGGGGTGCATGACCAGCTACGTGCATTGGTGGAAAAAGTGCCTCCTGTTCCTGCTGCCTCCGGGCGGCTGAAGCTCAAGCCAACGTTGGTGTTGAAGGGACTTGGGTTGGTGACTAATGGGGACTTGCGGGAGGAGGGTCCTTCACTGAAAACGCCGACGTTATGGAATGGGCATGCAGTAGAGGGTAGCGAAGGGGATCCGGGTGTGGCCGCTGTTACAGCGTCTGTCAGCGGGGCGGGAGGAGGAGCTAGAGGAGGAAGAGGAAACGAACAAGACAGAGAAGGGGAGGATGATGACACGCCGACAACTCCACGAATAGACAAAGGCAAGGGCCGGGCCGAGCCGGAACCAGAAGTGCCCGAAAAGGTGCTCAGCCCGACGTTTTTGATCACGGAGCCTGAGGATGAGGATGAGGAAGCACAGTACCATACTGACGAAGAAGTGGAAGCTGGTCCTTCGCCTACGGATAGGTTTGTTCACTCCCTTTTTTCGTTCGCGCATCTGTTTGATTGATGGATTGTGAGTAGATCTCGTATATGGGTCGCTGAGGAGGGCGAGGTGTTCCGCAAAGGTACTGTCCTTTTAGGCCCTGAGGAGATGGAAGGGGAGTACGACGGAGAGGAACTACGTCGAGAGGTATGTCGTAGTTCATCTCTATAGGTATGACCTACACTCAGTAATGATGTGTATGCGTAGCTGCTTGAAGCCATGGTCGAGCGTCCACCTCCACGTCCACTCACGGATGACTTTAAGCTGGAGATGGTGCCCCTGATATCGGAGCCAGAGGGTCATCCAGTACCCGAACCTTCGAAGCAGCCTCCGAGACCGTACATATCCCGACGTGCATCCCTGCAGAGCCCTACTGCATCGAATCAGAGCAGTCCTCTGGCCAGTCCAATAGCCCCGGATGTCAGATCACTTCATCATCCGCCTGACGCTGCATAACATGCCATGGAACTCTGGATTGATCAGATGCGTATATTTAATAGTCTGTTTATTATCAATATGTGCATGGAACTAGCTACTTGGGAGGAGATATGTATTAGGGAGTACATACCCTTTTTCAGATTACAATGCCTCTGTTGGTTGGTTCATATATATTCTAGCATTGCAATGTTGAAGGCTATAGACCACTTAAAAGAAAGGTATTATACATACATACTATCAAAGCTTGGAACATCTTCAAGTATAGCATTTAACCCTAGCTCAGTGCTCAAACATGCAATGAGGCAAAGTGATGTGCAGGCTGTGGGGGTCTCCAATGTGCAGGTGCACTGAGGCAGGTAGTGATGCACTCAGGTACCAATGAAGTGGGGCATGTTAGGACTAATCCTTACACAATCACTGTTACAATTCTCTTTCCCCTTTGTTAACAGACTACATTCACTTGTTATGAATCCATAGTTATGCCTTGGACGTTATCTCCTTTCATAGCTACCTTCACCTTTCCTTTCTCAGATAGCTATACCTTTTCCCCTTATGATTCTATTGTTCTCTAAATGTATATAAACCCCTCTCATGTACTGTAGTTCTTTAGTTCCAACTTAGTTGAATCATATCTACAACTTGAACGCTCTTCTGCTCATCACCTCAACTGCTCTCTTTGCTCTCTCTCTAAGCCTTTGTCATCGTCAGACTTAGTGCCTAGAACCCTTGTCCAGTGACTGGGAACAGACCGAGACTTGTTGAAATGGGCATGTTGCTTTTGACTGAATCAGGTGAAAAGCTGGGATGTTTGGGTGGGTGTTAATCTTCATCTGCTGGCAAAGGGCACATCCCTCAATCCATTCTCTAATGTGTTTAAACATTCCAGGCCACCAGTAGTCACGTTTGAGGAGTTTGAGAGTCTTTAAGCATCCAGGGTGACCTGATGATTATGCTTCATGCATTTCTTTTATCAATTTGGTCCATAGGCCATCCTGGTCAGGGATGTAGGTCTTGCCAAGGTAATGCACAATGCCATTTGTATAAGACCAGTCTTGTATATTCAATATGATAGGTGGAGCACAATGTGTGGTGATGACTTCAATTGAAATCTGTCCAAAATTGTCTTTTGATATTGCTTTCTGGATATCTGTAACTAGATCTTCTGCAATAAGGCAAATGAAACAATCCTGAGGTAAGACAATGATGTCTTCCTATGTTTCACTGTTCCCCATGTGGTCAGGGCATCGAGATAGGGCATCAGCTTTGAACATTTTTGTGCCAGGGACATGTCCAATTCACAGTTTGAATTCTGACAATAATGACCACCTAGCTTGTCTGGGTATTAAGTGCTGAGTGGTTTGATAGTAGGATAGGTTCTTATGATCACAATGAACAATAGTAGTGTGAGGCAATCCATGTAGTAGGTGTTGCCAAGTCATAAGCCCTTTAATGATTGCCAAGAGTTCTCAGTTGTAAATTTGATAATTTTGCTCCATTTGTGTTAATGCATGTGAAATAAATCCACAAGGGTGCAGGGATCCTGTTTCATCTGCCTGTTTCAAAACTGCTCCTATTGCTTTATTTGATGTGTCAGTTTGGAGAATAAAGGGTTGAGTCAGATCAGGCATCAGTAGTACTGGCATAGATGCAAATTGTTGTTTCAAAATTTCAAAGGCATTATTCCATTCAATGGTCCAATTAAATGGTTCAGTTTTCTTGGTGAGACCAAATCTGAGGAATGATCAGACTTGTTTGACAGTGGTGGGAACTGACCAGTCTGCAATACCTGTGAGTTTAATTGGGTCCATCTGGATATGTCCAGGGGTGATGATCATGCCAAGGAATTCAACTTCTTGTGTGGCAAATTTGCACTTTTCTAGTTACAGGAATAGATTGTTCTCTTGTAACCACTGTAAAACTCATTTTGTCTGTTCCTCTAGTTGTTACAATTATCTTTTCCTTTTGTTAGCGGATTACATTTACTTGCTATAAACCCATAGTTACGCTTGGACGATATCTCCTTTCATAGCTACCTTCACCTTTCCTTTTCTAGATAGCTATGCTCTTTCCCCTTTGGTTTCTATTGTTCTCTTAACATATATAAACCCCTCTCATGTACCGTAGTTCTTTAGTTCCAACTTAGTCGAATCTTATCCATAACTTGAAACGCTCTTTTGCTCATTGACTCTACCGCTCTCCTCGCTCTCTCCCTAGCCTTTGTCGTCATCAGACTTAGTGCCTAGAACCCTTGTCCAGTGACTGGGAACAGACCGAGACTCTGTTTATTGCTGCAGACTTGGACGCTGAACGACATTGTGGACATCGACCATAACATAAGTTGGAACTCAGGACCAGCTCAGGGTATCATCCCTAGCCGACACCATTGAGACCCGCAGCTCTCAGGAACGACCCCTGAATGGATCCGTCACCTATAAGGGGAAAACCTACCTTGGACGACGAGAAGTTTTTCTCTACCAAAGAACCTGGTACTTTGCTACAGAAGGACGGAAACAAAACGAACCAGTCCCAGACAAATACTTTTCAGGAGACTTCTATTCAGGAGCCTTTGAATTCAATTTACCCGATCAAATCTACCTAGACTGGGGTAGTGAAGTACAAGGAGAACCGCTCTACCTTGTTAAGGAACCAGAAAACGAACCAGGAAGGACCCTCTACAAGAAATTCTTTAGTGGAAGCGACCGACACGGAATCACAGCTAGCCTTTTAGCAGAGTGGGAGGAGTTACTACGAATTGAACAAGCCAAGCTTGAGGAAAACCCATTTGATACAGATTACTCGAAACAAGGACCACCCCCATCTCCGAAACCCAGAACTCTGAGTAGAACCCCTACTCCAGAACCGAAACCAATCACCAGAACACCAACCCCTGAACCACTGATCAACCCCGAACCACCGATCACTCCTGAACCAAGAATGGCATCTGAAACCAGTGCTAGCCCTAAAGGAGATATCAAACTGCAGCCTATATGACCTTTTACAGGCAAATGAATTGAAGCAAGGTCATTTTTAGGACAGCTTGAGGATTACTTCACCCTCAACAAACAGAACTATGAAGGAAAAGATGAGAAGAAAGTCAGATATGCACTTGCATGCATGGGACCAGAACTGGACAACTGGAAAACTATTATCCGAAGCGAATTGAATGACAACAGAAGCAGTACCACAGCCACGTTCAAATGGAGCAACTATGAAGCATTTGAAACACGTTTCATCAATGACTGGGGAGAAGTCAACAGCGCCCTTCGAGCCCTGAATAATCTATCCAAATTAAGAGTTGGAAACGGTGTTTCAGTCCCAGAATACATCAGGAAATTTTGCATGGATATAGGAACCTCTGGACTCACCGGAATACCCGCTCAGTTGCAGGCATTCGTCAAAGGGTTACCCTTGGAACTTGCTCAGACAATCTTACAAGACCAAAGGAAGATCAAGACGATGCAAGAAGCCTATGATAAGGCTGAGGATCACCATAATGCTTGGGATATGACAGGACATGGAAACAGGAGAACCACTGATGGATCTGGAACACGTTTCAATCGAAATAACAATTGATCCGGAGCAATCAGAGCTATAAATACCACGACTCCTAGCCGCTTGACAGAAGATCAAAAGGAGGAATACCGAAAGACCGGCAAGTGTTTCAGATGTGGAATACAGGGGCACATCTCCAGGAACTGCCCGAAGCGCAATGATGCGTCTTCATCCAGGTCTTCTTATCAGAATAAGGCTGTTCGTTCCGTCACTGAGGAACAACAGAAGGAAGAAGACGAACCAGTAAAGAAAATTAGAGCCATCTTTTCAGCAATGTCTACTGAAGAAAAGAACGCCCTCTTAAACGAATTCGAAAACGAGGGTTTTTAGTTAGGAAGCGTCACTCAGTGGTTGGCCCTTCCTTATTATCGAGATCTGAACAGTTAGCGCTTGATTCTGTAATAGTATTATCCAACAATGACAAGCGCATTTCATTAACTATCAAATCGACCGATTTACCCGCTGGAACATCTGCCCTAATCGATTGTGGAGCAGAAGGAAACTTTGTAGATGAAGGAGCAGTGAAGGAGCTCAGGAAAGAACGACTTAAGAAACCAATTAAAGTCAGAAATGCAGATGGAACAGTAAATGTGAAAGGAATGATCACACATTGAACCAAGATATGCTACATGATTGAAGGACAGCAATTTATCAATTGGTTCTGGATCACTAAGCTAGGCGATCAACGAATGATTCTAGGAATACCCTGGTTAGAAGAAAATAATCCAATCATCAACTGGCGAGAGAAATCTCTGAAAATTGGAGATCTGGACACATCGCCAAAAGCAATCTGGCAGCTAGCCCTTGACTCCCAGCAATGGGGCGAGGATGACTATTGGATTAGAGTTAAAACATTGGCATCACAGGAACTAGAGCATAGGCTAAAGAAAGACGAACCATCCACCACTCTACCTACAGAATATGAGCAATGGTGCACCATCTTTGATAAAAAGGCATCAGAACGCTTCCCATCCAGCCAACCGTGGGATCATGCAATCAACACAAAGGAGGGTTTTGTCCCAAAAGCTAGTAAACTTTACCCTCTATCGGTCAAGGAACAAGGACTGTTGGACGAATGGATTGATGAACAACTCAAGAAGGGATACATTAAACCATCTACATCACCGCAGGCGTCACCATTCTTCTTTGTAGCAAAGAAAGAAAGTGGAGCACTCCGACCCTGTCAGGACTACCGATACCTGAATGAATGGACCGTCAAAAACGCATATCCCCTTCCCCTTGTTTCCGATCTCATGACTAAATTACGAGGCGCCAAATATTTCACCAAACTAGACCTCCGATGGGGATACAACAATGTTCGCATCAAGAAAGGAGACGAATGGAAAGCAGCCTTTATTACCAATCGAGGACTCTACGAACCAACAGTAATGTTCTTTGGATTATGCAACTCGCCGTCAACCTTTCAAACTATGATGAATGAATACTTTAGAGACATGATCAATGAAGGATGGCTGATCATTTACATGGACGACATGTTAATCTGTGCGGGAACACTAGAACAGCTGGAGAAGCGGACAAAACGAATTTTACAATGGTTACAAGATAACAATCTATTCCTGAAACTTGAAAAATGCAAGTTCGCCACGCAGGAGGTCGAATACTTAGGAATGATCATCACCCCCGGACGCATTCAGATGGACCCAATAAAGTTAGCAGGGATAGCCGATTGGCCAGTCCCTACCACAGTCAAACAAGTCCGATCATTCTTCGGATTTGGGAACTTTTACCAATGTTTCATTGGGAATTTTGCCGCAATTGCTAAACCACTTACCGACCTCACTAAGAAAACAGAACCATTTGACTGGACTACTGAACGGAACAACGCTTTTGAAATTCTAAAGAAACAATTTGCATCTATGCTGGTATTATTAATGCCAGATCCTACTCGACCCTTAATCCTTCAAACCGATGCATTGAATAAGGCAATAGGAGCAGTCTTGAAACAAGCAGATGAAACAGGATCTCTACATCCCTGCGGATTTATCTCACATGCATTAACACAAACGGAACAGAATTACCAGATCTACGATTGGGAGCTCTTGGCAATTATCAAAGGATTGATGACCTGGCGACATTTACTACATGGATCACCCCACACCACTATAGTTCACTGCGATCACAAGAATCTATCCTACTATCGAACCGCCCAACGCTTAATGCCCAGACAAGCTAGATGGTCATCCCTATTATCAGAATTTGACCTACACATTGAGCACGTCCCTGGCACAAAAATGTTTGCAGCAGATGCCCTATCCCGACGCCCCAATCATATGGGAAACAGCAAATTACAAGAAGACATTGTAGTCCTACCAGAAGATCGTTTTATTCGTCTTATTGCAGAAGATCTAGTCACAGAAATTCAGAAAGCAATGTCAAAGGACGATTTCGGACGTATTCTAATCGAGGTTATCACCACGCACCGCACTCCACCGATCAAATCGAACATACAAGATTGGTCTTACACCAATGGCATTGTTCACTATCTCGGAAAAACCTACATCCCTGACCAAGATGGATTACAAACCAAATTAATTAAAGAAACGCACGAGGCACAATCATCAGGTCACCCTGGACAATTAAAGACCCTTGAACTCCTTAAGCGTGACTACTGGTGGCCCAGAATGTTTAAACATGTCAGGGAATGGATAGAAGGATGCGCCCTCTGTCAGCAGATGAAGATTAACACACACCCAAATGTACCAGCCCTTCACCCAATTCCGTCAAAAGCAACTTGCCCCTTTCAGCAAGTAACCCTTGATTTTATCACTGATCTACCCCTCTCCGATGGCTTTGACTCAATCCTGGTCACGGTGGACCATGGTCTTACAAAGGGGGTAATTTTCACACCTTGCAAGAAGACAATCGATGCACTAGGCACTGCGGAACTTTACGTCTCCGAAATCTTCAAACGGTTTGGCCTACCCGATGTTCTAATCTCAGATCGAGGACCACAGTTCTCCGCAAAAGTATTTCAGGAAATACGAAAAGCATTAGGAATCGACCATAGAATGAGCACAGCCTATCATCCTCAGACTGATGGAGAAACAGAACGAGTCAACCAGGAATTAGAAGTCTACCTTCGAATGTTCTGCTCCAATGAACCGCATCTATGGAAACCGCTTCTCCCAATAGCCGAGTTTGCTCACAATAACCAACATCACAACACTATCAAAACTTCCCCATTCAGACTAATGTATGGAACAGACCCTGTTGCGCTTCCCACAGCTACTACGTGAATGACCACACCAGCAGCAGAGGAGCGCCTTCAGTTCCTAAGGAAAGCCAGGGAAGAAGCGCTAGCAGCACATGAACTAGCAAGACAACTAGTGGCAGGACGACGCAAGGACAAAGCAATACGATTTGAAAAAGGCACCAGAGTATGGCTTGAGAACCGAAATCTTCACATACCATATCAGTCCAGAAAGCTAGCACCAAAACGAGAAGGACCCTTCGAAATCGAACAAGTGATGGGACCAGTGACATACAAATTGAAACTTCCGAAACAATGGCACATTCACCCTGTGTTTCATACGTCACTCCTTACCCCGTACAGGGAAACAACTGCGCATGGACCGAACTATGTGAAACCACCCCCTGATCTCGTAAACGGACAAGAGGAATTCGAGGTTGAGGCAATTCTAGCTCACAGGAAACGAGGCGCAGGCTACCATTACCTGGTTAAATGGAAAGGCTATGGATCAAATGATAATTCTTGGGAACCCGCTCGCAATCTTGCAAACGCCACCGATATCCTATCAGAATACCAACAACGCCGACACCTCTGAACCATGACTCGATACAGAAACCGCCATGTCTTGAAACAAAATTACCACTATACAAAACGGAATTGCTCAACACTCTCTTGATACACTATAGCTCTTAAAGAAAAGACCATCTATACCCACATACAATACCTCCCTTTCCAACACGCTCCTAGAGCACCGAACCCGCCAGGAAAACTCACCCGAACCGTGGCGTTAGTCACACGATACTATCGCACCCCTCGACTTGATCACCGTCACCAAAAGAACCCTTCAGGAACAGTAGAATTCCCCTGCAACGCCATCCAGAACTATCTTCCCAAGTATCATGACCTACGATTCTCAACTGACGATCTACCTGCCTATAATAACGACCCACCTGCCTACCAACTCCTAGTCATCAAAAGCAGCAACATTTATGAAAGTGCTCATGGAAGACTGCTATGTCCGGAAGAATACAAGCAGATGGACGAGATCACTAAACAGATATGGGAGTGTAGTGCACAAATCTGGTTAATTAGCCGAAGAATCAGAATACCAGGAAGGCCTTGCATCCTCATGGAAGACATCCTTGATGATCTCGATTATTTGTCTACTGCAATGGGAGAGGTAATAGCGGATATCATCAGAAGAATCAGAAGATTCTTAGTCACCCCAACAACGACACCAGGAATCCAACATTTAGATTCATTAACCAGGTTCATCACTGAGGAACGAGAACTCCTCACCGACCCTGCAATCGAAGATCCACTAGATACAGAAAATTGGGATTCAGACATGGAAATCAGCGACCTGGAATCTGTATAAAATTCTCAAGTATCACCACTTAACACCCAACCTACATACCTCATAACAGGAAACCATGTTCACCTTCTTTGCCCTTGCCGCTTACTTCATCGCCTTGGCACTCCTCTCCTGCGCTCACTGGCGCATCAATGAAACCGCTGCCGCCCTCTCGCCATTCCTTGCCGTCCCAGACCTCCCGCTCGAGGTCTTCATTGAAAATACCACTGTCGTCCACTTTGAGGATGACAATTTACATATTCATCCTGCCGCCCTGCTTCCCCAGGTATACCCTGATGATCACCACCTCCCGCATTTTGCCCAGTTCGTCAAAAGGAATACCACACTCACTGTCGTCACTGACGCCCTCGCCGCCGCCACATGTTCCATCACCAATCTTTCCTCCGCCACCGACAACCTCGCTGCCCTCACCCTCACCATTGACCCGCATGAGATGACCTATGAGGAGCGCGATTCCTTCCTCCGGAACGCACAAAATTTACACAGAGCTGCTGAAGCTCTCAAATGGAAGGTGGAAACGTCGATGAAAGAATTAGATAACGCCGTCAAATGGGCCGAGTCTAGAACGGATCACGGATGGACAACTTCTGGCTGGTAGAAGTTGGTGACTTCTCGCATACAAAGGGGGTAATGTTACAATTATCTTTTCCTTTTGTTAGCGGATTACATTTACTTGCTATAAACCCATAGTTATGCTTGGACGATATCTCCTTTCATAGCTACCTTCACCTTTCCTTTTCTAGATAGCTATGCTCTTTCCCCTTTGGTTTCTATTGTTCTCTTAACGTATATAAACCCCTCTCATGTACCGTAGTTCTTTAGTTCCAACTTAGTCGAATCTTATCCATAACTTGAAACGCTCTTTTGCTTGTCGACTCTACCACTCTCCTCGCTCTCTCCCTAGCCTTTGTCGTCGTCAGACTTAGTGCCTAGAACCCTTGTCCAGTGACTGGGAACAGACCGAGACTCTGTTTATTGCTGCAGACTTGGACGCTGAACGACGTTGTGGACATCGACCGTAACACTAGTTGCTCCAGTGTTTCTGCACAGATTAACATATTGTCCATGTAAATGATTAACCATCCTTTGTTGATTATATCTCTGAAGTATTCATTCATCATAGTCTGAAAGGTTGAAGGTGAATTGCATAATCCAAAGAACATGACCATTGGTTCATAAAGCCCTTGGTTGGTAATGAAAGCTGCTTTCCATTTGTCACCCTTTTTGATCCAAACATTGTTTTATCCCCATTGGAGGTCTAGTTTGGTAAAGTACTTGGCACCTTATAGTTTAGTCATGAGATTGGAGACAAGGGGAAGAGGATGTGCATTTTTGATGGTCCATTCATTCAGATAACAGTAATCCTGGCAGGGTCGGAGTGTTCTGCTTTCTTTTTTTGCTACAAAGAAAAATGGTGATGCCTGGGGCAATGTAGATGGTCTAATGTATTCTTTCTGGAGTTGCTTGTTGATCCATTCATCTAATAGTCCTTGTTCTTTGATGGATAAGGGGTAGAGTTTACTAGCTTTTGGAATGAAGCCTTCCTTAGTGTTAATTGCATGATCCCATGGTCAACTAGACAGGAAGTGTTTCAATGCCTTCTTGTCAAAGATAGTGTGCCATTGCTTATTGTCATGACTGACTGAAAAGCTTTGGCTTTTTCACTAAGTCATTTCTCTTTTATTATTTATTTTCTCTCTGTATTATATAAACATGTGCTGACTAAGCAGGCACCTATCGCTTGGTGCTTAGATAAATAAGTAGATAAGATACCAGGATATGGCGTCAATGACTCATTACTATTACTACATGCACAGTCGTTTTACTCATATATGTACTATATTTAGAGTAGGGCTTAGGGTAGTGCACAGACCACCTGTTGTAGTATATAAAGAGTGCAATCCAGCACCCAGAGTCCTCAGTTGAGTTCTCTTGGGTTTCCCCCCTCCTTCCTCTCCTCCTGTCAGTTCACTGTTGGGGCTCTTAGGCGTCATGCCGAGGGGTTCCTGATAGTAGAACTCAACTACTTCTCTAACAGCCCCATGCTTGTTATAGCTGGACCACAGGCTTAAGTGGACGAGTACAGGGGGATCACACAGTCATACACCAACTATAAAATTGCGGTACCAGTTGCTAGACACCATTAAAAACTGCGCGCCTGTGGCTCTGCATCGCAGCCCTAAACTAGCTTTGCATTACATTCCCGGTTTACACAAACCAAAGAACCTAACCCAGTTGATAGGGTTACCTGTGCACAGGATACCAGTGCCGGACTTATCACACGATATGTGATACATATCTAGGGACCAGCCTCACCAGCCCCCTAGCGCATTAAATTGCCCTGGTCTAGGCCTCTAAAGGCTATACATTTAATTTACGTAAATACACCCTTTCTGTACCCCTTGGAGGTAGCCAGCACTTGCCCACGCGCCTCTGAGAAAGGCCCGCACCCGTATGGTGTAGTGGCAACTGGACAACTGTTTGGACCCAGTTTAGATAGACCCTTTAATTAAAAATAAAACCAGTAGTCAGTAAAGTATATTGTAGCACTGCAGGGGTGGTTGCAGACCTGAGTGCATGTTTCATACATACGTTCCCAAGCAAGTGACAGGCCAAGACCTCCCTCACTTACGTACAAGTACAAAATAGGAGATACAAATAATGATACTTTTTGGGATGCTGTCACAGGTGATCTTGATCCAAACGACATGGGTTTTATCGCTGATTTCATTGGAGAACCCGCACCACCCTTTTCATCACCACCACCCCTGCTTACCCCTTCACCTACATCACCACTGCCAAACTATCACAGTATGGCGGCACCCCAAGAAATGACATCAGCAGAATTGCTGAACCTCCTTAATGCGCAAGCTGCAACCATCCAAGCCCTCCAAAACCAGCTTCATCTAGAATAGATGTAGCCAAACCACTGGTCTTCTCTGGAAAGATGTCAGAAGTGACAAATTTCATCAATGCTTGCCAACTTTACATTCAATTAAAGATGCCGGAATCCGATGAGGAGGAATGGATCTTATTGATCATCTCATACATGACAGATGTTAGGACTAATCCCCACACAATCACAAGCTTCAGAGAATAGATGTATTAAGAGACGAAGCTGAGACACAATAGTCTGTGACCTATGAGAAGGAAACAATCTAGAGTCTTAAGGACTCCTACCTACAGAACGCACTCCTTATATACCTGAGTCGTTGGTCTGTGCGCACAGTCTGCGCAGCCGCTAAGGCTATGCACGCGCAGCAACAAGACCCAGACCCATCTCCCAGACCTGTCCGGACTTACCCAGACTCCCGGTCCCTTCCCGCAAATGCCGTTTCACCCAATATCCCCTAATAGCCTTGATCGTATAGCCACCCTGGGTTATATAATCCTCCTGCCATATCTGGATAGGGGTCCCGCACCGTATGCTTGTGTCTTGTTATACGTCCATAGGCCTCTGAATAAAATAGAGAAAAATACAGAAAAAGTCCAGATCGTAACAACAGAAGGCTTTGCCACAGATTGGAAGGACAATCTGTTAAAGCAGATGGCCAACAATGAAGAAGGGATTCTGCAAATGGCAGAACAATTGTTTAGGCAGATCAGAAGGGATTTTGGTGACACTGATGAGCAGTCATCAAAGATCTTGGAGATGCGAACCATGACGCAAGGGTCCAGTATGTGTGAGGAGCATGTACAAAAATTTAAAAAGGTATCATGAGGCACCGGATACCTAGGAAGAGCCCTTATTGAAGAGTTCAAACAAAGTTTGAATACTGGACTCTGGAAAAGGATAATGGAGGCTGACAAAGTACCCAAGACCATCAAAGGGTGGTACCAGAAAGCAGTAAAACTAGATCGCCAATGGAGACAGGTGAAAGCCGAGGAGAAGTATTACTCCTTGCGGACCAGTAGCTCCACCAATAGGAGTGAAGGAGCATCCAAAGGCCCGGATATGGCTAAGCCAGTAGCCCCTGGCCAGCCAAAACCCCAATGGAGATTCGGATCAGGATCAGCGAGTCAGGAACGATTGGGAGCTGGAGCCTCCGCAAGTTCAAGTAGTATGGCAAATCGGCCGGACCCTAACACAATGGACATTGATCAAAATCAAAGACTGCCCCTCAGGTGTTACAAATGTGGCAAGATCAGACACATCTCTAGAAACTGCAGATCAGGACTTGATATTCGCACCATGACATTTGACGAAATGAAGGAATACTTCAAGAAAGGAGAAGAGAATTTAAAAGAGGAAGAGAGTCAGTAGGTCCCATACTGGACTCTCGAAATAGATACACTGTATTAGCTAAATTGGTAGATAGTGCACAGCCCCTTGATATAGTGCCTAGCACTGACCGGGTTGATGCAAAGACAATCTCGGAAGTCTCAAGGACTTCTGAGATGTTCCCGCAAGAGGCAAACTCCCAGGTGAAACACTGTGATATAGCACATGGCATTGAAAGTGTCACTCCCAAGGAGCGCGGCAGGGCGGAAAAACCTGTGCTTGATTCCTTGTTACCAAATACAGTAGTACAAGTATCTACAAAGGGACAAAAGGACTTAAAAGGAAAGCAGCGTGATATAGTGCTTAGCACTGAAACTGCTCATCCAAAGAGAGTGTTGAAAAAAGGATCAAAGGACTTTTTAATTAGGACAATAGGACAAAAGGACAAGATTTTGATGGAAATTGGGTTGGAAAGGTTGGACACACATGAACAAACTCAACAAACCGCATTGCTTGACTCAGGGGCAACAGGGCTGTTCATGCATGCCACATATGCAAAAAGGATGGGTTTCAAACTTATACCCTTGGAACGTCCCATTCAAGTTTGGAATGTGGATGGAACAAACAACAAAGGAGGAATGATCACCCATGAGGTTGATCTCCTCTTATCGTATCAAGGGCATAAGGAGCGAGCTACCTTTGAAATATGCGAACTGGGAAAAACCAACATAATCATTGGATACGGAAACACAACCCTGAAATAAATTGGGAAACCGGTCAAGTCAAATTGATGCATTGTCCGCGAAGCTGTGGGCATAAACAAAGAGAGTGGACTAAAAAGCGGGAACAGAAGGTTTGATCAGCAGAACACTGGCGTGTTTTAGAATATCTGTGGGAACAGGAGAAGGAGTTAGACTTCGTGCATTGGCTTGAAGAAAAAGAGGAAAGTGAGAAGCATCTCACATACATGGAACAGATGAAACACCCAGGCCAATACAAATATGGGGATAAATACCCATTCTTACTGGTGTTTCCATCTGCATCTGTCAGGCCAAAAGCCGGATTGATGAGACATGTACGGGAATTGGCAAAACTCACAGCCAAGGAGATGGTACCTGAGCAGTACCATCAATACCTCAAAATCTTCAAGAAAGGAGCATCAGAGTGCATGCTGGCTAGGAAGCCTTGGGATCACACAATCAATACCAAACCAGGCTATCAGCCCAGAAAAGGGAAAGTCTATCCTCTATCCCCAGATGAGCTACAGGAAGTACAAAACTTTGTGGATGATCAGCTAGCCAAAGGGTACATTCGACCCTCTAAATCACCACAAACATCATCTGTCTTCTTTGTAAGCAAGAAAGATGGAAAGAAGTGGATGGTACAGGATTACCGATACCTAAACGAGTGGATGGTTAAAAATAACTACCCATTACCACTAATATCAGAACTCGTAGACCGAGCGGGGAGTGCCAAGTACTTCACTAAGCTAGATCTTAGGTGGGGTTATAATAATGTACAAATCAAGGAAGGTGACAAATGGAAAGCCGCATTCACTACCCCCGAAGGTTCCTTTGAACCAGTAGTAATGTTCTTCGGGCTGACCAACTTGCCGGCCACGTTTCAAGCAATGATGAATGATATTTTCCGCGATATGATCAAGGCAGGAAAAGTTATCATCTACATTGATGACATACTCATCTTTACAAAAACAAAAGAAGAGCATGACACAATCATACAACAAGTCTTGCAGCGATTGGAGGAAAATGATTTGTACATAAAACCAGAAAAATGTGTGTGGTGTGTAGAAGAAGTCGAATTCCTAGGGGTAGTCCTTGGACCCAAAGGAATTCAGATGGACACAAAGAAGGTTGAAGCTATCATTAACTGGCCAACACCTTCTTGTGTCAAAGACATACAAAGATTCTTAGGCCTAGCCAACTATTACAGGCGCTTTGTACAGGATTTCACAAAAATCGCATGACCATTGCATGATCTAGTCAGAAAAGAAAAAATATGGGAATGGACAGAGGTCCAAGATAAGGCTTTCAAAAGCCTAAAAAAGATATTTACAGAGCAACCCTTGCTAGTTGCTCCAGATTCGGATAGGAAGTTCAGGGTGGAGTCAGATGCATCAGATTATGCTACGGGTGGTGTCTTATCTATGCTCTGCAAAGATGACAAATGGAGGCCAGTGGCCCACCTATCAAAGTCGCTCAACGACACTGAGCACAATTATGACGTCCATGACAAAGAAATGCTAGGCATTATGCATTGTCTGGAAACATGGCATCACTATTTGGAAGGAGCGCATGAACAGTTCAAGATATGGACTGATCACAAAAATCTTGAGTACTTTATGAGTGCAAAGAAACTAAATCACCAACAAGCCAGATGGGCCTTGTACCTCAGCTGATTTAACTTTGTCTTGCACCATAAGGCAGGTGTTACCATGGGAAAGGCCAATTCTCTGTCCAGGAGGCCAGACCATAAAAAGGGGGTGGATGATGACAACAAGGACGTCATGCTCCTCAAACCAGATTTTTTCCAAATTGCAGCACTACATCATGAACATGTATTCATTCATAGCTCAGAGAAGGAATTATTAAACAAAATTCGACGCTCTGAAGCATGTGATGAAGCAGTAGTGAAAGCAGTAGAAGCCATGAAAAAAGCTGGTGTTAAAACACTAAATGCTCGAGAATGGGAAATGGAGCAGGGACTTATCCTCTGGCAAGGAAAAGTCTATGTACCTAAGGATGAGAAGTTGCAGATGGAGATAGTCTGCTTACACCATGATACACCCATTGCTGGACATGGAGGACAGTGGAAAACAATTGAACTCATCACAAGAAATTACTGGTGGCCTGGAATCACCAGATTCATCAAAAAATACGTTAGTGGATGTGACAAGTGCCAGTGAAATAAGAATTTCCCTGAGCCACCGGCCGGGAAACTAATGCCAAATTTGGCACCAGCTCAGCCTTGGACACGCATTTCAGCAGATTTCATCACAAAACTCCCAGAATCCCATGGACACAACACAATTTTGGTAGTATGTGATAGAATGTCCAAAATGGCGCACTTCATTCCCACATCAGAAGAAACTTGGGCTCAAGGGTTAGCCACATTATTCAGGGACCATATATGGAAACTTCATGGACTCCCTGAATCCATAATCTCAGATTGCAGCCCACAATTTGCCGCACAAATGATGAAAGAATTAAATCAGATGCTGGGAATCAATACAGATTTATCCACAGCATTCCATCCACAAACAGATGGACAAACAGAGCGAATGAATCAGGACTTGGAACAGTACCTGAGGATCTTCATAGACCATAGACAAGAAACGTGGTCTGGATGGTTAGCTATCGCCGAATTTAGCTATAACAATAAAATTCAGGCATCCACCAAACAGACACCATTCTTTGTCAACTATGGCAAACACCCCAGGATGGGAATCGAACCGAGAAGGGAGGGTAGTCACCCAGAAGCATCTGAGTTTGCTCAGAAGATGAAAGAAATTCATGAGGAAACTCAAGCTGCCCTGCTAAAATCACAGGGTGATATGAAGTTATATGCAGACAGACACCGATCAGACGCACCAGAATACAAAGTTGGAGATAAAGTATGGCTGTCAATCAAAGACTTAAGGTTAACAGGCCAACCAACTAGAAAATTGGTGGAAAGATGGATTGGGCCATACCCAATCAAGAAAATAGTGTCGCCAAATGCAGTAGAGCTGGACCTACCCTTCACTCAGCACATCCATCCTGTAGTCAACGTCTCCCAAATTCGCCCCTGGAAACGACCAATGAAAGGCAAAAAGCACAACCCCCACCACCAGTTGAGATAGACGGTGAAAAGGAATATGAGGTGGAAGAGATAATAGATGTAAGATTAAAAAGGAATAAAATGGAGTACTTGGTTAGTGTAAGGGCTCTACTTCGTCCTAGGGAGAGCCTCGCCCTCGTTTCTGATTTCTTGTTTCTTGACAATGTGTATTTATATGTATTGTTTTGTATATATATATAGAGCAATGTTTGGATGTGCAGACCTTTAGTCACACATCAAATGATTATGTAATTACTCTTTTTTCACTTGTCTTTGCACTAGCACTACACACCAATAAAACTTGGTTCAGTGTACAGCGCACCGTGAGAAATAAGTATAGAACACTACAATGTTACACTTTTTTACACTACCAATAGGTAGTGTAGCACACAACCAGACAAGACATCACTAGATGATGTCATTTGGTCCCCCAAGGAAACCCTTGCACAAGTGGTGAGAGGACCTCTCAAACTCTCCTTCGAATATGAGGGAGAGTTCCCCCGTGATGGTGCCCCGCTCAGTGAGCCTGAGCGTTCCGGGAGGCTACAAGCCTCTCAATGATCAACACATCACCAAAAGAAGTGCTAGCACTTCTCAACCAAAGGCTTGGCTGACGCCTTCCCCAAGTGGCTGAAGAACCACAGAGGCTCCCAAAGGAACCTCACCGACTCGACTGTTGCCGAGAACAGCGCAGTCACCAAAGAAACCACCCTATTCAGCGGTGGTTAAAACAACCAGCACTGAGATCGATTTAAATCGATCTCCAACGGCCACAAGAATGGTGCCTAAGGCACATCAACATGTTGACTGTATAAAGCCCCAAACAGGGAAACAACAAACGCTGTTGAGCAGAGAATCAATGGTACTACCAAAGGGAACCGGATCGGCTCCCAAGCAACTAGAGGTACCTCTATCACTGATGATTTATTCAGTGATACCTTGGCCAAGCGCTTTGGAGCCACTATGAAACCCAACCCAAGAGCGGTCAAGTTTCAGGACATCAGAGAAGAATCTGATGATGAACAAGAGGTTGAAGATTCAATCTCTCCTTTGAATTTTGAATCTGAAAGAGTCAACAAAGACTCTATTAGAGAGGACCTGGCCAATTTGACCAGAATATCTCAGCCCACCGAAACAGTGGGACAAGGGTCACACACCATTGCAGTGTCGCAGCCCAAAACCATTGAAGTCCTAGGACAACTGGTCCAAGGGCAAAAGAACCTAGAAAGGCTCATGGCCAGAAACCATGTGAGCCTTTCCCATGACTTCCAGAAATTGGAAGAGAAAATGAAAGAGACTAATAATCTCCTAAAACATATTGCAATGCTTCTGTAGAGGTGAAGCGATTCACCTCAACATCACCAAGGGTGTTCTGACTTGCACGAGCGAGCCAGATCAAAATATAGCAGAAACTTTGGTTACCGATCTGCTAGTCAAGACTCTGCTCTTGACTATATCAGTGAGGGAGAACCTGCTGTTGAGACTGTCCCGGAAACGAGACTGTCTCGTGATAATAGGCAGAACAAAAGTCTACCTATAAGCGATTCACAGCTTGAGGTTCTAGTCAGCCTGAAGAAGCAAGAGATGATATCAAAATCATCTGACATTGCCAATAGGCAAGGAACGAATGAAACTTCATTCAATTACGAAATGAGAATGACCACAAGTGCTAGAAACTTGGTCATTGTTGAGATACGAAATGGAGTATCTCCTGAAACTCTGTTTCACAGAATGAATCCATTCCAGAGACCGGTTCGGATTCAGGAGGCTCTTGAGAGACCTCGATTTTTGACAGGATCTAATGCAGTTCCTGTCAAACGGACTAGCAACAATGAATGTTCTAGCCCAGAAATAACCGCGCTGCCCCAACAAACAAGGTTCAGAGAGGAGGTCTCAGATATTAGAGAGGAGAGTTCAAATCTTCCTCACAGACAAAGGGAGACTTGGAGAGGCCTGAGACCGAGCTTCTCCATCAGCAATTTGGGCAGAGGATCGCTAACAGCAAATCCTCTAACACATTCAGACAAGACATCTGAAAGAACAGACGAGATGGTCTGTAAAGAAATAAGAGATGCGGAATCGGCATACGACTCTTCTCTTGAACTGATTAACCTCGGTAAACTTGGGGTTAAACTATCTCCTCCTGAATATGAAGGAGGAGAAACCATCAATGAGTTCCTCAAATTTGAGAGGCAACTCCTCAATTTCTTCAGCATCTACTCGCTGCTGAAACCCGAAGCTGACTTATTTAGAGTCACCTTCCTAGGGCAGATCCTGAAAGGGAAAGCCCTAAAATGGTATCAACATACGATCAACTCTAATACTGATTGCAGTTGGAATTTTGAGGACTCTATGGTAGCCCTCAAGAGATATTTTGTTAGGGATGCCTCTTCACAAGATGCTGCTATGAAATTTGACTGTCTCTCCCAGAAGGGATGGTCAGTAACTGAATTAAAGAAGGATTTGGAATGTCTGAGTCAACAGATGATTCAGACACCTTCTGAATATGATATGGTGAGGAGATTTCTCAGCGCCTTGAAGCCGGAAATCTCAACCAAGGTTGTGAGACACGGCTACAACCCTGAAAATAGCAATCTGAGTGCTATTTTCGAAGCAGCTAAGTTTATAGAGGAGGCTTATCTCTATGAAACTTGGGAGGAGCACGACCAACAAAAGCACTCAACAACAAAGATGTTGGGGAAACCATCGACGTCTAAAGACTCATCTAAGAAACAGACAAGTTGCAAGGCTCCTGAGAAGGGTGCCTTTAATAAAACCAACAATAACAACTCGAAATCTATTGTGTGTTATTTTTGCAAGCAGAAAGGGCATACTAGCCCCAACTGCCCAAAGAAAAACAGCAGATTTAAGAAATCTGCTAACGCTGAAGTTCTCGATGATGGAGAGCTTAATGATGGCACTGTAAATGCCGCAGAAGCCAAAGAACTTTCTGATGCAGAAGAGCAATAAGCCTCCACTGAAGAAGCACACGAGATACAACAGGGAGATGCCTCAGAAGATAATGGAGATAATGATGAGTTATCTCTGGAGGACTGGTGCACTTGCACCAGATTAGAAGAACCAACAGACTTGGAGCATGAGTCTGGAAATGATAGGACCAACCTAACGGATTGGTCATTATCGAAAGGTTTCACTCAGGAGGAGATGGACCTTATGAAAGAGGATTCAATAGAACCCTCTCCTAAACCTGATATTACTTTAGAGGCAGCGATTATGTGACTTCTAGAGTGTTACGAGGTTGGTAGACCAAGTTGCACAACCAGAGAGGAGAAGAGAAAAAGAAAAGAAACTCTGTAGTGCTGTCTACGACAGTGACTATCAAGAGCCTGGGGGTTCTCAGGCTCTTACTACAACTATATACCCCTCACCTCATGGTCCCCTCACATCCGCCTCCCCTTATCCACATGCCCTGCTGATGTAAGCTAGGGCGCTACCATGGGTACCTGTCCGTCACATATGTCACCCGTTGTGACATGAAACTGTCGAATTGTAACATTACCCCCCTCTTAAGGGTTCGGTTCCACACGAACCATGTCGGGGTCATTGTCCAGGAGAGTGTAGAGTGCTGCATGATTGCCCTTCCATTTGCGCCATTTGCGCTCCAAGCGTTCCCGGTAGTCATGTTCAAACTTCCCATCTTCCCAACCAAATAATCGTTTTGGCACATGTGTACTGGTATGGTTTTGATACCGTTGAAAGGCATCCCGTGGTAGCCTTCTAGATGCAGGAGCATTAGGGTGTTTCTGATGAAATTCCTGAATTGCTTCTCCTGCATTCTCCAAATTCTTAATTGGTTCCCAGGTGGACTCTTTGACAGGGAATCCTTTCCATTTGACGAGGTACTGAATGCCTCACCCCTGCACACAACTGTCCAAAACTTCCTCCACTTCAAACTCTTCTCCCTGGACCTTTGCTTCCTCCTCTGCACACTTCGCACTCAACTCCTCGTCCTTCTGCTTTTGTTCCGGAAAAGCCAGCTGTATGTACAGTTTTAACAGTACCTCAGTGAACACGTTATATACCTTCCATGACTTGGGAAGGTCCAGGCGGTAAGTGGCAGAGCCAATTTTCTCCAACACTTTGTACGGTCCATAGAACTTGCCATCAAGCTTCTTGGAGGCTTGTACATGTGGAAGATGTTCCACATTTACATAGACCTTGTTGCCAACCTGATACTCCCTCACAGGCCATTTTCCTTTGTCGTACTGTTTTGCCATACACTCGGCTGCCTTTTCTAGGTTTTTCGCTGCTAAGTCACATGCCTTGCATGCATTATACACGAACTTCTCTACGTCCACCACCTTGGTGGTCAACTTGGGATCGCTCCATTTCCTCAGGTGTTTCCCATTGTTCAAATAGAATGGGGTGAAACCTGTAGCTGAGTTTTCCCTGTTATTATGACAAAACTGAGCGAGCACCAAATGTTTGCTCCAATCATCCTGTTTGTCATTGGTGTACATTGCCAAAAACTCGCGCACTTCCTGGTTAACCTGTTCTGTCTGACCATCGGTCTGTGGGTGGTACACCGTGGAGGGATTTCCCTCAATGTCCAGCAATCGGAATAGTTCCTTCATGAACTGAGAAACAAATTGTGATCCCCTGTCGCTGATGACCTTCTGAGGTAATCTGTGGTCCCTGAACATGTTATCACGGAAAAGCCTGGCCACTCCTAATGATGTGACTGTGTAATTCGTTGGCAAGAAATATGCTTTCTTGGTAAAACAATCCACTACCACCATGATCATGTTGAAGCCTCGCGATTCTGGAAAGGGTCCCATTAGGTCTACAGACACGTCTTGCCATGGTTGACCAGGCACGCTATTGGGTCGTAGTGGTGCTGCTCTTTTTGTTCTGTCTGGTTTGACAGTTTGGCATATCCTACACCCTGTAACGTACAGCTTGATGTCCCTAGCCATGTGCGGCCACCAGTAGTTCCGTGTAATGACTTCCAAGGTCTTGTCAATCCCATAGTGTCCCCACTCATGATGGATATTGAGGATGGATTCTCGCACCCTTTGGTTGGTTGGAACATAGATCCGACCCTTCCATGTCACGATCCCTTGTTCCAATTTGAAATCGGGATCCCCATTTTTGAGTCCTTCCACCACTTGTGACTCCCATTGCCGCTTATTAATTTTGGCAATCTTCTCTTCCAACTCCATCAGCGCATCATCATCGTCATATAGACGGATGAAAAGATCCTCCTTCAGGAGAATGACTCCTTCGTTGTCAATCTCCCCCCCCTTATGATCTGTCCTCTGTGACAGAAGGTCCGCTTTACTATTGGACTTGCCGGAACAATGCCTGATCACAAAATTGAACTCCTGTAAGTCCAGAATCCAGTGCGCCTGCTGGCAGTTGATATTTTGCGGTTTCCAGAAATATGTGAGATTTTGGTGATCCATCAAAACCTCAACAGGAACAGCAGTGCCTTTTAAATAATGAGACCATTCGTAAAAGGCATGCATGACTGCTAACATCTCCTTGTTGTAAATCTCATAGTTGCACTCAGCCGGGTTAAGAGATTTAGAGATAAACGCGATGGGCTGCCACAGGCCATCCTTCTGCTGCTGGGAAAGTATTCCACCAATGGCAAAATCCGATGCATCAGTTTCGACTCGGAATTGCCCTTCATCTGCTGGAATGGCCAACACTACCTCCTCCGCAATGTGCTGCTTGAGACCATCAAACGCATGTTGTTGCTCCGGAGTCCACTGCCACTCATTGTTACCCGTAAGTAGGGTTAGTGGCTTAGAGATAGAAGCAAAGCCCTTTACAAAGCGTTGATAGAAGTTGACAAACCCCAGAAACTGCTGAACATGTTTTTTACATGTAGGGACAGGCCAATCCACAATTGCTGCGACCTTGGCCTTGTCCATACTGATTGAATTATGGGAAATGATCAATCCCAAAAACTCAATGATGGACTTATTGAACCAACATTTCTCCAGTTTGAGCGACAACTTATGCTCCTGTAACTTTGCCAGTATACAATTAACATGAATGGTGTGACTTTTCTGATCCTTAGAGAACACCAGGATGTCATCCATATAAATCACTACCCATCCTTCAGCAATTTCTTCCCTGAAGATGTCATTCATCATGGTTTGAAATGTCGCCAGAGAATTGGTGAGACCAAAGAACATTACCAAGGGCTCAAAGAGCCCCCGATTTGTGCGAAAGGCCACTTTGTGCTCATCACCATCCTTGATGCGGACGTTATTATACCCCCAATGGATATCCATCTTCGAGAAGACCTTTGCATGGGACAATTTATCGACAAGCTTGGAGATGAGTGGTAATGGGTACCAATTCTTAATTGTCATCTCGTTAAGCTTACAATAGTCTTGTACTGGTTGGAGTGAACCGTCTTTCTTTTTGACGAAGAAGAAGGGCGATGCCATAGCTGACTTGCTAGACCGGATACGTCCTGTCTCTAAATTTGTTACGGTCAATGTCCACAACATCATTCAGCGTCCAAGTCCACAGCAATAAACAGAGTCTCAGTCTGTTCCCAATCACTGGTCAAGGATTCTAGGCACTAAGTCTGATGATGACGAAGGCTAGGTGAGAGAGCAAGGAGAGCGGTTGAGGCTACGAGCAGAAGAGTGTTCAAGTTATGGATATGATTCGACTAAGTTGGAACTAAAGAACTACAGTACATGAGAGGGGTTTATATACATTAGGAGAACAATAGAAACTAAAGGGGAAAGATCATAGCTATCTAGAAAAGGAAAGGTGAAGGTAGCTACAGAAGGAGATAATGTCCAAGCATGACTATGGGTTTGTAACAAGTAAATGTAGTCCGTCAACAAAGGGAAAAGAGAATTGTAACATTACCCCCTTTGTATGCGAGAAGTCACCGACTTCTACCAACCAGAAGTTGTCCAACCGTGATCCGTCCTAGACTCAGCCCATTTGACAGCATTGTCCAGTTCTTTTGTCGATGTTTCCACCTTCCATTTGAGAGCTTCAGCAGCTCTATGTAAATTTTGTGCGTTCCGTAGGAAGGAATCACGTTCCTCGTAGGTCATCTCGTGTGGGTCGATGGTGAGGGTGAGGGCGGCGAGATTATTGGTAGCAGAGGATAGGTTAGTGATAGTACAAGTGGTGGCAGCAAGGGCGTCAGCGACGACGGTGAGCGTGGTGTTTCGTTTGATGAACCAGGCAAAGTGGGGAAGATGGTGGTGGTCGGGGTATACCTGGGGGAGCAAGTTGGCTGGGTGGATGTGTAAGTCATCATCCTTGAAGTGGATGACAGTGGTATTTTCAATGAAGACCTCGAGCGGGAGGTCTGGGACGGCAATGAAGGGTGAGAGGGTGGCGGTGGCTTTGTAGATGCACCAGTGAGCACAGGAGAGGAGGATTAGGATGGTGAAGTAGGCAGCGAGGGTGAAGAAAGTGAACATGGCTTCTGACATGGTTAAGATGGTTGTTGGTATAGGGCGGACTGTTCTTTTATAGGTCATCTTCATCAAAATCTGGATCCGAATTGTCCACTTCTAGTTGATTCAGGATGTCAGGGTCTGCGAGAAGTTCGTGGTTTTCCCTGATGAACATTTCCAAAGCCATGAACTGATAAGTACTGAGGTTGGTGACAGGTGTGGAGAGGAATCTCCTGATCTGCCTGACGACTTTGAGCACCAGGTCTTTCCTCTCATCTAACAAGTAGTGAAGATTGTCAGTATAATCGTCTATAGATAGGATCGGTCTGCCTGGGAGTGTGGTTCCTTGATGGGATAACCAGACCTGTGCACCAAGGTCTTGTATCTTTTTAGAGAGTTTGTCAAGTTTTTCATATTCTTCTGGGCATAGGAGCCTGCTGTGGCTAGTGTTGTAGACGTCAGTTTTCTTTATTGCAAGATTCTGATAAACTGGTGGGCCTGTTATGTAAGGCGGTAGGTCATTGATTGAGAACCGTAATTGATAGAACCCCGGGAGGTATTGTTGAACTGCTTGGCAGGGGATCTCCGTTGTTCCAGACAGATTCTTCTGATGGTTGTGATTGAGTCTGGGAATGTGATAGTATCATGTGATCAATGCCATTGTTCAGATAGGTTTTTCTGATAGGTTTGGTGCTTTAGGGGCGTGTCGGATGGGAAGGTATTGTATGTGGGTATAGATGGTCTTTTCTTTAAGAGCTATAGTGTATCGAGAGAGTATCAAACAATTTTGTTTTGTATAATGATAGTTTTGTTTCAAGACGTGGTGGTTTCTGTATTGAGTCATAGTTCAGAGGTGTCGATGTTGTTGATATTCTGATAGGATATCAGTGGCATTTATAAGATTGTGAGTGGGTTCCCAAGAATTATCATTCAATCCGTAGCCTTTCCATTTAACTAGGTAATGGTAGCCTGCGCCTCGCTTCCTATGGGCTAGAATTGCCTCTACCTCAAATTCTTCTTGTCCATTTACAAGATCAGGGGGTGGTTTCACATAGTTCGGGCCGTGTGCAGTCGTTTCCTTATACAGGGTAAGGAGTGACGTATGAAACACAGGGTGAATGCGCCATTGCTTTGGGAGTTTTAATTTGTATGTCACTGGTCCCATCACTTGTTCAATTTCAAAGGGTCCTTCTCGTTTTGGTGCTAGCTTTCTGGACTGATATGGTATGTGAAGATTCCTGTTCTCAAGCCATACTTTGGTGCCTTTTTCAAATCGCGTTGCCTTGTCCTTGCGTCGTCTTGCCACTAGTTGTCTAGCTAGTTCATGTGCTGCTAGCACTTCTTCTCTGGCCTTCCTTAGGAACTGAAGGCATTCCTCAGCTGCTGGTGTAGTCATTCGTGTTGTAGCTGTGGGAAGCGCAACAGGGTCTGTCCCATACATTAGTCTGAATGGGGAAGTTTTGATTGTGTCATGATGTTGGTTATTGTGAGAAAACTTGGCTATTGGGAGAAGTGGTTTCCACAGATGCGGTTCATTGGAGCAGAACATCCAGAGATAGACTTCTAGTTCCTGGTTGACTCGTTCTGTTTCTCCATCTGTCTGGGGGTGATAGGCTGTGCTCATTCTATGGTCGATTCCTAATGCTTTTCGTATTTCCTGAAATACTTTTGCAGAGAACTGTGGTCCTTGATCTGAGATTAAAATGTCAGGTAGGCCAAACTGTTTGAAAATTTCAGAGACATGAAGTTCTGCAGTGCCTAGAGCGTTGATTGTCTTCTTGCAAGGTGTGAAAATTACCCCCTTTGTAAGACCATGGTCCACCATGACCAGGATCGAGTCAAAGCCATCAAAAAGGGGTAGATCAGTGATGAAATCAAGGGTTACTTGCTGAAAAGGACAAGTTGCTTTTGATGGAATTGGGTGAAGGGCTGGTACATTTGGGTGTGTGTTAATCTTCATCTGTTGACAGAGGGTGCATCCTTCAATCCACTCCCTGATATGTTTGAACATTCCGGGCCACCAGTAATCACGTTTAAGGAGTTCAAGGATCTTTAATCGTCCAGGGTGACCTGATGATCGTGCTTCATGTGTTTCTTTGATCAATTTAGTTCGTAATCCATCCTGATCTGGGATGTAGGTTTTGCCAAGATAGTGAACAATGCTGTTTGTATAAGACCAATCCTGTATATTCGATTTGATTGGTGGGGCACGATGCGTGGTGATAACCTCAATTAGAATACGTCCAAAATCGTCTTTTGACATTGCTTTCTGAATATCTGTGACTAGATCTTCTGCAATAAGATGAATAAAATGGTCTTCTGGCAAGACTATGACGTCTTCCTGTAATTTGCTATTTCCCATATGATCAGGACGTCAAGATAGGGCATCCGCTTCAAACATCTTTGTGCCAGGGACATGCTTAATGCATAGGTTGAATTCTGATAATAGGGATGACCATCTAGCTTGTCTGGGTGTCAGGCATTGGGCGGTTTGATAGTAGAACAAATTCTTGTGATTGCAATGAACTATGGTGGTGTGAGGTGATCCATGTAATAGGTGTTGCCAAGTTACTAATCCCTTGATGATTGCCAAGAGCTCTCAGTCATAGATCTGGTAATTTTGCTCTGTTTGTGTTAGGGCATGTGAAATAAATCCACAAGGGTGTAAAGACCCTGTTTCATCAGCTTGTTTCAAGACTGCTCCTATCGCTTTATTTGATGCGTCAGTCTGAAGGATAAAGGGTCAAGTTGGATCTGGCATTAATAACACTGGCATGGATGTGAATTGTTTCTTTAGAATTTCAAAGGCATTGTTCTGTTCAGTGGTCCAGTCAAATGGTTCAGTTTTCTTAGTGAGGTCAGTAAGTGGTTTAGCAATGGCAGCAAAATTCCCAATGAAGCGTCAATAGAAGTTTCCAAATCCGAGGAATGATCGGACTTGTTTGACTGTGGTGAGGACTGGCCAATCAGCAATTCCTGCTAGTTTAATTGGGTCCATCTGGATACGTCCAGGGGTGATGATCATTCCTAGGAACTCGACTTCCTGTGTGGCGAACTTGCGCTTTTCTAGTTTTAGGAATAAATCGTTATCCTGTAGCTGTTGTAAAACCCATTTTGTTCGCTCTTCCAGTTGTTCCAATGTTTCTGCGCAGATCAACATATCATCCATGTAAATGATTAACCATCCTTCATTGATCATGTCTCTGAAGTATTCATTCATCATAGTTTGAAAGGTTGACGGTGAGTTGCATAATCCAAAAAACATAACCGTTGGTTCATAGAGCCCTCGATTGGTAATAAAGGCTGCTTTCCATTTGTCTCCTTTTTTGATGCAAACATTGTTGTATCCCCATCGAAGGTCCAGTTTAGTAAAGTACTTGGCTCCTTGCAGTTTAGTCATAAGATCAGAGACAAGGGGAAGGGGATATGCATTTTTGACAGTCCATTCATTCAGGTATTGGTAATCTTGACAGGGTCAGAGTGTCCCACTTTCCTTCTTTGCTACAAAGAAGAACGGCAATGCCTGTGGTGATGTAGATGGTTTAATATATCCTTTCTTGAGCTGTTCATCAATCCATTTGTCTAATAGTCCTTGTTCTTTGACAGATAGAGGATAAAGTTTACTAGCTTTTGGGACAAAACCCTCCTTTGTGTTGATTGCATGATCCCATGGTCAACTAGATGGGAAGCGTTCTGATGCCTTCTTGTCAAAGATGGTGCGCCATTGCTCATATTCTGTTGTAGAGTGGTAGATGGTTCATCTTTCTTTAGCCTGTGCTCTAGTTCCTGTGATGCCAATGTTTTTACTCTGATCCAATAGTCATTTTTGCCCCATTGTTGAGAGTCAAGGGCCAGCTGCCAGATTGCTTTTGGCGATGTGTCTAGATCTCTAATCTGCAGAGATTTTTCTCGCCAATTGATAATTGGGTTATTCTCTTCTAACCAAGGTATTCCTAAGATCATTTGTTGATCGCCTAGCTTAGTGATCCAGAACCAATTGATAAATTGTTGTCCTTCGATCATATAGCATATCTTGGTCCGATGCGTGATCATTCCTTTTGCATTTACCGTTCCATCTGTGTTTCTGACTTTAATCGGTTTCTTAAGTCATTCTTTCCTGAGTTCCTTTACTGCTCCCTCATCTACAAAGTTTCCTTCTGCTCCACAATCGATTAGGGCAGATGTTCCAGCGGGTAAATCAGTTGATTTGATAGTTAACAAAATGCCCTTGTCATTGTTGGATAATACTATTACAGAATCAAGCACTAACTGTTCAGATCTTGATAATAAGGAAGGGCCAACTGCTGAGTGACGCTTCCTAACTAAAAACCCTTGTTTTTGAATTTGTTTAAGAGGGCATTCTTCTCTTCAGTAGACATTGCTGAAAATATGGCTCTAATTTTTTTTGCTGGTTCGTCCTCTTCCTTCTGTTGTTCCTTGGTGACGGAACGGACAGCCTTATTCTGAAAAGAAGACCTGGATGAAGACATGTTGTTACATTTCAGGCAGTTCCTGGAGATGTGTCCCTGTGTTCCACATCTGAAACACTTGCCAGTCTTTTGGTATTCCTCCTTTTGATCATCTGTCAATCGGCCAGGGGTCGTGGTATTTATAGCTCGGATTGTTCCGGATCGATTATTGTTTCGATTGAAACGCATTCCAGATCCATCATTGGTTCTCCTGTTTCCTTGTCCTGTCATATCCCAGGTGTTATGGTGATCCTCAGCCTTGTCATAGGCTTCTTGCATCGTTTTGATCTTCCTCTGGTCCTGTAAGATCATCCTAGCAAGTTCTAAGGGCAATCCTTTGACGAATGCCTGCAACTGAGCAGGTATTCCTGTGAGCCCAGAGGTTCCTATGTCCATGCAAAATTTCCTAATGTATTCTGGGACTGAAATGCTGTTTCCAACTCTTAATTTAGATAAATTGTTCAGGGCTCGAAGGGTGCTGTTGACTTCTCCCCAGTCATTGATGAAACACGTTTCAAATGCCTCATAGTTGCTCCATTTGAATGTGGCTGTGGTACTGCCTCTATTGTCGTTCAATTCGCTTCGAATAATGGTTTTCCAGTTGTCCAATTCTGGTCCCATGCATGCAAGCGCATACCTGACTTTCTTTTTGTCTTTTCCTTCATAGTTCTGTTTGTTGAGGGTAAAGTAATCCTCAAGCTGTCCTAAAAACGATCTTGCTTCGATTTGTTTACCTGTAAAAGGTTGTATAGGCTGTGGTTTGATATCCCCTTTAGAGCCAGCACTGGTTTCGGATGCCATTCTTGGTTCAGGAGTAATCGGTGGTTCAGGGTTGATCAGTGGTTCAGGGGTAGGGATTCTACTCAGGGTTCTTGGTTTCAGAGATGGGGGTGGTCCTTGTTTTGAGTAATCTGTATCAAATGGGTTTTCCTCAAGCTTGGCTTGTTCAATTCGTAGTAATTCCTCCCACTCTGCCAAAAGGCTAGCTGTGATTCCGTGTCAGCCGCTGTCTCCAAAGAAATCTCTATAGAGGGTCCTTCCTGGGTCGTTTTCTGGTTCTCGGACAAGGTAGAGCGGTTCTCCCTGTACTTCACTACCCCAGTCTAGGTAGATTTGATCGGGTAAATTGAATTCAAAGGCCCTGAGTAGAAGTCTCCTGAAAAATATTTATCTGGGACTGGTTTGTTTCGTTTCCATCCTTCTGTAACAAAATACCAGGTTCGTTGGTGGAGAAAAACTTCTCATTGTCCAAGGTAGTATTTCCCCTTATAGGTGACAGATCCGTTTGGGGGTCGTTCCTGAGAGCTGCGGGTCTCAATGGTGTCAGCTAGGGATGATACCCTGAGCTAGTCCTGAGTTCCAACTTATGTTACAGTTGATGTCCAATGTTGTTCAGCATCCAAGTCCACAGTGATAAACAGAGTCTTGGTCTGTTCCCAATCACTGGTCAAGGATTCTAGGTACTAAGTCTGATGATGATGAAGGCTAGGCAAGAGAGCGAGGAGAGCAGTTGAGGCTACGAGCAGAAGAGTGTTCAAGTTATGGACATGATTTGACTAAGTTGGAACTAAAGAGCTACAGTACATGAGAGGGGTTTATATACGTTTAAAGAACAATAGAAACTAAAGGGGAAAGAGCATAGATATCTAGAAAAGGAAAGGTGAAGGTAGCTATGAAAGGAGATAACGTCCAAGCATAACTATGGGTTTGTAACAAGTAAATGTAGTCCGTTAACAAAGGGAAAAGAGAACTGTAACAGCGACCAAAATTGCCGCCAAAAACAAGGTTACTCGAACCCTGGAAGAGGTTGTACCTGAGCATTACTTAGGTTACCAGAAGGTTTTTGAAAAGCAGACCTTCAATGAATTACTGCCAAGACGACCCTGGGATCACGCAATTGAATTGGTACCTGGTGCCAAAATGTTGGATTGCAAGATCTATCCCTTGAGTCGCACTGAACAGGAGGAGCTTGAGAAGTTCCTCAAAGACAATTTTGTTACAATTCTCTTTTCCCTTTGTTGACGGACTACATTTGCTTGTTACAAACCCATAGTCACACTTGGACGTTATCTCCTTCTGTAGCTACATTCACCTTTCCTTTTCTAGATAGCTATGATCTTTCCCCTTTAGTTTCTATTGTTCTTTAAACGTATATAAACCCCTCTCATGTACTGTAGCTCTTTAGTTCCAACTTAGTCAAATCATATCCATAACTTGAACGCTCTTTAGCTCGTCGCCTCAACCGCTCTCCTCACTCTCTCTCTAGCCTTCGTCATCGTCAGACTTAGTGCCTAGAATCCTTGTCCAGTGATTGGGAACAGACCGAGACTCTGTTTGTCACTGTAGACTTGGACGCTGAATGACATTGTGGACATCAACCGTAACATAAGTTGGAACTCAGGACTAGCTCAGGGTATCGTCCCTAGCCAACACCATTGAGACCCGCAGCTCTCAGGAACGACCCCCAAACGGATCCGTCACCTATAAGGGGAAATACTACCTTGGACGACGAGAAGTTTTTCTCTACCAACGAACCTGGTATTTTGTTACAGAAGGACGGAAACGAAACAAACCAGTCCCAGACAAATATTTTTCAGGAGACTTCTATTCAGGAGCCTTTGAATTCGACTTACCTGATCAAATCTACCTAGACTGGGGTAGTGAAGTACAAGGAGAACCGCTCTACCTTGTCAAGGAACCAGAAAACGACCCAGGAAGAAACCTCTACAGAGAATTCTTTAGAGACAGTGACCGACACGGAATCACAGCTAGCCTTTTAGCAGAGTGGGAGGAATTACTACGAATTGAACAAGCCAAGCTTGAGGAAAACCCATTTGATACAGATTACTCAAAACAAGGACCACCCCCATCTCTGAAACCCAGAACTCTGAGTAGAACCCCTACTCCAGAACCGAAACCGATCACCAGAACACCAACCCCTGAACCACCAATTAACCCCGAACCACTGATCACTCCTGAACCAAGAATGGTGTCTGAAACCAGTGCTACCTCTAAAGGAGATATCAAACCACAGCCTATACGACCTTTTACAGGCAAACAAATCGAAGCGAGGTCATTTTTAGGACAGCTTGAGGATTACTTTACCCTCAACAAACAGAACTATGAAGGAAAGGATGAAAAGAAAGTCAGATACGTGCTTGCATGCATGGGACCAGAACTAGACGACTGGAAAACTATTATTCGAAGCGAATTGAATGACAACAGAGGCAGCACCACAGCCATGTTCAAATGGAGCAACTATGAAGCATTTGAAACACGTTTCATCAATGACTGGGGAGAAGTCAACAGCGCCCTTCGAGCCCTGAACAATCTATCCAAATTAAGAGTTGGGAACGGTGTTTCAGTCCCAGAATACATTAGAAAATTTTGCATGGACATAGGAACCTCAGGGCTCACAGGAATACCCGCTCAGCTGCAGGCATTCGTCAAAGGATTACCCTTAGAACTTGCTAGGACGATCTTACAGGACCAAAGGAAGATCAAGACGATGCAAGAAGCCTATGATAAGGCTGAGGATCACCATAATGCTTGGGACATGACAGGACAGGGAAACAGGAGAACCAATGATGGATCTGGAACACGTTTCAATCAAAACAACAATCGGTCCGCAGCAATCAGAGCTATAAATACCACAACTCCTAGCCGATTGACAGATGATCAAAAGGAGGAATACCAAAAGACTGGCAAGTGTTTCAGATGTGGAACACAGGGACACATCTCCAGGAACTGCCCAAAATGCAATGGTGCGTCTTCATCCAGGTCTTCTTATCAGAATAAGGCTGTCTGTTCTGTCACTGAGGAACAACAGAAGGAAGAAGACGAACCAGCAAAGAAAATTAGAGCAATCTTTTCAGCAATGTCCACTGAAGAGAAGAATGCCCTTTTAAACGAATTTGAAAACGAGGGTTTTTAGTTAGGAAGCGTCACTCAGCAGTTGACCCTTCCTTATTGTCGAGATCTGAACAGTTAGCACTTGATTCTGTAATAGTATTATCCAACAATGACAAGCGCATTTCGTTAACTATCAAATTGACCGATTTACCCGCTGGAACATCTGCCCTAATCGATTGTGGAGCAGAAGGAAACTTTATAAACGAGGGAGCGGTGAAGGAGCTCAGGAAAGAACGACTTAAGAAACCAATTAAAGTCAGAAACGCAGATGGAACAGTAAATGTGAAAGGAATGATCACACGTTGGACCAAGATATGCTACATGATCGAAGGACAACAATTTATCAATTGGTTCTGGATCACTAAGCTAGGTGATCAACGAATGATTTTAGGAATACCCTGGTTAGAAGAAAATAACCCGATCATCAACTGGTGAGAGAAATCTCTGAAAATTGGAGATCTAGACACATCGCCAAAAGCAATCTGGCAGCTAGCCCTCGACTCCCAGCAATGGGGCGAAGATGACTATTGGATTAGAGTTAAAACATCGGCATCACAGGAACTAGAACACAGGCTAAAGAAAGACGAACCATCTACCACTTTACCAATAGAATATGAACAATGGCGCACCATCTTTGACAAAAAGGCATCAGAACGTTTCCCATCCAGTTGACCATGGGACCATGCAATCAACACAAAGGAAGGCTTTGTCCCGAAGGCTAGTAAACTCTATCCTCTATCCGTCAAAGAACAAGGGTTGTTAGACGAATGGATTGATGAACAACTCAAGAAAGGATACATTAAACCATCTACATCACCGCAGGCATCACCATTCTTCTTTGTAGCAAAGAAAGAAAGTGGAGCACTCCAACCCTGTCAGGATTATTGATACCTCAATGAATGGACCGTCAAAAATGCATATCCCCTTCCATTAGTTTCCGATCTCATGACCAAACTACGAGGCACCAAGTACTTCACCAAACTAGACCTCCGATGGGGATACAACAATGTTTGCATCAAAAAGGGAGACGAATGGAAAGCAGCCTTTATCACCAATCGAGGGCTCTATGAACCAACAGTAATGTTCTTTGGATTATGCAACTCGCCGTCAACCTTTCAAACTATGATGAACGAATACTTTAGAGACATGATCAATGAAGGATGGCTAATCATTTACATGGACAACATGTTAATCTGCGCGGAAACACTGGAACAACTGGAAGAGCGGACAAAACAAATTTTACAACGGTTACAAGATAACGATCTATTCCTGAAATTAGAAAAATGCAAGTTCGCCATGCAGGAAGTTGAATTCTTAGGAATGATCATCACCCCTGGACGCATTCAGATGGACCCAATGAAGTTAGCAGGGATTGCCGATTGGCCAGTCCCTACCACAGTCAAACAAGTCCGATCATTCCTCGGATTTGGGAACTTTTACCGACGCTTCATTGGAAATTTTGCTGCCATCGCTAAACCACTCACCGACCTCACTAAGAAAACTGAACCATTTGACTGGACCACTGAACAAAACAATGCCTTTGAAATTCTAAAGAAACAATTCACATCCATGCCAGTGTTATTAATGCCAGATCCAACCCAACCCTTTATCCTTCAAACCGACGCATCAAATAAGGCAATTGGAGCAGTACTGAAACAAGCTGATGAAACAGGGTCCTTACACCCTTGTGGATTTATTTCACATGCCTTAACACAAACGGAGCAAAATTACCAGATCTATGACCGAGAGCTCTTGGCAATCATCAAGGGATTAGCAACTTGGCGACACCTATTACATGGATCACCGCATACCACCATAGTTCATTGCGATCACAAGAATTTGTCCTACTATTGAACTGCCCAACGTTTGACACCTAGACAAGCTAGATGGTCATCCCTATTATCAGAATTTGACCTACACATTGAGCACGTCCCTGGCACAAAGATGTTTGAAGCAGATGCCCTATCTTGACGCCCTGATCACATGGGAAATAGCGAATTACAGGAAGACGTCATAGTTTTGCCGGAGAATCGCTTTATTTGTCTTATAGCAGAAGACCTAGTCACGGAGATTCAGAAGGCAATGTCAAAGGATGATTTCGGACATATTCTAGTCGAGGTTATCACCATGCATCACGCCCCACCGATCAAATCAAACATACAGGATTGGTCTTATACGAATGGCATTGTTCACTATCTCGGCAAAACCTACATCCCTGACCAAGACGGATTACGAACCAAATTGATTAAAGAAACGCATGAAGCACGATCATCAGGTCACCCTGGACGATAAAAAACCCTTGAACTCCTTAAGCGTAACTACTGGTGGCCTGGAATGTTCAAACATGTCAGGGAATGGATAGAAGGATGCGCCCTCTGTCAACAGATGAAGATCAATATGCATCCAAATGTACCTGCCCTTCATCCAATTCCGTCAAAAGCAACCCGTCCTTTTCAACAAGTAACCCTTGATTTCATTACAGATCTACCCCTTTCTGATGGCTTTGACTCAATCCTGGTCATGGTGGACCATGGTCTTACAAAGGGGGTAATTTTCACACCTTGCAAGAAGACAATCGATGCTCTAGGCACTGCGGAACTTTACGTCTCCGAAATTTTCAAACGGTTTGGCCTACCTGACGTTTTGATCTCAGATCGAGGACCACAGTTTTCCACAAAAGTATTTCAGGAAATACGAAAAGCACTAGGAATCGACCATAGAATGAGCACAGCCTATCATCCCCAGACTGATGGAGAAACAGAACGAGTCAACCAGGAATTAGAAGTTTACCTCCGAATGTTCTGCTCCAATGAACCGCATCTGTGGAAACCACTTCTCCCAATAGCCGAATTTGCCCACAATAACCAACATCATGACACAATCAAAACTTCCCCATTCAGACTAATGTATGGAACGGACCCTGTTGCGCTTCCCACAGCTACAACACGAATGACTACACCAGCAGCTGAGGAATGCCTTCAGTTCCTAAGGAAAGCCAGAGAAGAAGCGCTAGCAGCACATGAACTAGCAAGACAACTAGTGGCAAGATGACACAAGGACAAAGCAATGCGATTTGAAAAAGGCACCAAAGTATGGCTTGAGAACCGAAATCTTCACATACCATATCAGTCCAGAAAGCTAGCACCAAAACGAGAAGGACCCTTTGAAATTGAACAAGTAATGGGACCAGTAACGTACAAGCTGAAACTCCCAAAACAGTGGCGCATTCACCCTGTGTTTCATACGTCACTCCTTACCCCGTATAGGGAAATGACTGCGCATGGCCCGAACTATGTGAAACCACCCCCTGATCTTGTAAATGGACAAGAGGAATTCGAGGTAGAGGCAATTCTAGCCCACAGGAAGCAAGGTGCAGGTTACCATTACCTAGTTAAATGGAAAAGCTACGGATCGAACAATAACTCTTGGGAACCCGCTTGCAATCTTGCAAACGCCACTGATATCCTATCAGAATACCAGCAATGCCGACATCTCTGAACCATGACTCGATACAGAAACCGTCACGTCTTGAAACAGAACTACCATTATACGAAACGAAACTGTTCAATACTCTCTCGATACACTTCTTAAAGAAAAGACCATCTACACCCGCATACAATACCTTCCCCTCTGACACATTCCTAAGGCACCGAATCTATCAGAAAAATCCACTCGAACTGTGGCGCTGGTCACACGATATTACCGCATCCCTCGACTCAACCATGATCATCAGAAGAGTCTGTCAGGAACGACGGAGCTCCCCTGCAATGTCGTCCGAAACTATCTCCCCAAATATCATGATTTACGATTCGCGGGAACCGATTTACCTAACTATAATAAAGATCCACCAGTCTACCAACTCCTAATCAGCAGGAACAGCGATGTCTACAAAAGCGCTCATGGGAGACTGCTATGTCCGGAAGAATATAAACAAATTGACGAAATCACTATACAGATACAGGAGTGCAGTGCACAAATTTGGCTACTCGGACAGAGAATCAGAATACCAGGAAGACCTCGTGTCCTTATAGAAGATATCCTTGATGACCTTCAGTATTTGTTTGAAGAACAAAGAGAAGTAATAGTGGACATTATCAGAAGAATTCGGAGATTTTTAGTCACCCCCACCATGGTACCAGGAATTCAGCATCTGAATTCATTAACCAGGATCATCTCGGAAGAACGAGAACTCCTTACTGACCCTGCAATCAAAGATCCACTAGATATAGAAAGTTCGGATTCGGACATGGAAATCAGTGATCTGGAATACATATAAATTCTTCAAGTATCACCACCTAATGCCAAATTCACATCGTAACAAGAAACCATGTTCACCTTCTTCACCCTCATCGCATACTTTACCACTCTGGCCCTCCTCTCCTGCGCTCATTGGCGCATCGATGAGACCGTCGCTGCCCTCTCGCCCTTCCTTGCCATCCCAGACCTCCCACTCGAGGTCTTCATAGAAAACACGACAGTCAACCACTTCGAGGATGACGACCTCCATATCCATCCGGCTGACCTCCTCCCCCAGATACACCCTGAAGACCATCACCTCCCGCATTTTGCCCAGTTCGTCAAAAGGAACACCACGCTCACCATTGTCACTGACACTCTCACCACCGCCACATGTTCTATCACCAACCTCTCCTCCGCAACCGACAATCTCGCCGCCCTCACCCTCACTATCGATCCACACGAGATGACCTATGAGGAACGCGACTCCTTTCTCCGCAACGCACAAAATCTCCATCGAGCTGCTGAGGCTCTCAAGTGGAAGGTGGAGACATCAACAAAAGAACTAGACAACGCCGTCAAATGGGCCGAGTCTAGGACAGATCATGGTTGGACAACTTCTGGCTGGTAGAAGTCGGTGACTTCTCGCATACAAAGGGGGTAATGTTACAGTTCTCTTTTCCCTTTGTTAACGGACTACATTTACTTGTTACAAACCCATAGTTATGCTTGGACGTTATCTCCTTTCATAGCTACCTTCACCTTTCCTTTTCTAGATAGCTATGATCTTTCCCCTTTAGTTTCTATTGTTCTTTAAACGTATATAAACCCCTCTCATGTACCGTAGCTCTTTAGTTCCAACTTAGTCAAATCATATCCATAACTTGAACGCTCTTTAGCTCGTCGCCTCAACCGCTCTCCTTGCTCTCTCTCTAGCCTTCGTCATCGTCAGACTTAGTGCCTAGAATCCTTGTCCAGTGATTGGGAACAGACTGAGACTCTGTTTGTCGCTGTAGACTTGGACGCTGAACGACGTTGTGGACATTGACCGTAACAGTCGCCATGGATTCGTAAGCCCTGATCCATTCCAAATCTACGTCTTCCTTTTGTACCACCAACAATCAATCCCCTTCATTCCAATGCACACCACCTATCTCTTGCTCCTCCTCAGTGTCTTCATCCTTGGGCTCCTGGGCTTTCGAATCTGGGTAGCATGTACCTGGACAATGACTGAATCAGAGTGTGTTCTTACTCCAATCCACATCTGGATTGTGAAATTTTAACCAGTCGTGTCCTAGGAATAGATCCGTCTTTCCAAGGTTTGAGACACTGGATTCCCAGGTCTCCTCGTGCATGTTGATTTTCACCTTCAACTGCACCATTTCTGACAAATGCCCATCAATGTTTTCTGACCCATTGGCATTGTATACAGGAATCGGGTGGGGGAGCTTTCTTGTGTTGAGGTTATTCCGCTTCACAAAATTCCTATTGATGCACAAACCCATACACCCCGAGTCCAACAGAGCTGATATCGTAATGGATTGTCCCATTGTGACATCAGTAACTGTCATGGGTATGTTCAATTGTCTTTTCCCAGTTCCTATCACTTGCTTTGGCTTATTCCTTAAGTGGTTCAAGTACCAGGCCGCTTGTACCTCTGTTGTGCCATTCAGACTCCGTACCAGATCTTCTGTTACCTCTTCCGTCCTGGAGTTGTGACTCCAGGATTGAAGAGCTTGATGGGCTTGGCTCATGGGTCGTTCCCATATATGCCTCACCATCCATGGAGTCTGCCAGGGCCTCAAGCAATCTCTTCCTGTTGTAATGGGTTCATTCCTTATTTTTTGTGTCCTTAGCTTGTAATCAATACAATTTAACTTAGTAGATTGAACTGCATGACTATTATTACATGTTGTCGAACTAGTACCACAGGCCTTCCGGTCGGAATGATTTCTGGTTGGCTGCTTCAAAAACCCAAGGCCTCGCTAATGGCCTTCTTATCGTCTTCAGTGGCATCATCTAGCCACTCTTTCCATCCTATTTCCTGCACACGGGTCTTCCCTTTCCAATTCTTGGGACTTTTACACTCTCTGCTGATATGTCCCATCTTTCCACAGTTATAGCACACAATTGTGCTCTTCTTCCTATCTATGTCCATGGTGTTGGGGTCCTGGGTACTTGATGTTGTTGCTGCCGCCGGTGGTGGGCCTTGCATTGCTCCACCGGTCCGAGTCACAGGCGTTGGTGAAACCCTGTTATGGGTACCCTGCATTCTTGCTGTCAATGCCTGGGGTTGGTGCGACCCTTGCCCTGGATTTACATTATAGAATTTCTTGGCATCCTGCCAAACCTTGTTCAATTCCATTGCCTTCGTGTACCATTTCTCTAAATCTCCCGTAATGGTCCCATCTCCCGGCGCTCCTGTCTCTATGATCCTCAGCCCTAGCTGTGGATGTAGTCCTCTCCTAAATTGCGCAATAAGCACAATCTCGTTGTAGCCTGTAAGTTGGGCTAACCCTCTGAAATCTACAATGTAATCTTCTACATTGCGTTTTCCCTGCTGTAGACCCTGGATCTTGCGAATCACATCGTCCCAAGTTTTGGTTGTCAGGAAGAATTCCCTGGCTTCCATGTCAAATTCTTGCCAACTTGTGAAAGGTGGCTTGTGCACAAATGCCATCTGCTCGACATTTTCTACTCCGTCTAATAACAACACTATTCCATGTCTATCAGGAACCCCCCGGCGTGATGCCTAGGAGCCCCAACAGAGAACTGAGAGGAGGAGAGGAGAGGAGGGATGAAACCTGAGAGAACTCGACTGAGGACTCTGGGTGCTGGATTGCACTTTTTATATACTACGACAGGTGGTCTGTGCACTACCCTAAGCCCTACTCTAAATATAGTATGTGTATGAGTAAGACAACTGTGCATGTAGTAATGGTAATGAGTCATCAGCACCATACTCCGGGATCTTATCTACTACCTTATCTAAGCGCCAAGTGATAGGTGCCTGCTTAGTCAGCATGCGGTTATATAATATGAAAAATAAATAATAAAAGGGAAATGACTTTAGTGAAAAAGCCAAAGCTTTTCAGTTAGTCATGACAGTACCCCCTTTTTAAGATTTGGCTTCCAGACAAATTTAAACTTCGTTATCTTCTTTCAGCGCATTGCGCTCTATCACGGATGATTCCTCTAGTTCCTCAATGATGGGTGAGAGTGGGCGCAAAGGTGGGGTAAGGTCTTCAATCATTTCAGCGTGAGGCGCTATATCATGCGATTGGCGTAGGCACATGTTACATTGACATGGTCCTTCCACATATCCTGGCTCAGTGAGGGTATCTAAGCCCTTCTTTCCTTTCCATTTTTGCCAGTTTTGTTCCCATTTTGCAGCTGGTGCTACTGCGTTAACATCAATTTTGGACACTACTTTGTCCAAGGGCTGTGTGAAGTTTTCATATGGTCTGAAAGTCAACCTGTCAAAGGTTGTTTTGTCAAGCCTTCTGATGGCTCCAGGGTTTCTATCGTAAAAGTTTTTTATTTTTCTTTTGGCGTTTTGTAAATTGTCCAATGGTTCCCAGGAGTTATGCTCGGCAGTGTATCCTTTCCACCTAACCAAGTACTCCAACTTGTTTCTTTTTAGTCTTACATCAATTATTTCTTCCACTTCATACTCCTTTTCACCGTCTATTTCAATTAGCAGTGGTGGTTGTGCCTTTTGCCCTTTCATTGGTCATTTCCAAGGGCAGATTCACGAGACGTTTACCACAGGATGAATCTGTTGTGAGAAGGGTAGGTCTAATTCTACTGCATTTGGTGACACTATCTTCTTGATTGGGTATGGGCCAATCCATCTTTCCACCAGTTTCCTAGTTGGGCAGCCTGTTAACCTTAAATCTTTGGTTGACAGCCATACTTTATCTCCAACTTTGTACTCTGGTGTATCCGATTGGTGTCTATCTGTGTACAGTTTCATGTCACCTTGTGATTTTAGTAAGGCAGCCTGAGTTTCTTCATGGATTTCCTTCATTTTCTGGGCAAACTCTGATGCTGCCGGGTGACTACCTTCCCTTCTTGGCTCGATTCCCATCCTGGGGTGTTTGCCGTAGTTGACAAAGAATGGTGTCTGTTTGGTGGATGCCTGAATTTTGTTAATGTAGCTAAATTCGGCAATGGCTAACCATCCAGACCATGTTTTTTGCCTATGATCTACGAAGATCCTCAGGTACTGTTCTAAGTCCTGATTCATTCGCTCTGTTTGTCCATTCGTCTATGGATGGAATGCTGTGGACAAGTCTGTGCTAATGCCCAACATTTGATTCAGCTCCTTCATCATTTGCGTGGTGAACTGTGGACCGCAATCCGAGATTATAGATTTGGGGAGTCCATGGAGTTTCCATATGTGGTCCCTGAATAATGTAGCTAGGCCTTGGGCCGAGGTTTCTTCTGACGTAGGGATAAAGTGTGCCATTTTCAACATTCTATCACAAACTACTAGGATTGCGTTGTGACCATGTGATTCAGGTAGTTTTGTGATAAAGTCTGCGGAAATATGTGTTCAAGGCTGAGCTGGTGCTGAGTTTGGCATTAGCTTTCCAGCTGGTGGTTCAGGGAAGTTTTTGTTCCGCTGACACTTGTCACATCCACTAACATATTTTTTTAATAAATCTGGTGATTCCAGGCCACCAGTAATTTCTTGTAACGAGTTCAATCGTCTTCCATTGTCCTCCATGTCCAGCAATGGGCGTGTCATGGTGTAGGCAGACTATCTCCATCCACAACTTCTCATCCTTAGGTACATAGACTTTTCCTTGCCAGAGGATAAGTCCCTGTTCCATCTCCCATTCTCAAGCATTTAGTGTTTTAACACCAGCCATTTTCATAGCTTCAACTGCTTTTATTACTGCTTCATCTCGTGTTTCAGAATGTCGAATTTTGTTTAAAAGTTCTTTTTCTGAGCCGTGAATGAATATGTGTCCATGACGTAGTGCAGCAATTCTGAAAAAATCCAGTTTAAGGAGCGTGACGTTTTTGTTGTCATCATCTACCCCCTTTTTATGGTCTGGCCTCCTGGACAGAGAGTCAGCCTTTCCCATAGTAACACCTGCTTTATGATGCAAGACAAAATTGAACCGACTTAAGTACAAGGCCCATCTAGCCTGTCTTCGATTCAACTTTTTCACACTCACAAATCATTTTCTTCCAATCATTGCAAGACTTGTTGTATGATTGCGTCATGCTCCTCTTTTGTTTTGGTGAAGATGAGTATGTCATCAATGTACACAATGACTTTTCCTGCATTGATCATATCACGGAAAATGTCATTCATCATTGCCTGGAAGGTGGCTGGTGAATTGGTCAGCCCAAAGAACATTACTACTGGTTCAAAAGAACCTTTGGGGGTAGTAAATGCAGCTTTCCATTCATCACCTTCCTTGATTCATACGTTATTATAACCCCATCTAAGATCTAGCTTAGTGAAGTATTTGGCACTCCCGGCTCGATCTACGAGTTCTGATATTAATGGTAGTGGATAGTTATTCTTAACTGTCCACTCATTCAGGTATCTGTAGTCCTGAACCATCCGCTTCTTCCCATCTTTCTTGCTTACATAGAAGACAGGTGACATTTGTGGTGATTTAGAGGGTCAAATGTACCCTTTGGCTAGTTGATCATCCACAAAGTTTCGTACTTCCTGCAGCTCATCTGGGGATAGGGGGTAGACTTTCCCTTTTCTAAGCTGATAACCTGGTTTGGTATCAATGGCATGATCCCAAGGTTTCCTAGCCGGCATGCGCTCCGATGCTCCTTTCTCAAAGATTTTGAGGTATTGATGGTACTGCTCTGGTACCATCTCCTTGGCTGTGAGTTTTGCCAATTCTCGTACATGCCTTGTTGATCCAGTTTTTGGACTGACTGCAGATGGGAACACTGGTAAGAATGGGTATTTATCCCCATACTTATATTGACTCAGGTGTTTCATCTGTTCCATGTATGTGAGATGCTTCTCATTTTCCTCTTTTTCTTCGAGCCAGTGCGCAAAGTCTAGCTCTTTTTCCTGTTCCCACAGATACTCCAGAACATGCCAGTGTTCTGCTGATCGGACCTTCTGCTCCTGCTTCCTGGTCCACTCTCTTTGCATATGTCCACAGCTCCGTGGACAACATGTCAATTTGACTTGACCGGTCTCCCAATTGATTTCTGGGTTATGTTTTCGTAACCATGTTGATCCAATGATTACATTGGTTTTCCCTAGCTCGCATATCTCAAAGGTAGCTCGTTCCTTATGCCCTTGATAAGATAAGAGGAGATCAACCTCATGGGTGATCATTCCTCCTTTGTTGTTTGTTCCATCCACATTCCGAACTTGAATGGGACGTTCCAAGGGTATAAGTTTGAAGCCCATCCTTTTTGCATATGCAGCATGCATGAATAACCCTGTTGCTCCTGAGTCGAGCAACGCGGTTTGCTGAGTCTGTTCATGGGTGTCCAATTTTTCCAACCCGATCTCCATCAACATCTCATCCTTTCGTCCTATTGACCTAATTAAAAAGTCCTTTTCTCCTTTCTTCAATATTCTTTTTGGACAAGCAGTTTCAGCACCGAGTGCTATATCATGCCGCTTTCCTTTTAGGTCCTTTTGTCCCTTTTTAGATACTTGTACTACTGTATTTGGTACCAAGGAATTAAGCACAGGCTGTACCACCCTGCTGTGCTCCTTGGGAGTGACACTTTCAGCACCATGCGCTATATCATGGTGTTTCACCTGGGAGTTCATGTTACAATACGGACTTTTTCTTTATTTTTCTCTATTTTATTCAGAGACCTATGGATGTATAATGAGATGCAAGCATACGGCGCGGGACCCCTATCCAGATAAGGCAGGAGGATTATATAACCCAAGGTGGCTATACAATCAAGGCCGTTAGGGGATATTGGGTGAAACGGCATTCACAGGAAGGGACCGGGAGTCTGGGTAAGTCCAGACAGGTCTGGGAGATGGGTCTGGGTCTTGGTGCTGCGTGTGCATAGCCTTAGCAGCTACGCAGACTGTGCGCACAGACCAGCGACTCAGGTATATAAGGTGTATGTTCTGTAGGTAGGAGTCCTTAAGACTCTAGATTGTTTCCTCCTTGTAGGTCACAGACTATTGTGTCTAGGCTTAGTCTCAATACATTTCTCTTCTCTCGAAGCTTGTGATTGTGTATAAGGATTAGTCCTAACATAATCTAGAGTCTTCCAAATCACACCCTTTGTCATTGGTCATAGCACGGAGCAAGTCTTGCTCGTCGTCGTGGACAGTGACAAAAGAGAGTTTTGTTTTTCGACAAACCATCTGACTCTGTACATGTTACAGCACGTGTCTACAGACAGCCTCGAGGAATCTAGGCAACAGCGACTATGATAACAGATAGCCTCATTCTACCATTGTAGAGTGACTACGGCCAATTGGCTACTGGCAACAAAACAGTACTAGACGAGAGCTTGGAGCACGCTGTAGTCGACCAGGCAGGGTCTTGCAGGCACCAGCACTAGTATTGCGGAAAAGGGAGTGGAACTCTTGAAGAAAATCCATTTGTGTGTCATGTAGCAAGGAGAACAGTCTGAGAATACCAATCACATATCAGATCTATTGATCTGAGCACAAGGACATCTCAGTGAAACCCCAGGCACCACACACTTGGGTCATTTGGTGGAAATAAATCGAAAATCTGAGTGCGGGTGCGTTATTGACCGCATCAGACAGTGGATGTATTAGGAAGTACATTTATGGAAGAAGAGTCGACATCCCTCTACTTGAGGCATCATTGGAATTGCAGATCTAACAAAGATCAAAACAATCGGAATGGCTGGGCTATTCAACTACGTATTGCCAAGGGCCAGCATGACCCTTGAAGAGATCGGGATCATTTTCTTGATTGATTGGGTGCAGGGGTGCACAGTAAAGAAATTACCTATCAAATCAATTAAGGAGGTGCGGACCGACAACTGACCTTGTGACACACATGTCAGGGCGTGGCAACGCTGGCAAAAGGAACAAAGACGTCTTCAAAAGGAACTGAAATGTCAAGAAAGGTTAGCGACATGGCGTGCTGAAGAAGCGGCCATCAAGGAACAGGAAGACGCATGGCAAGAATTGCTAAAAATACGCCACAAACAATTACTACAAAAGCATCGGTTCAAGGAACTCGAGCAGCAGATAGCAAGGGAAAGAAAGACCCTGGAGGATGTTTTAAACCAGCTAGAACCTGGATTGACAGTATGGGAGGCGTTGTTCAATACCCCATCAAATATTGAACTGTTATTAATCAGTTTCAATATATACACATTGAAACATGATGGCCTGGTTCTGACAACAAAAGAGCGAAATCGGTTGATGCATGCTCTAAATGGAAACATCATGAATGCAGGGCAAGTCATGAGGAACAAAAGGCGACTCCAGAATGAGGAAAGACTGCGAGGAGAAAGATATGATCCATATCTTTCCGCATATATTCAATGGAGGTTACCAAGGAATTATACACCGCCTCGCATATCTCAATATGGGGAGGATGAAATTTTCACGCTGCCCAATCATGATTATTTCCTGTCTAAACTAGGAGAGGATATTGAGTTCACACAGCACTGGGTCCAAGGAATCTCAAAGGAGAAACCAGTGTTACCCAGATCCTATACAACGGCTATTCCTAAAACAGCACCATGGAAGGTGAATGGATACTGTTACCTGTATCTGTTCAAGAAAGAGTTTCATAATCAATTCCATTGGCCGGAATGGCCCACACTCGAGCAAATTCTTTCATGGGAACTGGAACTCAGGGATTACTCCGTGGTCTTTGGTCTACAGGACAATGTGAAAACGGATAAATTCCATGTGCTAGAATTGTTACGGTTGATGTCCACAACATCGTTCAGCGTCCAAGTCTACAGCAGTAAACAGAGTCTCAGTCTGTTCCCAACCACTAGACAAGGGTTCTAGGTGCTAAGTCTGACGATGACGAAGGCTAGAAAGAGAGCGAGGAGGGTGGTTGAGGCGATGAGTGAAAGAGCGTTCAAGTTATGGATATGATTTGACTAAGTTGAAACTAAAGAACTACAGTACATGAGAGGGGTTTATTATCAGGAACCCTTCGTCGAGACAACTCAGGGCCCCACTCAAGTAGTCTGTAGAGGGGAGGAGGGAGGAAGGGAGAAAACCCGAGAGAACTCGGCTGAGGACTCCAGGTGCTAGTTGCACTCCTTATATACCTAGGTACATGGTCTGTGCGTACACTACACGATGTAACGGCAAGGCACTGCGCATGCTGCGCATTGCTGTGCAATGAGTCAAGACGTTGACTCATCCTTGCCGTGATCCGTTATCTAATCTTATCTAATCCCTATCTTTTATCTAGGCGCTGACTGATAGGCGCTTGCTTAGTCAGCCAGTGTTATATAATAAAGAGAAAATGAATATAAAATGACTTAGTGAAAACGAAGTTTTTCAGTCAGTCATGACAGTACCCCCTTTTTAGAATTTGGCTTCCTAGACAAATTTAAACTTCATCATCATCTGTCATTGCTTCGCGCTCTATCATGGATGATGACTCTTCTTCCTCTATTTCTTCGATAATGGGTGATAATGGCCGTGACGGTGGTGTTTCTGGCAAATTGTACTTGGTGTGGAGTTTTTGAGCAGTTGTTTCAGCGCGTTGCGCTATATCATGCAACTGTTGTCGAAGACACATGCTACAAGTACATGGTCCTTTTTCCTCTCCAGGTTCTGTTGTCAAGGTTTCCAGGCCCTTTTTGCCTTTCCACTTTTGCCAATTTCTTTCCCATTCTGCAGCTGGTGCGACTGCATTGATATCGATTCTAGACACATCTTGGTCCGAGGGTTCAGTGAAGTTTTCATAGGTTTTGAAAGCTAAACCATCAAAGGTGGCTTTGTCAAGCCTTCTGATCGCTCCAGGGTTTTTGTTATAAAAATGTTTTATTTTCTTTTTTGCATTTTTCAAATTGTCCTTGGGTTCCCAGGAATTATGTTCTGCGGTGTATCCTTTCCACCTGACCAGATATTCCAACTTATTCCTTTTTAATCGTACATCCAACACTTCTTCGACTTCATATTCCTTTTCTCCTTCAATTTCTATTGGAGGAGGTGGTTGAGCCTTTTGTCCTCTCATTGGTCGTTTCCAAGGACGTATTCTAGACACATTTACCACTGGGTGAATATGTTGCGAGAAAGGAAGATCTAGTTCTACCGCATTTGATGAAATGATTCTTTTAATTGGGTATGGGCCAATCCATCGTTCCGCCAGTTTCCTTGTTGGTTGGTCTGTCAACCGTAGGTCTTTGGTTGATAACCATACTTTATCGCCAACTTTGTATTCAGGAACATCCGACCGATGTCGATCCGCATACAGCTTCATTTCATCCTGCGATTTTCGAAGAGCCGCTTGAGTTTCCTCATGTATTTCCTTCATTTTTTGAGCAAACTCTTTTGCTGCCGGATGATTTCCTTCTCGTCTAGGCTCTATTCCCATTCGTGGGTGTTTTCCGTAATTTACGAAAAACGGTGTCTGTTTTGTAGATGCCTGTATCTTGTTGTTGTAGCTGAATTCGGCAATAGACAGCCACCCAGACCAATCCTCTTGTCTATGGTCTACAAAAATCCTCAGGAACTGTTCCAAGTCCTGATTCATTCTTTCTGTTTGTCCATCAGTTTGTGGATGGAACGCAGTGGACAAGTCCATAGAAATCCCCAGCATCTGATTTAATTCCTTCATCATTTGTGCTGCGAATTGTGGACCTCTATCCGAGATAATAGATTCAGGGAGTCCATGTAACTTCCATATGTAGTCCCTGAATAAACTTGCCAACCCTTGGGCTGACGTTTCTTCTGACGTAGGTATGAAGTGTGCCATTTTAGACATTCTATCACACACCACCAAAATCGCATTGTGACCGTGTGATTCCGGCAATTTTGTAATAAAGTCCGCAGAAATATGCATCCAAGGCCTTGCTGGTGCCGAATTTGGCATTAGCTTTCCAGCAGGGGGTTCAGGAAAATTCTTGTTCCGCTGGCACTTATCACATCCACTAACGTATTTTTTGATATATTTGGTGATACCTGGCCACCAATAATTCCTTGTGACGAGTTCAATCGTCTTCCATTGACCTCCATGTCCTGCAATGGGTGTATCGTGGTGTAAACGGACTATCTCCATCCGTAAACTTTCATCTTTTGGAATGTAGACCTTTCCTTGCCAGAGGATAAGTCCTTGCTCCCACTGCCATTCTCTACTGTTCAAGGTTTTCACACCTGCTTTTTTCATTGCTTCCACTGCTTTTACCACTTGTTCATCTCGTGCTTCCGACTTTCTGATCTTGTTCAGTAAAGCTTTTTCTGAACTATCAATGAGCACATGACCATGCTGTAAGGCAGCAATCTTGAAAAATTCAGGCTTTAAGAGGGTGACATTTTTGTTATCATCATCCACCCCATTTTTGTGATCTGGCCTCCTGGACAGAGAATCAGCCTTCCCCATAGAACTCCCAGCTTTATGCAACAACACAAAATTGAAGCGACTGAGGTAAAGAGACCACCGAGCTTGGCGCCGATTGAGCTTTTTGGCACCCATAAAATATTCGAGGTTTTTGTGATCTGTCCAGATCTCAAATGTCTCTTTTGCACCTTCCAAATAGTGCCGCCAGGTTTCAAGGCAGCGCATAATCCCCAACATCTCTTTATCATGAACGTCATAATTACGTTCGGTATCGTTGAGGGATTTGGAGAGATAGGCAACTGGTCGCCATTTCTCATCGTCACATTGCATGGAAAGAACTCCTCCCGTGGCATAATCAGATGCATCAGACTCGATGCGGAACTTCCGATCTGAGTCCGGTGCCACCAACAACGGCTGTTCCGTGAAAATCTTTTTTAAGGTTTTAAAAGCTTTTTCTTGGGGTTCTGCCCACTCCCATGCCTTATCTTTTCGGACCAAGTCATGCAGCGGTCGTGCTACTTTTGCAAAGTCTTGGACAAACCTCCGATAATAGTTTGCCAATCCTAAGAACCGTTGCACATCTTTGACACATGTCGGTGTTGGCCATTGGACAATGGCATCTACCTTTCTTGTATCCATTTGAATTCCTTTTGCGCCAATGATTACGCCTAGGAATTCGACTTCCTCCACACACCATGTGCACTTTTCTGGCTTCACATACAGATCATTCTCTTCCAATTTTTTGAGAACTTCCAAAACAATCTTATCGTGCTCCTCCTTTGTCTTGGTAAAGATGAGGATATCATCGATGTAGATTATTACTTTCCCTTGATTGATCATATCTCGGAAAATATTGTTCATCATCGTTTGGAAAGTGGCCAGTGAATTGGTAAGCCCAAAGAACATTACAACTGGTTCAAAAGAACCTTCTGGTGTTGTAAAGGCAGCTTTCCATTCATCGCCTTCTTTGATCCATACATTATTGTACCCCCATTGAAGATCTAACTTTGTGAAGTACTTTGCACTACCTGCACGATCCACCAACTCCGAGATTAATGGTAAGGGATAGTTATTTTTAACTGTCCACTCATTGAGATACCGATAATCTTGTACCATCCTCTTTTTGCCATCTTTTTTGCTCACAAAGAACACTGGTGATGTTTGTGGAGACTTTGAAGGCCGTATGTATCCTTTGTTTAACTGATCATCAACAAAGTTACGTACTTCCTGTAATTCATCAGGAGACAAGGGATAGGCTTTAGCCTTTCTTGGTTGATATCCAGGCTTTGTTTCTATGGCATGATCCCATGGTTTTCGCACTGGCATTCTCTCGGAGGCTTTCTTTTCAAAGATTTGGAGATATTGATGATACTGTTTGGGTACCATCTCACTAGCAGTGACTTTTGCTAGTTCCTGCACACGTAAGGATGATCCTGCTTTTGGTCCAGCAGATCCTGATGGAAACAAAGGTAAAAATGGGTATTTATCCCCATATTTGTATTCCCTTGGGTGTTTCATCTGTTCCAAGTATGTGAGGTTCTGATCTTCCTCCTCTTTTTCCTCTAGCCAATGAGCGAAATCCAATTCCTTTTCCTGTTCCCACAAATATTGCAATACCTGCCAATGTTCAGCTGTGCGCACTTTCTTTTCTCTTTTTTTTGTCCACTCCCTTTGCCTATGTCCACATGACCGTGGGCATCGGGTTAACTTTACTTGTCCAGTTTCCCAATTGATTTCTGGATTATGCTTTCGTAACCATGTAGATCCAATGATTACATTTGTTTTGCCTAACTCGCAAATTTCAAAGGTCGCTCGTTCCCTATGACCATTAAAGGAAAGCAGAAGATCAACTTCGTGTGTGATCATTCCTCCTTCATTATTTGTACCATCCACATTCCGTACTTGAATGGGACGTATCAAAGGGATAAGTCTGAACCCTTTTTCCTTTGCGTATTTGGCATTCATAAATAATCCAGTAGCGCCGGAATCTAACAAAGCCTTCTGCTGTGTTTGCTCATGAGTGTCCAACGTCTCCAATCCAACTTCCATAAATATTTCATCCTTTTGGCCAAGGGTTCGGACCAAAAGTTGATGTCCCTTAGGTTCTCTTGGTAATACAGTTTCAACTTCAGCGCAAGGCGCTATATCACATTGTTGCTGTACTATTTTACTTGTAGATGGTAATGAAAAAGAGGAATTAAGCACAGATTTAACCGCTCTGCCGCGCTCGTGGGGAGTGACACCTTCAGCGCGAGGCGCTATATCACAGTGTTTCACCTTTGAGATCGCCTCCTGCGGAGACGTCTCGGATTTCCCCGAGACATCTTTTTCTACTGTAAAGTCCGAATCAAGTACCGAGAACCGATTGCGAGAATCTAGTGTGGGACTCACTGATCCTCTTGCTCTTTTAAATGTTCTTCTCCTTTTGCAAAAAACTCCTTCATTTCTTCAAACGTCATTGTCCTAATATCCAGAGTTGATCTGCAATTTCGCGAAATGTGACCTAATTTTCTGCATTTGTAACACCGGAGTGGCGGGCGTTGAGTTCGATCTACTTCCATTGCGTTTGGGTCGGGCCGATTTACCGTATTATTGGAACTCCCGGAGGCTCCAGCTCCCAATTGCCCCTGACGCGCTGATCCAGATCCGAATTTCCATCTGGGTTTAGGCTGGCCAGGGACTACCGTTCTTGCCGGATCCGGGCCTTTGGACACTCCTTCGCTCCTCTTAGCGGAGTTACTGGTCCGGGAGGAATAATACTGTTCCTCAGCTTTAGCTTGTCGCCATTGTCGGTCTAACTTAACCGCTCGTCTGTACCATTCTTCCACAGTGTCTGGAATGTTTTCTGACTCCATAATTCTCTTTCGCAATCCATTATTCAATTAATGCTCTTCCAAAGTAGCCGGTACCTCGCGCTACTTTTTTAAACTTCTGCACATGCTCCTCACATGTGCCCAATCCTTGCGTCATGGTACGTAATTCCGAAATTTTGGATGATTGCTCATCAGTATCGCCAAATTCGGCCTTGATTCTCCTAAACAGGGCTTCCACTGTTTGTGGAACCGTTTCATCATCGTCTGCCATTGCTTCCAGTAGATTGTCCCGCCAATCCACTGCAAATCCTTCCGATACATAGGACAGGACTAATAAAATCTGTTCTTCATCATCCGCATTTGGCATTTTGAGCTGTAAATATAACCGACATGCATTGATGAAATTGTTGACTTCGGACATCTTGCCCGAAAACACCGGTGGTTTAGCGACATCAATTTTTGATGCGCCATTCCAATTTGAGGGAATATTGAATACCGTCCCTGGCGGTATATTAACGACATTGGCTGGTTGGGGTGGCTGTGCTGCAGCCGCGGCGACTTCAGCAGCATTAGCCTGGAGTTGGGTTAATTGATTCTGGAGGTTGGTGATGGTGGCGGCTTGTGCATTGAGAAGATTCAGCAATTCTGCTGACGTCATCTCTTGTGCTGCTGCCATTTCGTTGTAAATGGGTGGCAGTGATGCCGGGGATAGTGATAGTGATGGTGGTGGTGGGGAAAAAGGTGGTGCGGGTTCACCGATGAAATCGGCGTCTGAATTGAACAGTAAGTTTGGATTTAAGGTTGCGGGATTAGCGACAAGAATGGGAAATGGTGCTGCTTCCCACTGATGTGGCTGTTCAGTGATTGAGTTTGATGAGGCTGATGAGGAAGGGGTGTGCAATGGTGGTATTGAATCGGAATCTGATACAAACGGATCTGTATCTAATCCTTCTAATACTTCTTGCCACAAAGAATCAATCTTGATGGAAGTGAGGGAGGTCTGGGCCTGTCACTTATTTGGGTAGGGTAAATACGTACGTAAGGGGTGCACTCAGGGTCCACAACCCTCCCTGCAGTGCTACAATATAGGTACGGTATTTAAAGATTACAACGACGTGAGAAGGTTTATCTAAGTGGGGGCCGAACGGTTGTCCCACTGACGCTACACCGTACGGGTGCGGTCCTCTCTCGGAAGCACGTGAGCAAGTGCCGGCTACCTCCGAGGTGTATGAAAAAGGTGGTATTTACTGTAGTTACTGTATAGCCTTAAGGGGCCTAGGCCAGGGCAATTTAACGTGCTAGGGGGCTGGCGAGGCTGATCCCTAGATGCATGTCATGTATCGTGTGACAAGTCCGGCACTGGTCTCCTGTGCACAGGTAACCCTATCGACCGGGTTAGGTCCTTCGGTTTGCGTAGACCGGGAACGTAGTGCCAAGTTAGTCGAGGGCCACGAGGCAGGGCCACAGGTGCACGGTTTTATAGTGTCCGGCAACTAATACCGCAATTTTAGAGTCAGCGTACGACTGTGTGAATCCCCCTGATTTCTGCCACTTAACCCTGTGGTCCGGGTCTGAGAATCGAGTGGGGCGGTGAGGATGAGCAGCCGAGTTCTACTATCAGGAACCCTTTGTCAAGACGACTCAGGGCCCCACTCAAGTAGTCTGTAGAGGGGAGGAGGGAGGAAGGGAGAAAACCCGAGAGAACTCGGCTGAGGACTCCGGGTGCTAGTTGCACTCCTTATATACCTAGGTACATGGTCTGTGCGTACACTACATGATGTAACGGCGAGGCACTGCGCATGCTGCGCATTGCTGTGCAATGAGTCAAGACGTTGACTCATCCTTGCCGTGATCCGTTATCTAATCTTATCTAATCCCTATCTTTTATCTAGGCGCTGACTGATAGGCGCTTGCTTAGTCAGCCAGTGTTATATAATAAAGAGAAAATGAATATAAAATGACTTAGTGAAAACGAAGTTTTTCAGTCGGTCATGACATTTATATACGTTAAGAGAACAATAGAAACTAAAGGGGAAAGAGCATAGCTATCTAGAAAAGGAAAGGTGAAGGTAGCTATGAAAGGAGATAACGTCCAAGCGTAACTATGGGTTTGTAGCAAGTAAATGTAGTCTGCTAACAAAAGGAAAAGATAATTGTAACATTACCCCCTTTGTATGCGAGAAGTCACCGACTTCTACCAGCCAGAAGTTGTCCAACCGTGATCCGTTCTAGACTCGGCCCATTTGACAGCATTATCTAGTTCTTTCGTCGACGTTTCCACCTTCCATTTGAGAGCTTCAGCAGCTCTGTGTAAATTTTGTGCGTTCCGGAGGAAGGAATTGCGCTCCTCGTAGGTCATCTCATGCGGGTCAATGGTGAGGGTGAGGGCGGCGAGGTTGTCAGTGGCGGAGGAGAGATTGGTGATGGAACATGTGGCGGTGGCGAGGGTGTCAGCGACAACAGTAAGTGTGGTATTCCTTTTGACGAATTGGGCAAAATGCGGGAGGTGGTGATTGTCAGGGTATACTTGGGGAAGCAGGGCGGCAGGATGGATATGTAAATCGTCGTCCTCGAAGTGGACGACAGTGGTATTTTCAATGAAGACCTCGAGCGGGAGGTCTGGAACGGCAAGGAACAGCGAGAGGGCGGCAGCGGTTTCGTCGATGCGCCAGTGAGCGCAGGAGAGGAGTGCCAAGGTGATGAAGTAGGCGGCGAGGGCAAAGAAGGTGAACATGGTTTCTTGTTACGAGGTAGGTTGGGTGTTAAGTGGTGATACTTGAAAATTTTATACAGATTCCAGGTCACTGATTTCTGTGTCTGAATTCCAACTTTCTGTGTCTAGTGGATCTTCGATTGCAGGGTCGGTGAGGAGTTCTTGTTCCTCAGTGATGAACCTGGTTAATGAATCTAAATGTTGGATTCCTGGTGTTGTTGTTGGGGTGACTAAGAATCTTCTGAATCTTCTGATGATATCCACTATTACCTCTCCCATTGCAGTAGACAAATAGTCAAGATCATCAAGGATGTCTTCTATGAGAATGCAAGGCCTTCCTGGTATTCTGATTCTTCGGCTAATTAACCAGATTTGTGTGCTACACTCCTGTATCTGTTTAGTGATCTTGTCCATCTGCTTGTATTCCTCCGGACATAGCAATCTTCCATGAGCACTTTTATAAACGTCACTGTTTCTGATGGCTAGAAATTGGTATGCAGGTGGATCCTTATTATAGGCAGGTAGATCGTTGGCTGCGAATCGTAGGTCATGGTACTTGGGAAGATAGTTCTGGATGGCATTGCAAGGGAACTCTGTTGTTCCTGAAGGGTTCTTTTGGTGACGGTGATCAAGTCGAGGGGTGCGATAGTATCATGTGACTAACGCCACAGTTCGGGTGAGTTTTCCTAGCGGGTTCGGTGCTCTAGGAGCATGTTGGAAAAGGAGGTATTGTATGTGGGTATAGACGGTCTTTTCTTTAAGAGCTATAGTGTATCAAGAGAGTGTTGAGCAGTTCCGTTTTGTATAGTGGTAATTTTGTTTCAAGACGTGGCGGTTTCTGTATCAAGTCATGGTTCAGAGGTGTCGGCGTTGTTGGTATTCTGATAGGATATCAGTGGCGTTTGCAAGATTGCGAGCGGGTTCCCAAGAGTTATCATTCGATCCATAGCCTTTCCATTTAACTAGGTAATGGTAGCCTGCGCCTCGTTTCCTGTGAGCTAGAATTGCCTCAACCTCGAATTCCTCTTGTCCGTTTACAAGATCAGGGGGTGGTTTCACATAATTCGGGCTGTGCGCAGTCGTTTCTCTATACGGGGTAAGGAGTGACGTATGAAACACAGGGTGAATGCGCCATTGTTTAGGGAGTTTCAATTTGTATGTTACTGGTCCCATCACTTGTTCGATTTCAGAGGGTCCTTCTCGTTTTGGTGCTAGCTTTCTGGACTGATATGATATGTGAAGATTTCGGTTCTCCAGCCATACTTTGGTGCCCTTTTCGAATCGTATTGCTTTATCCTTGCATTGTCTTGCTATTAATTGTCTTGCTAGTTCATGTGCTGCTAGCGCTTCTTCTCTGGCCTTCCTTAGGAACTGAAGGTGCTCCTCTGCTGCTGGTGTGGTCATTCGTGTTGTAGCTGTGGGAAGCGCAACAGGGTCCGTCCCATACATTAATCTGAATGGGGAAGTTTTGATTGTGTCATGATGTCGGTTGTTGTGAGCAAACTCGGCTATTGGGAGAAGCGGTTTCCATAGATGTGGTTCATTGGAGCAAAACATTCGAAGGTAGACTTCTAATTCCTGGTTGACTCGTTCTGTTTCTCCATCAGTTTGAGGATGATAAGCTGTGCTCATTCTATGGTCGATTCCTAGTGCTTTTCGTATTTCCTGAAATACTTTTGTGGAAAACTGTGGTCCTCGATCTGAGATCAAAACGTCAGGTAGGCCAAACCGTTTGAAAATTTCAGAGACGTAAAGTTCCGCAGTGCCTAGAGCATCGATTGTCTTGCAAGGTGTGAAAATTACCCCCTTTGTAAGACCATGGTCCACCATGACCAGGATTGAGTCAAAGCCATCAGAAAGGGGTAGATCCGTAATGAAATCAAGGGTTACTTGTTGAAAAGGACGGGTTGCTTTTGACGGAATTGGATGAAGGGCAGGTACATTTGGATGCATATTGATCTTCATCTGCTGACAGAGGGCGCATCCTTCTATCCATTCCCTGACATGTTTGAACATTCCGGGCCACCAGTAGTTACGCTTAAGGAGTTCAAGGGTTTTTAATCGTCCAGGGTGACCTGATGATCGTGCTTCATGCGTTTCTTTAATCAATTTGGTTCGTAATCCGTCTTGGTCAGGGATGTAGGTTTTGCCGAGATAGTGAACAATGCCATTGGTATAAGACCAATCTTGTATGTTCGATTTGATTGGTGGGGCGCGGTGCGTGGTGATAACCTCGATTAGAATGCGTCCGAAATCGTCTTTTGACATTGCTCTCTGAATTTCTGTGACTAGATCTTCCACAATAAGGCGAATAAAACGATCCTCTGGTAGGACTACAATGTCTTCTTGTAATTCACTGTTTCCCATATGATCAGGGCATTGGGATAGGGCATCTGCTTCAAACATTTTTGTGCCAGGGACGTGCTCAATGTGTAGGTCAAATTCTGATAATAGGGATGACCATCTAGCTTGTCTAGGCATTAAACGTTGGGCGGTTCGATAGTAGGACAGATTCTTGTGATCGCAGTGAACTATAGTGGTGTGGGGTGATCCGTGTAGTAAATGTCGCCAGGTCATCAATCCTTTGATAATTGCCAAGAGTTCTCGATCGTAGATCTGGTAATTCTGTTCCATTTGTGTTAATGCATGTGAGATAAATCCGCAGGGATGTAGGGATCCTGTTTCATCTGCTTGTTTCAAGACTGCTCCTATTGCCTTATTCGATGCATCGGTTTGAAGGATAAAGGGTCGAGTGGGATCTGGCATTAATAATACCGGCATAGATGCAAACCATTTCTTCAGAATTTCAAAAGCATTGTTCCGTTCAGTGGTCCAGTCAAATGGTTCCGTCTTCTTAGTGAGGTTGGTAAGTGGTTTAGCGATGGCAGCAAAATTTCCAATGAAACGTCGGTAAAAGTTCCCAAATCCGAGGAATGATCAGACTTGTTTGACTGTGGTAGGAATTGGCCAATCGGCGATCCCTGCTAACTTTATTGGGTCCATCTGAATGCGTCCAGGGGTGATGATCATTCCTAAGAACTCGACTTCCTGCGTGGCGAACTTGCATTTTTCAAGTTTCAGAAATAGATCATTATCTTGTAACCGTTGTAAAATTTGTTTTGTCTGCTCCTCCAGCTGTTCTAGTGTTTCCGCACAGATTAACATGTCGTCCATGTAAATGATCAGCCATCCTTCATTGATCATATCCCTAAAGTACTCGTTCATCATAGTTTGAAAGGTTGACAGCGAATTGCATAATCCAAAGAACATTACTGTTGGTTCATAGAGCCCTCGATTGGTAATAAAGGCTGCTTTCCATTTGTCTCCCTTCTTGATGCGAACATTGTTGTATCCCCATCGGAGGTCTAGTTTGGTGAAATACTTGGCACCTCGTAATTTAGTCATGAGATCGGAAACAAGGGGAAGGGGATATGCGTTCTTGATGGTCCATTCATTCAGGTATCGGTAATCCTGACAGGGTCGGAGTGCTCCGCTTTCTTTCTTTGCTACAAAGAAGAATGGTGACGCCTGCGGTGATGTAGATGGTTTAATGTATCCTTTCTTGAGTTGTTCATCAATCCATTTGTCTAACAGTCCTTGTTCCTTGATGGATAGAGGATAGAGTTTACTAGCCTTTGGGACAAAGCCTTCTTTAGTGTTGATTGCATGATCCCATGGTCAACTGGATGGGAAACATTCTGATGCCTTTTTGTCGAAGATGGTGCGCCATTGTTCATATTCCGTCGGTAGAGTGGTAGATGGTTCGTCCTTCTTTGGCCTATGTTCTAGTTCTTGTGATGCCGATGTTTTAACTCTAATCCAATAGTCGTCTTCGCCCCATTGCTGGGAGTCGAGGGCTAGCTGCCAGATTGCTTTTTGTGATGTGTCCAGATCTCCAATTTTCAGAGACTTCTCTCGCCAGTTGATGATTGGGTTATTCTCTTCCAACCAAGGTATTCCTAGAATCATTCGTTGATGACCTAGCTTAGTGATCCAGAACCAATTGATAAATTGTTGTCCTTCGATCATGTAACATATCTTTGTCCGATGTGTGATCATTCCTTTTGCATTTACTGTTCCATCTGCGTTCCTGACTTTAATTGGTTTCTTAAGTCGTTCTTTCCTGAGCTCCTTCACTGCTCCTTCATCTACAAATTTTCCTTCTGCTCCACAATCGATTAGGGCAGATGTTCCAGCGGGTAAATCGGTTGATTTGATAGTTAATGAAATGTGCTTGTCATTGTTGGATAATACTATTACAGAATCAAGTGCTAACTGTTCAGATCTCGATAATAAGGAAGGGCCAACCGCTGAGTGACACTTCCTAACTAAAAACCCTCATTTTCGAATTTGTTTAAGAGGGCATTCTTCTCTTCAGTAGTCATTGCTGAAAAGATGGCTCTAATTTTCTTTGCTGGTTCATCTTCTTCCTTCTGTTGTTCCTCAGTGACGGAATGAACTGCTTTATTCTGATAAGAAGACCTGGATGAAGATGCATCATTGCTCTTCGGGCAATTCCTGGAAATGTGTCCCTGTGTTCCACATCTGAAACACTTGCCAGTCTTTCGGTATTCCTCCTTTTGATCATCTGTCAATCGGCTAGGAGTTGTGGTATTTATAGCTCTGATTGCTCCGGATCAATTGTTGTTTCGACTGAAACGCGTTCCAGATCCATCATTGGTTCTCCTGTTTCCTTGTCCTGTCATGTCCCAAGCATTATGGTGATCCTCAGCTTTATCATAGGCTTCTTGCATCGTCCTGATCTTCCTTTGGTCCTGTAAGATTGTTCTAGCAAGTTCTAAGGGTAATCCTTTGACAAATGCCTGCAACTGAGCGGGTATTCCTGTGAGACCAGAGGTTCCTATATCCATGCAAAATTTTCTGATGTATTCTGGGACTGAAACGCCGTTTCCAACTCTTAATTTGGATAGATTGTTCAGGGCTCGAAGGGTGCTGTTGACTTCTCCCCAGTCATTGATGAAACATGTTTCAAATGCTTCATAGTTGCTCCATTTGAACGTGGCTGTGGTACTGCCTCTGTTGTCATTCAATTCGCTTCGGATAATAGTTTTCCAATCGTCTAGTTCTGGTCCCATGCATGCAAGCGCATACCTGACTTTCTTTTCGTCTTTTCCTTCATAGTTCTGTTCATTGAGGGTAAAGTAGTCCTCAAGCTGTCCTAAAAATGACCTTGCTTCGATTCGTTTGCCTGTAAAAGGTCGTATAGGCTGCGGTTTGATATCTCCTTTAGAACTAGTATTGGTTTCAGATGCCATTCTTGGTTCAGGAGTGATCGGTGGTTCAGGGTTAATTGGTGGTTCAGGGGTTGGTGTTCTGGTGATCGGTTTCGGTTCTGGAGTAGGGGTTCTACTCGGAGTTTTGGGTTTCGGAGATGGGGGTGGTCCTGGTTTCGAGTAATCTGTATCAAACGGGTTTTCCTCAAGCTTGGCTTGTTCAATTCGTAGTAATTCCTCCCACTCTGCTAAAAGGCTAGCTGTGATTCCGTGTCGGTTGCTTCCACTAAAGAATTTCTTATAGAGGGTCCTTCCTAGTTCGTTTTCTGGTTCCTTAACAAGGTAGAGCGGTTCTCCTTGTACTTCACTACCCCAGTCTAGGTAGATTTGATCGGGTAAATCGAATTCAAAGGCTCCTGAGTAGAAGTCTCCTGAAAAATATTTGTCTGGGACTGGTTCGTTTCGTTTCGGTCCATCTGTAACAAAGTACCAGGTTCGTTGGTAGAGAAAAACTTCTTGTTGTCCAAGGTAGGTTTTCCCCTTATAGGTGACGGATCCATTCGGGGGTCGTTCCTGAGAGCTGCGGGTCTCGATGGTGTCGGCTAGGGGTGATACCCTGAGCTGGTCCTGAGTTCCAACTTATGTTACGGTCAATGTCCACAACGTCGTTCAGCATCCAAGTCTACAGCGGTAAACAGAGTCTCGGTCTGTTCCCAACCACTAGACAAGGGTTCTAGGCGCTAAGTCTGACAATGACGAAGGCTAGAAAGAGAGCGAGGAGGGCGGTTGAGGCGACGAGCGAAAGAGCGTTCAAGTTATGGATATGATTCGACTAAGTTGGAACTAAAGAACTACGGTACATGAGAGGGGTTTATATACGTTAAGAGAACAATAGAAACTAAAGGGGAAAGAGCATAGCTATCTAGAAAAGGAAAGGTGAAGGTAGCTATGAAAGGAGATAACGTCCAAGCGTAACTATGGGTTTGTAGCAAGTAAATGTAGTCTGCTAACAAAAGGAAAAGAGAATTGTAACAAGAATGGGCGGAGATGAGCCTCAAAAAGGATGAGATCTATACCTGGAAAGATCTGGAGCGCCTAGAGCGACATGGAAAATTTAATAAACGAGCCAGATTTGGAGGACAGGGAAAGTCAAAGAAACCAAGATCCAAATCGCCTGCCACCATATCCTTGTTTGTACAAGGAGTATCCAAGAACCAATCGGTCAGATCTCTCCCTGAGTTAGGACAAGTGACAGTAAAAAAGTCTTATTCCCAAGTGGTCATAAGCACATATGGACCAAGCAAAGCGCTAACCAGAACTCAAGGAGCAGACTGGACCTGGAATGGTGGATCAGTTGCAAACCCATTGGACTGGTTAAAAGAGGATCTGGCAGCACCCAGCTCGTCCAATACGGAAGCACGAAAACAGGAGATTGACAATTGGAGACGGGAAATTAGAAAGGATATCTCTACTCCCTATCCGTACCCAAAACCCCGATATGATAGACATATGCTTCATCCGGATATTCCGGGATTTTGTTACTTGTTCCTGATCAAAGCACAATATTGGGATGAATATAACTGGCCTGCATACCCCCAGATTCACGAAGTAGTATCCTGGGACCCTAATCTGCGGAATGAACAGATCAGAATCTCGATTCATCGAACTCATGGCCTGGAACATTGCTATCATATTGATAAGCAGATGAACGGGTACGACGGGTGGGTGCATTTAGATTTGATGAACCAATCTGGTTCAGGGCATAAACGGCTTGGTGCATTCTGGTTCACCGCTGACATGCTCACGAATATGTATAATGCATTAACTGGCTGGCAGACAGTATGGGTGGAAGAGACAGAACTACCTGCTCCTAATGGCGCTACTCTGGCGCAGGTAGCCGCTCAGGAGGACGTCATACAGAGGCAGCAGATGCAATGAGAGGAAACCATCACGGCAATCGGACAAGTGGTGGCTGGAATTGTAAATGAATATCGACGAGCCAACCCAATACCACTGCCTGCACCTCTCACCAAAGCTGAGATGCCGGATTACTATGAAGGAGATCCTCGCATGGTCGATGGATGGTTGAGACAGATGAGAACATACTTCACGCTGGCAAGAGAAACCCAGTTGGATCGAAAAATCTCAATTTGTCTTTACCGGATCAGGAAAGGAAAGGATAACCAAGCAGGAGATTGGGCAGGAGTTAAACTCAAAGCCGTCCAGGATGCGGACCAGGAGTACCAAAATGAGATAGTCAACTCCGGTTGGCCAACCAATTTATCTTGGGCAGTACTCAATCAAGGCACCATTGTGAATGATCATGAAATCCGACGACCTTTACAAAATCAGTTTCCTTTTATCACTTGGGAGGACTTTGCAACACAAATGCATGAGTTCTTTATGTCGACCGAGACCCGAGAGAAGGCAACTGATGCAATCTTGGCATTAAAACAGGGGAATACAATGATCGAAGATCATGTAGTCAGGTTCAACACACTATTGCCATTGGTCGGTTGGGACAACAGGGCGTTGATTGCGTTGTTCAAACAAAACATCAACCCTGCACTAGGACGAGATTTGATTAGGCACGGAAATCTAGGGGATGATGCAACCCTGAAGCAGATTCAGGATCGGGCAATAGAGTTGGCACGGGCTTATCGCAAAGCAATGGAAGCATACGGGCCGGATAGGCAAAAAGGCAGATACAAAGAAAAAACGGTTGCTAAGGATAGTAAACCAAACCAGTTTCAATACAGTATGCCAACAACCTCCAAAGACCCGAATGCCATGGATGTTGATAAAAATAAAAAGCAAGTTGTGGGAAGTTGCTACAATTGTGGAAAGGAAGGACATTTCACACGGGATTGTCCGGAGCCCAAGAAACCACGATGGAAGGATAAGGGGAAGTGGAGGGCAAGAGAGGTTAGAATGGAAGAGCTCACTGAGGAGCAATGGAAAGAACTCGGAAAAGAAAAGGGTTTTGGAGAAGGCCAGTAGGCGAGTGCTCAGCGCTGCTGGCTAGTAGAGTTTCAGAATCGGACAGTGATTCTTGTGTAAATGTACAAGATTTATTATATGAATATTCCTCTCATATTCATTGGATTTGAAACTTAAGTGTGAGCGCAAAACCCAGAATTAAGCAGTGGACTCCTGCTTGGGTGATGAGGCAGATATGGCAACAAGACAAAACTGTTGCAATAGAATGTTTAAAAGGATGGGTTCATGAGAAGCGTTTATTTGAAGTAACACCACAATTGCTGAAAGAATTAAATCAACAGTCAGAATCAGAAGCAATGTGGAATTTGACACAACTACAACAACAAATTGTCAAGGCTTCAGGAAGACAAGAGATGAACCTAAAAGGAATTATAACTACTATGGATACAGGATCCACAATTCCTGTTACGGCTTTAGTTGACTCAGGATGCACAGGATCGTGCATCAATGATGAATTTGTGGAAAAACACCGAATGAACAAGCGGCGCCTCCTGCAGCCAGTACCAGTTTATAGCACAGATGGAACTCGTAACACCATGGGGAATATTGAGTACATGGTCCAGTTTAAATTGCGAATTGGGGATCACAAAGAAGTAATGGACTGCTGCATCGCACACCTAGGAAAAACGGACCTGTTCTTGGGGCATGATTGGTTACAATTGCACAATCCCAGTATGAACTGGAAAAGGCAAGAAGTGACTTTCAGTCAGTGTCCAGGAACGTGTTGGAATCAATCCAGCATGAGCGAACTTGAGGAGGAGGTGGAAGAAACCGAATCCTTAGAAGATGGGGAACATCTGCTGGCCGTGCATATAGGAACAGAAGAGTTGAAACTATGACCACTCTCAACAGATATTGCAGCAAAAGAGGTGTTGGCTAGTAAAAAGCGATCCCTAGAAGAAACTGTGCCAGGGCATTATCTCAAGTACCGAAAGGTATTTGAGAAAGAAACTTTTGACAAACTACCCCCGAGGCAGCCATGGGACCATGCCATCGAGTTTATTCCAGGAGGACAGCCAACAGACTGTAAAGTGTATCCATTAAATAAAGAAGAACGGGAACAGCTAGACGAATTCCTTGAATAAAACCTGAAGTCTGGGTGGATTAGACCAAGTACTTCCGAACAAGCATCACCATTCTTCTTTGTCAAGAAAAAAGATGGAAAATTGAGACTGGTGCAGGACTACCGGAAATTAAATGACATTACAAGGAAAAACCAATACCCATTGCCCTTGATTGGCGAATTGATTGATCGGTTATCAAAAGCCAAAGTCTTCTCCAACATGGATATCCAATGGGGTTATAATAACATTAGGATCAAAGAAGGCAATGAGTGGAAAGCGGCTTTCAAAACTCATCGCAGCCTGTTTGAACCACTGGTCATGTTCTTTGGTCTTTGCAACTCCCCAGCAACATTTCAAACAATGATGAACAACATCTTTCGACAGGAAATTGCTGAAGGATGGGTTGTCATCTACATGGATGACATTCTGGTGTTCTCTCAATCACAGGATGCACATACGATGCATGTTAATTGCATCTTGGCAAAATTGAAAAATCACAAGTTGTCCTTGAAACCAGAGAAGTGTTGGTTTGATCAACCTCAGATCAACTTCCTAGGACTGGTCATCAGTCAAGATTCTATTCAAATGGAAGAAGGCAAAGTCCAGGCTGTGGTTGATTGGCCAACCCCTACTTGCAAATGCGAACTACAGCAGTTTTTGGGTTTCGTCAACTTTTATCTGTGTTTTGTACCAGGATTTGCTAAAACGGCCAAGCCTTTGACGGGCCTTACTGGCAAAGTTGAGTGGCACTGGACAGATCAGCAGATGTTGGCCTTTCAGGGACTGAAAGACCTTGTGGCGAGGGAGGTAATCCTCAAAATTCCCGATGATGATGGTCAATTTCATGTTGAAGTAGATGCATCTGATTTTGCAATTGGCGGAATTTTGTCTCAGCAAAGCAAGGATAGTACATGGAGACCTGTGGCTTTTATTTCAAAGTTGTTAAACAAAGCGGAGCGGAATTATGAGATCTATGACAAGGAAATGCTTGTGGTTATGCATGCGCTTTATGAATGGTCCCACTACCTTGAGAGTGCAAAGGAACAGATCGAGGTTTTAACAGATCATCAAAACCTTACATACTTCCGAAAACCACAAAACCTGAACAGATGACAAGCACGATGGGTCACAGACTTGCAAGAGTTTAATTTTGTCATTAAACATCGGTCTGGAAAGTCTAACTCGAAAGCAGATTTACTGTCAAGAAGAGCAGGACACAAGAAGGGACAAAGTGATAACAAAGGAGTAATACTCCTGAAGGATCATTTGTTTGTAAGGGTCTATGATGATGATCAGGCAATCGAGGACATCATTAAAGAAATCCAGAAGGTTTTGGCTTGGCAACGGGAGACTCAGGTTCGGCAAGGCCTTGAACAGCAGGACCCTGACTTTAAAACCGAAAAAGGGTTGGTTGAATGGAAGGGTCAGATTTACGTACCAGCAGATGCACGGATCAGGGGTGATTTGATTCAGATTCATCATTCTTGGGGACACTCAGGGGTAGCCAAGACTGTGGAAAGCATCACCCGCAACTTCTGGTGGCCACAAATGCGAAAAGACATCAAACGCTTTATACGAGGATGTGAACCATGCCAAAAAGCAAAGCCAAATCGACAGCCCAGAGCAGCACCGTTAATTCCGAATGAAATTCCTGATGCACCATGGGGAGTTATTTCAGTAGATCTAATTGGACCATTGCCAGACTCAAAGGGCAATGACATGATCATGGTTGTAGTAGATCAGTTCACAAAAAAGGCGTACTTCCTTCTGACAACATTGTCAACTACTTCTCAAGGGGTAGCCGTCTTGTTCAGGGACAATGTCTTTCGAGAACACGGCTTGCCAACAAAGGTTATCAGCAATCAAGGACCGCAATTCATCTCCAAGTTCATGGACGACTTATATGGGATCCTAAAAATACAGGCTAATAGATCTACGGCTTATCACCCACAAACTGATGGACAGACGGAACAAGTTAATCAAGAAGTCAAGGAATTCCTGACAATGTTTGTCAACCATCGACAAGACAACTGGAGTGATTGGCTTGCAGTAGCTCAATTCTGCCACAATGATCGAATACATTCATCCACAGGGTTCTCACCGTTTTTCATGAACTATGGGAGACATCCCAATAAAGGGATGAATCCGCTGTATCAGCCGAAAACTGTTGTCATGGAGGAACTGGTCAAAGAAATCGAGGATGTTCATGCCAAGGCTAAAACTGCACTGGAGAAAACCGCTGAAGCAATGAAAAGGCAGTGGGATGCTCACAGAACTCCAGCACAAAACTACAAACCAGGTGATAAGGTGTACCTCAGCACAGAAAATTTGCCAACACTTCGAGCAACTAAGAAGTTTGATGGCAAGTTTGTGGGTCCCTTAGAAGCGGTTGAGAAGGTTGGCAAGTCTGCATACCAGCTAAATATCCCTGCTGCGTGGAAGATCTACAACGTCTTTAACGAAGTACTCCTAAAGTCATACATCGCTCCGGAATTCCCTAACCAAATCAAAAAAGTTGCCAAACGCAAAGAGGCACAGATGGCAGAGGAATCGGAAGATGACAAGTATGAAGTTGAGGAAGTCGTAGACAGCAGAGTCAGTGGACGAAATGGTGGCAGACTGGAGTACCTGGTCAAATGGAAAAATTATCCTGTGGAAGAATCAACATGGGAACCAGCAGAAAACCTCACTAACGCTAAGAAGGAGGTTCAGAAATTCCATAGACAAAACCCAAGTGCACCCTGACAACTGGCATCAACAGACTTATGGTTTAAAAATTGGCATAACTACACGGATACAAAGGCTCCCAAACGGTTGTTCGGATGGGAAGACGGTAAATTTGAGTGTGACTACCTTGACAAGTTAAAACGGAATTGGCAATGGTGGAAAGGCAACCGCAAACTCATCTACGCTGAACCCGACATGGAAGGGGTGTTCTCGAGAGACCTTGAGCGCAGTGGGCCGGTTAAACCCACGCTTAATTCCTCTAGGCAGACCAACGCATGACTTCCCGGGACGTGAAGTCTTGAGGAGGAGGTCATGTTACAATACGGACTTTTTCCTTATTTTTCTCTATTTTATTCAGAGACCTACGGACGTATAACAAGATGCGAGCATACGGCGCGGGACCCCTATCCAGATAAGGCAGGAGGATTATATAACCCAAGGTAGCTATACAATCAAGGCCGTTAGGGGATATTGGGTGAAACGGCGTTTGCAGGAAGGGACCGGGAGTCTGGGTAAGTCCAGACAGGTCTGGGAGATGGGTCTGGGTCTTGGTGCTGTGCGTGCATGGCCTTAGCAGCTACGCAGACTGTGTGCACAGACCAGTGACTCAGGTATATAAGGTGTATGTTCTGTAGGTAGGAGTCCTTAAGACTCTAGATTGTTTCCTCCTTGTAGGTCACAGACTATTGTGTCTAGGCTTCGTCTCAATACATTTCTCTTCTCTCGAAGCTTGTGATTGTGTATAAGGATTAGTCCTAACAGTTTGCCTCTTGCGGGAATGTCTCAGAAGTCCTTAAGACTCCTGAGATTGTTCTTGCATCAACCCGGTCAGCGCTAGGCGCTATATCAAGGGGCTGTGCAGTATCTAATCTATCTAGTACAGCGTATCTATTATGAGAGTCCAGTATGGGACCTACTGACTCTCTTCCTCTTTTAAATTCTCTTCTCCCTTTTTGAAGTACTGTTTTATTGCCAGTAGCCAATTGGCTGTAGTCACCTTATAACGATAAGATGAGGCTATCTGTTATCAATGTTGATGTCGCCCAGTTCCTCGAGGCTGTCTGTAGACACGTGCTGCAACGTGTACAGAGTCAGACGGTTGTTGCAAACTAAACTCTCCTTGCCACTGTCCGCGACAACGAGCAAGACTTGCTCCGCACTATGACCAACGACGAAGGGTGTGATTAGAAGACTCTAGATTATGTTAGGACTAATCCCTGACACAATCACAAGCTTCAGAGAAGAGAATGATATAGAGATGAAGCTAAAGACACAATAGTCTGTGACCTACAAGGAGGAAACAATCTAGAGTCTTAAGGACTCCTACCTACAGAACACACTCCTTATATACCTGAGTCGTTGGTCTGTGCGCACAGTCTGTGCAGCCACTAAGGCTATGCACGCACAGCAACAAGACCCAGACCCATCTCCCAGACCTGTCTGGACTCACCCAGACTCCCGGTCCCTTCCCGCGAACGCCGTTTCACCCAATATCCCCTAATAGCCTTGATCGTATAGCCACCCTGGGTTATATAATCCTCCTGCCATACCTGGATAGGGGTCCTGCGCCATATGCTCGCATCTTGTTATACGTCCGTAGGCCTCTGAATAAAATAGAGAAAAAGACAGAAAAAAGGTCCATATTGTAACACTGGGAGACAAATGGTTCCCAGTACAAGAAGGGGAATTTTCAATTCCTCTTGGTAAGGTGGGGGAGGGATCAGGCAGTGCAATGCCACCTACTAGAGGGTCCTTCAAAGAACCCATAAAATTTAAAGAGAACATGAAGGGCAAATCCAAGCCTGACAAACGTTCTCATTGACTAGAGGACGTCAACCTTCAAAGGCTAGCTGGCGCGTGCACAGAAGGTACTACCTCCATCACCATGGAGGAACGTCTAAAAATGCACCGAAAATGAATTGAAGAGATCCAAGGTTTATTTATCCCTGAGAAACCAGATCTACCACCCTTAAGGGAAATAAATCATGAGATTCCTTTGATAAATCCGAATCTCAAAATAAACCACAGGGTGCCCAAGTGCCCTGAGCCGCTCAGAGATGAGCTCAAAGCGAAGGTTGATCGCTATTTAGAGGCTGGATGGTGGGAAAGGACTAGCCTTCCTTCATCGGCACCTCTTTTAATTGTAATTAAACGAGATGGAAAGATAAGAACTGTCATTGATGCAAGGCAACAAAATGACAACACCTTAGTGGATGTTACACTGATGCCTGACCAAGAAACGATCAGGAATGATCTAGCAAGAGCCCGATTTAGGACAAAAATTGACCTCTCAGATGCGTATGAACAAATCTGCATCTTGCCCGAGCATGAACAGCGCTCGGTATTTGCAACAATATACAGCAATATGATCAGCCGTGTCATGCAACAAGGAGATAAAAATGGACCTCCAACATTCCAAAGGCTCATGAACGTCTCTTTTGCTGATATGATAGCAGATTTCTTACACTGCTATCAAGACGACATATTTGTGTACTCCAACACATTGGAAGAGCACAATAGTCACCTTGAGGTGACTTTCAATAGATTGCATGAACTCAAGCTCTATTTGAGTCGCAATCTCAAGAAGATAGACATTCTATCCACTAGAATGGACTGTCTTGGATATATTATTGACAATGATGGAATTCATATCGATCCTTCTAAAATTGATAAGATCCTAAATTGGAGAATGCCTAGAGACTATACAGACGTTCTCAGGTTCAACGGAGTGATCCAATACTTGTTGCAATTCCTGCCAAATGTCACGGAGTTAACTGCTCCATTAACAGGAATGTGCAGCAACAACCGGGAGTTCGTCTGGACGGACTACCACGAGAATTGCTTCCATAGACTTAAAAGACTGGTTGCTAAGGCACCAGTCTGTAAACCGATAAATAAAAACCTAGATGTTCCCATCTGGGTTATTACAGACGCTTCCGCTAGCGGAATAGGTGCCTGGTATGGGCAAGGCCCTACTTGGGACACCTGCATGCCTGCAGGATTTATATCCCACAAATTCACCTCAGCGCAGATGAACTACTGCACTTGGGAACAAGAGCTACTAGGGATCCTAGAAGCTCTATTGTGTTGGGAAGACAAGCTGCTAGGTCTCTGGTTCACAGTAGTGATGGACCACCAAGCACTAATTTTCTTCAAAGAGACTCAAACCGGGTCTCAAAGATATATGAGATGGTGGGAATACCTATCTTGATTTAACTTTGAGATGAAATATCTCAAGGGAGAGAAAAACAAAGTAGCAGATAGTTTATCGCACTACTATACAAATGACGGACCAAATGAGGTCCATGATGTTGCAGCGTATGTTAATGCTGACTCGAGATTAGATCCGGAAGGAGAAGATCTCCCCTTAAACAGGCGAGACAAATTAACTCAGTCTCATGCCCATCTAGCAATTATTGAATTGGAGGACACCCCAATTCAAGACAAATTAGAGACTCGAGAAATTGAGTTGAAAGAGTTAACTTCCAATAAGGAAGTCGGAACAACTGAGGCCCCAGGCCTCAATCTAGACAACAATTCACTAAAGGTCATCTTGAAATGTATTCCCAAGGAATACATAAATGATAAATTCTTTGCAGAAATCTGGAAGAATGTAGATCGATATGATAGATTCGATCTAAAGAAGGGGATCCTATGGACTACCAATAGGATTGGGCAAAAAGAAGTCTGTGTGCCAAACAGACTACTTGAAGGGAAGAGCATCCGAGGTGTCATCATTGATACCTGCCACCTCACATTGGGTCATCTTGGAACACAAAGAATGCTAGGGTACACCAGGCATTGGTTCTGGTGGCCTAATATTGCCACAGATATCGAGGATTTTTGCAAATCCTGCGGAAAGTGTCAAACGACGAAGGTCTCACAACAGAAAATGCCAGGATGGCTTCATACTATGCCTATCCCATCGAGACCTTGGGAAAGCGTAGGAATGGACTTTGTTGGTCCATTCATCGAAGTAGAAGGATCGGATTACATCCTTCTTGTTATTTGTAGGATGACTGCCATGGTTCACCTACTTCCTACTCGAACGAATGTATCAGCTAAGGGAATAGCTGAACTGTTTGTTAAAGAAATTGTCAGACTCCATGGTATACTGGAGTCTATTGTATCTGATAGGGATATGAAGTACACTTCAATGTTTTGGAATAAACTCAGCAAAATTCTGGGACAATGACTATTAATGTCGTCGTCCTACCACCATCAAACTGATGGCTCTTCAGAAAGAGCTATCCAAACGATGTCTCAGATATTGAGATCGCTAGTAAACGACTACCAGGATAACTGGAAGTCGCAATTACCAATGGTTGAGTTTGCAATGAACTCAGCAGCCAGTGAATCCACTGGCTACTCTCCGTTCGAATCCAATTACGGATGGATGCCCAGAATGATTCAAGGAATCAACCATGGAGCATCACATATGGGAGTAAATCAATTTGTAGAGAACATCAAGGATGTTCTCAATAAAACGTTTGATAAACTAACTGCTCAATGCATGCGCCAAGTGGTAATGGCAAACAGACATCGCCGGGGAGGGCAAGCCTTTCACAAGGGAGATTTAGTCTTCCTCTCAATGGAAAACATCAATCTCCCAAAAGGACAAGCTCGAAAGCTTTGTCTGAAATACATAGGACCCTATAAGGTCCTAGAAAATTTCCCAGAACAATCTACATACAAGATTGATCTACCACCGGACCTGAGGGTGAGACGTATTCATGACGTCTTTCATGAAAAGGTCCTAAAACATTACATCAAGAATAACTTGAATACATTACGACATTGGGAATGACCCTGAACAAGAATGGGTCGTCCAAGCAATAGAAGACCACTGAAGGTCTCCTAAACTCCTTTTCAAGGTGCAATGGGAACTTGGAGATTCCACTTGGGAACCTCTGGAAGTCGTGGAAGAACTCGAGGCTCTAGATCAATACCTAGAGCTTGAGGGTGTGGAAACGCCCTCAGATTTACATCACGAGTAAAAAAACGCGATGGTGGCAGTGAAACGGCCGATTGGCCAACCAGGTGTCCTGGGAATTGTTTCCAACTCCGAAACAAAACGCGAAAAAAATTCCCACACAACAATTTATTCAAACGACATGTGTGCAGACCGCCAGTCATTATGAACATTCAAGGAGAGAGGAACAGTGTGATGAGTGTGACCGCTCTCCTCACATAGGAGAACCGAGCCAACCAGGCTCACGACAACAGAGGAGACCACCGTCTCCTCAAGAAACCATGGATGCCACTGACATTCTTTCGACTTTAGTTCCAGACTGGGACATCCACCCGGTCGTCCACCTTCCCCTGCACCCAAAACAGTGCAGGGAATGTGCTCGTTTTTCTAGGCACGTCCTGGAAAATACACAAGGGGGTGCTCTAGCCCTCTTCATCAAAAAACAATGCAGGCACTGGGAGGAGGTCCTGGAAATAAAAAAGGAACTAGACCAGGCCTACAATGACGGTCTAAAGAGGGGTGAGAGAGGACTCCGAGAGCTCAAGGACAAGCTCGATGAGTACTATCAGAGAGTTGCAAGACTCTCAAAGGAAAAATAGACTCTTGAAAAGAGAGTCGAAGAACTATCACAGAAGTTGAGGAGTGAAAACTGCTCTAGGTTGGCCCATGCCAGCAGGGAAGAGGCTTGCCAGGGCAAACATTGGGGCAAGCGGAAACGCCAAAGCTCTCCCCCCAGAGATTGCCGCCCCATAGCCCCATGCCACCAAATCTCTCCCACAACTTTTGTTCCGGCCGAGGAGGCCTGTCTACGCATTCCTCCTCCAACTCTTCTGTCCTCATCTGCCCCCTCCCTTTTGACAAAAGGAAAGGGAAAAAGGACCATGTATGAGGTGGATTCGGACTTCGACAGTGAATGCGAAGTCAACACAATGGCTCCTTCTCTGTCAGGTGATGAGGAGGAGCTTGAAACAGCACTTGATGAATCCAGGTGCAAGCACACCCGACAACTTCACAGAGTTGAGGGAGAAAACCCTTCTTCCTCCTCTAGAATGATAGTAGACAAAGCTCCCCTCATCTCAAGAATTGAGGGAGCCTCATCTCAATCAAAGAGATACGAGCCTCCCACAGGCTCCAGGAGAACGAAGACTGGGCAGTTTCCCCTGGGTTGTCAAAATTCTCCTCTAGGGGACCCAGCGTCCTTTAGGCTCAATAAAGTCAGCAGACTTTATAAGTTGAGCAAATTCGGACACGTCCACATGGACATGAAAACCTATTGGGACAAGGATGCCGCTCATCTGTGGGCAAAACAACCAGCTGCTGGTAAGTGGTACTGGGAGAATGGGAAGCCCATGCAGATGGCGAGAGAGGCATCTAAGGTGCCTCTCGATCAAAGATCCACTGCTCAACATTGGGTGGTGAGAGATGCTACAGCATCAGGATTCCTTCCCCTCAGTGACTTATCGAGGGAACCCGACATTGAAGAGCTTGCTAGGAAGGGCAAGCTCCCTACCTCTATCCAGCCAGGAACAGACAGCCGCTACAACATCCTAGACATTACAGTGTGGATGTTCCTCAAGATGATGGAACCCCATCCAAGCGAAGGCACTGCCACTTGGTTCTGGTGGCTGTCATGCCATCTCTTTGAGAAACTGGGCCTATTTAAGAGCACTCTGGCTCGACTAAGGCTCATGGAGGATGAAGGATGTTTAGTTGCGTATGCCCCATACCGGCTAGTCCACTTGGGCGAATACATGCTTGATGATGTAGTTACGCACTTTCACAAGTGCGGACTAACATCCAGGGACTGCGATTCCCTGTTCAGAGATTTCACAAGAAATCATCTGGCGAGCATGGAACTGCCACCAGAACCCACTTGGAGCAGGGTTTACCCGGTACTGAGGGTCTCAAGACCCTCCTTATCTCAAAGAAAGAAGGCCAAGGGGAAGAGAGGGAAACCTCTCTTTGAATGCCTTGAAAAAGGCTTAAAAATCGCTTCAAGGACCAAACCCCTAGTCCTCCCATATGATGAGGGACCCCCAGCAGGGAGCGCTCCAGACAACCCAGATGTGTTACAATTCTCTTTTCCCTTTGTTAACGGACTACATTTACTTGTTACAAACCCATAGTTATGCTTGGACGTTGTCTCCTTTTATAGCTACCTTCACCTTTCCTTTCTTAGATAGCTATGCTCTTTCCCCTTTAGTTTCTATTGTTCTCTTAACGTATATAAACCCCTCTCATGTACCGTAGTTCCCTAGTTCCAACTTAGTCAAATCATATCCATAACTTGAACACCCTTTCGCTCGTCGCCTCAACCGCTCTCTTCGCTCTCTCTCTCTAGCCTTCGTCATCATCAGACTTAGTGCCTAGAACCCTTGTCCAGTGACTGGGAACAGACCGAGACTCTGTTTGTCACTGTAGACTTGGACGCTGAATGACGTTGTGGACATCGACCATAACACTGTTACAGTTCTCTTTTCCCTTTGTTAACAGACTACATTTACTTGTTACAAACCCATAGTTACGCTTGGACGTTATCTCCTTTTATAGCTACCTTTACCTTTCTTTTCTCAGATAGCTATGCTCTTTCCCCTTTAGTTCCTATTGTTCTCTCAACATATATAAACCCCACTCATGTACCGTACGTAGTTCCTTAGTTCCAACTTAGTTGAATCATATCCATAACTTGAACACTCTTTAGCTTGTCGCCTCAACCGCTTTCCTCACTCTCTCTCTAGCCTTTGTCATCGTCAGACTTAGTGCCTAGAATCCTTGTCCAGTGATTGGGAACAGACCGAGACTCTGTTTGTCGCTGTAGACTTGGATGCTGAACGACGTTGTGGACATTGACCATAACATAAGTTGGAACTCAGGACTAGCTCAGGGTATCATCCCTAGCTGACACCATTGAGACCCGCAGCTCTCAGGAACAACCCCCAAACGGATCCGTCACCTATAAGGGGAAATACTATCTTGGACAAAGAAAAGTTTTTCTTTACCAACAAACCTGGTATTTTCTTACAGAAGGACGGAAACGAAACAAACCAGTCCCAGACAAGTATTTTTCAGGAGACTTCTACTCAGGAGCCTTTGAATTCGATTTACCCGATCAAATCTACCTAGACTGGGGTAGTGAAGTACAAGGAGAACCACTCTACCTTGTCAAGGAACCAGAAAACGACCCAGGAAGGACCCTCTACAGAGATTTCTTTAGGGACAGTGACCGACACGGAATCACAGCTAGCCTTTTAGCAGAGTGGGAGGAATTACTACGAATTGAACAAGCCAAGCTTGAGGAAAACCCATTTGATACAGATTACTCGAAACAAGGACCACCCCCATCTCCGAAATCCAAAACTCCGAGTAGAACGCCTACTCCAGAACCGAAACCGATCACCAGAACACCAACCCCTGAACCACCGATTAACCCCGAACCACCGATCACTCCTGAACCAAGGATGGCATCTGAAACCAGTGCTAGCTCTAAAGGAGATATCAAACCGCAGCCTATACAACCTTTTACAGGCAAACGAATCGAAGCAAAGTCATTTTTAGGACAGCTTGAGGATTACTTTACCCTCAACGAACAGAACTATGAAGGAAAAGATGAAAAGAAAGTCAGATATGCGCTTGCATGCATGGGACCAGAGCTAGACGACTGGAAAACTATTATTCGAAGCAAATTGAATGACAACAGAGGTAGTACCGCAGCCACATTCAAATGGAGCAACTATGAAGCATTTGAAACACGTTTCATCAATGACTGGGGAGAAGTCAACAGCGCCCTTCGAGCCCTGAACAATCTATCCAAATTAAGAGTTGGAAACGGCGTTTCAGTCCCAGAATACATTAGAAAATTTTGCATGGACATAGGAACCTCTGGACTTACGTGGGGTGGGCACTACTGGGCGTGCATGATGGTGATGGTGATGGCAATGACTGATAATGACAACTGAGAGAACGAGGATGACAACGAAGCAGAACAAGGATGAAAACCCGAATTAAAGATGAAGGAGGGAAGGTAGTATATTATTTTTAACCTACAGTCACACAGTGACTATCAACCAACTGCTTACTAATGCTCCAAATCCAGCCATTACTCCTATTTCCACCATGGCTGAGCCAAAGGCTCATCATCCCCATCCAACTTGAGAAACTGACCATCCTCGGTCAGACTGGTGAAACTAATCCTTTTGCTGAAACTAAACTTGGGTGGGCAGCCGCAGAGATGTTGCAAACTGGGTGTGAATAAACAATGTGAAGTGGTATAGTGTACAGACTTGAAGAAGGGCAGCTATCCTGCCATCATGGGGGCAGATAACTGCAGAGATGTCGACAAGTGGGCACATGGGGCTAATCTTTGATAAAACGAGTACGCAGACTTTGCGAAGGGCGGCTGGTCCATAAGGAAGTCGAGAGACTGTGACGGAAATGGGTCCACTAGTCAGAACGGCAGAACGGGTTCAGGGTGCGGGAACGAGGGCATTTGGCGGCGGCAGTTGAGGGTGGCAGTTGAGAGCGTGGCATGGATTAACGTGGTGCGGCGGCTGGACTGTAGTGGTCGGTGTACTTGATGACGTGGCGGCTGTCATCCATTGGTGCAGAGAGTTGAACGGCATATACTACTTGCTAAAGGGGTGCGCGCAGTGTGGTGGGCAGACGAGGTGTCGTTTTCACTGAAACGGCAGTCATGGTGCTTGCAACACAGTTGAAGCGAGGTTGAATGTCGTATGGGTAGGGGAAGGGCTTGAACGCGTTGACGATGACGTGGTGCGGCGATGAACTTGACAGTGGTGGACTGTGTTGCGGTTTTTATTGGGCACTAGAAAAGCTGACAGTTGGTAGCGGCATGATGGAAACGAAGGGAGTTGAGACGCGGGTCAGATCCTAACTCGTTGGGCGCGGAAACATGAAGACGGTGGCAAAGCAGTTCGATCCGACAGCGACTACCAAAAGAGTACTTGATGTAGCCCCGTCATGGTATGTGGCGGCTGCCAAATGAATCATAGTTCTTCAAACTAAAGCTTGCTTGTGAATGGGCGCTGATGCGGTATTGACGCAGAGGTCATCGTCGAGGGATCCATTGACCATAAATGTTGGAACGTGAGACAAACTTTGTGACTGTGTCTCCATTGTGCTATGACATGAACTGTTTCTTCCTTTGCTGGCTAGCTGTAGGTCGAGGGCTGTGTAACGTAGGTGTGGCGCATAATTGGCGTGATTGGCGTGAGGCTGGGCCAAGCAGCATACATGAGGCACGGATGTAGCCGGGAAAGCTCGGGTGCACTCGGAAGTGTGGGTTATAAAAGTGTCGTTGTAGTGTCTGGAAGGCACGGGAGCTGAAACAAGTGTGTGCACCAGGTGTCATTTGTTGAGGGAAAGGGTGTCTATCTTGTCAAGTACTGTAGGGGTGCTGGTGGACATCTTCTGTGGCCTCACTGGGGCAGCCAATATGATGAGCAACTCCCCAGCCTAGACTGGCATGGGGGTTTTTGTGTGTGAGTCCGTTTGAAGGTTCCAGCACCCCGTTTTCGTTGTGGGGTGGGCACTACTGGGCGTGCATGATGGTGACGGTGATGGCAATGACTGATAATGACAACTGAGAGAACGAGGATGACAACGAAGCAGAACAAGGACGAAAACCCGAATTAAAGATGAAGGAGGGAAGGTAGTATATTATTTTTAACCTACAGTCACACAGTGACTATCAACCAACTGCTTACTAATGCTCCAAATCCAGCCATTACTCCTATTTCCACCATGGCTGAGCCAAAGGCTCATCACCGATCATCAACTGGCGAGAGAAATCTCTGAAAATTGGAGATCTAGACACATCACCAAAAGCAATCTGGCAGCTAGCCCTCGACTCCCAGCAATGGGGCGAAGATGACTATTGGATTAGAGTTAAAACATTGGCATCACAAGAACTAGAACACAGGCTAAAGAAAGACGAACCATCTACCACTTTACCAATAGAATATGAACAATGGCGCACCATCTTTGACAAAAAGGCATCAGAACGTTTCCCATCCAGTTGACCATGGGACCATGCAATCAACACAAAGGAAGGCTTTGTCCCGAAGGCTAGTAAACTCTATCCTCTATCCATCAAAGAACAAGGGTTGTTAGACGAATGGATTGATGAACAACTCAAGAAAGGATACATTAAACCATCTACATCACCGCAGGCATCACCATTCTTCTTTGTAGCAAAGAAAGAAAGTGGAGCACTCCAACCCTGTCAGGATTATCGATACCTCAATTAATGGACCATCAAAAATGCATATCCCCTTCCATTAGTTTCCAATCTCATGACCAAACTACGAGGCGCCAAGTACTTCACCAAACTAGACCTCCGATGGGGATACAACAATGTTCGCATCAAAAAGGGAGACGAATGGAAAGCAGCCTTTATCACCAATCGAGGGCTCTATGAACCAACAGTAATGTTCTTTGGATTATGCAACTCGCCGTCAACCTTTCAAACTATGATGAACGAATACTTTAGAGACATGATCAATGAAGGATGGCTAATCATTTACATGGATGACATGTTAATCTGTGTGGAAACACTGGAACAACTGGAAGAGCGGACAAAACGAATTTTACAACAGTTACAAGATAACAATCTATTCCTGAAATTAGAAAAGTGCAAGTTCGCCATGCAGGAAGTTGAATTCTTAGGAATGATCATCACCCCTGGACGCATTCAGATGGACCCAATAAAGTTAGCAGGGATTGCCGATTGGCCAGTCCCTACCACAGTCAAACAAGTCCGATCATTCCTCGGATTTGGGAACTTTTACCGACGCTTCATTGGAAATTTTGCTGCCATCGCTAAACCACTCACCGACCTCACTAAGAAAACTGAACCATTTGACTGGACCACTGAACGAAACAATGCCTTTGAAATTCTAAAGAAACAATTTGCATCCATGCCAGTGTTATTAATGCCAGATCCAACCCGACCCTTTATCCTTCAAACCGACGCATCAAATAAGGCAATTGGAGCAGTACTGAAACAAGCTGATGAAACAGGGTCCTTACACCCTTGTGGATTTATTTCACATGCCTTAACACAAACGGAGCAAAATTACCAGATCTATGACCGAGAGCTCTTGGCAATCATCAAGGGATTAGCAACTTGGCGACACCTATTACATGGATCACCGCATACCACCATAGTTCATTGCAATCACAAGAATCTGTCCTACTATCGAACCGCCCAACGTTTGACACCTAGACAAGCTAGATGGTCATCCCTATTATCAGAATTTGACCTATGCATTGAGCACGTCCCTGGCACAAAAATGTTTGAAGCAGATGCCCTATCTTGACGCCCTGATCACATGGGAAATAGTGAATTACAGGAAGACGTCATAGTTTTGCCGGAGGATCGCTTTATTCGTCTTATAGCAGAAGACCTAGTCACGGAGATTCAGAAGGCAATGTCAAAGGATGATTTCGGACATATTCTAGTCGAGGTTATCACCATGCATCGCGCCCCACCGATCAAATCAAACATACAGGATTGGTCTTATACGAATGGCATTGTTCACTATCTCGGCAAAACCTACATCCCTGACCAAGACAGATTACGAACCAAATTGATTAAAGAAACGCATGAAACATGATCATCAGGTCACCCTGGACGATTAAAAACCCTTGAACTCCTTAAGCGTAACTACTGGTGGCCTGGAATGTTCAAACATGTCAGGGAATGGATAGAAGGATGCGCCCTCTGTCAACAGATGAAGATCAATATGCATCCAAATGTACCTGCCCTTCATCCAATTCCATCAAAAGCAACCCGTCCTTTTCAACAAGTGACCCTTGATTTCATTACAGATCTACCCCTTTCTGATGGCTTTGACTCAATCCTGGTCATGGTGGACCATGGTCTTACAAAGGGGGTAATTTTCACACCTTGCAAGAAGACAATCGATGCACTAGGCACTGCGGAACTTTATGTCTCCGAAATTTTCAAATGGTTTGGCCTACCTGACGTTTTGATCTCAGATCGAGGACCACAGTTCTCCGCAAAAGTATTTCAGGAAATACAAAAAGCACTAGGAATCGACCATAGAATGAGCACAGCCTATCATCCCCAGACTGATGGAGAAACAGAACGAGTCAACCAGGAATTAGAAGTTTACCTCCGAATGTTCTGCTCCAATGAACTGCATCTATGGAAACCGCTTCTCCCAATAGCCGAATTTGCCCACAATAACCGACATCATGACACAATCAAAACTTCCCCATTCAGACTAATGTATGGAACGGACCCTGTAGCGCTTCCCACAGCTACAACACGAATGACTACACCAGCAGCAGAGGAACGCCTTCAGTTCCTAAGGAAGGCCAGAGAAGAAGCATTAGTGGCACATGAACTAGCAAGACAATTAGTAGCAAGACGACACCAGAATAAAGCAGTATGATTCGAAAAAGGCACCAAAGTATGGCTTGAGAACAGAAATCTTCACATACCATATCAATCCAGAAAGCTAGCACCAAAACGAGAAGGACCCTTTGAAATCGAACAAGTGATGGGACCAGTAACTTACAAATTGAAACTCCCAAAACAATGGCGAATTCACCCTGTGTTTCATACGTCACTTCTTACCCCGTATAGGGAAACAACTGCACATGGCCCGAACTACATGAAACCACCCCCTGATCTTGTAAATGTACAAGAGGAATTTGAGGTAGAGGCAATTCTAGCCCACAGGAAGCGAGGCGCAGGCTACCATTACCTAGTTAAATGGAAAGGCTATGGGTCGAATGATAATTCTTGGGAACCCGCTCGCAATCTTGCAAACGCCACTGATATCCTATCAGAATACCAACAGCGCCGACACCTCTGAACCATGACTCGATACAGAAACTGCCACATCTTGAAACAAAATTATCATTATACAAAACAAAACTGTTCGATACTCTCTCAATACACTATAGCTCTCAAAGAAAAAACTGTCTATACCCACATACAATACCTTCCCCTCCAACACATTCCTAAGGCACAAAACCTATCAGAACGACTTACCCGAACAATGGCACTGATCACACAATATTACCGCACCCCCTGACTTCACCATCACCATTGGAAGAACCCTTCAGGAACCATGGAGCTCCCTTGCAACATTGTCCGGAGCTATCTTCCCAAATACCATGATCTACAATTCGCAGGAACCGATTTACCTAACTATAACAAAGACCCACCAGTCTACCAACTTCCAGCCATCAGGAACAGTGATGTTTACAAAAGCGCTCATGGGAGACTGTTATGCCCGGAAGAATATAAATGAATTGATGAAATCACTATACAGACATGGGAGTGTAGCGCACAAATTTGGTTAATTGGACGAAGGATCAGAATCCCAGGAAGACCTCGTATCCTTATAGAAGACATCTTCAATGACCTTCAGTACTTGTTTGATGAACAGAGGGAAATAATTGCGGATATTATCAGGAGAATCAGAAGATTCTTAGTCACTCCAACAATGACACCAGGAATTCAACACTTAGATTCGCTAACCAGGTTCATCACAGAAGAACGAGAACTCCTTACTGATCCTGCAATCGAAGATCCACTAGATATAGAAAGTTCAGATTCAGACATGGAAATCAGTGATCTGGAATACGTATAAATTCTTCAAGTATCACCACCCAACGCCAAACTCACATCGTACCAAGAAACCATGTTCACCTTTTTTGCCCTTGTCGCCTACTTCACTGTCCTGGCCCTCCTCTCCTGTGCTCACTGGCGCATTGATGAAACCGTTGCCACCCTCTCACCCTTTATTGCCGTCCCAGACCTCCCTCTCAAGGTCTTTATCGAAAACACCACCATTATCCACTTTGAGGACAATGACCTTCACATCCACCCAGCAGACCTCCTTCCCCAGGTGTACCCAGACGATTACCACCTCCCCCACTTCGCCCAATTCGTCAAACGGAACACCACGCTCACCGTCATCGCCGATGCCCTTGCTGCCGCCACCTGCTCCATCACTAACCTCTCCTCCGCAACCGACAACCTCGCCGCGCTCACCCTCACCATTGACCCTCATGAAATGACTTATGAGGAACATGATTCATTCTTACGAAACGCTCAAAATCTGCATCGCGCCACTGAAGCGCTCAAGTGGAAGGTGGAGACCTCTACAAAAGAATTGGACAACGCTGTCAAGTGGGCTGAGTCCAGAATGGACCATGGCTGGACGACTTCTGGCTGGTAGAAGTCGGTGACTTCTCGCATACAAAGGGGGTAATGTTACAGTTCTCTTTTCCCTTTGTTAATGGACTACATTTACTTGTTACAAACCCATAGTTACGCTTGGACATTATCTCCTTTTATAGCTACCTTTACCTTTCCTTTCTCAGATAGCTATGCTCTTTCCCCTTTAGTTCCTATTGTTCTCTCAACGTATATAAACCCCACTCATGTACCATAGTTCCTTAGTTCCAACTTAGTCGAATCATATCCATAACTTGAACACTCTTTAGCTCGTCGCCTCAACCGCTTTCCTCGCTCTCTCTCTAGCCTTCGTCATTGTCAGACTTAGTGCCTAGAATCCTTGTCCAGTGATTGGGAACAGACCGAGACTCTGTTTGTCGCTGTAGACTTGGACGCTGAACAACATTGTGGACATCGACTGTAACACGGACCATGGCTGGATGACCTCTGGCTGGTAGAAGTCAGTGACTTCTCGCATACAAAGGGGGTATTCTTTTTTCCCTTTGTTAAATGGACCACATTTACTTGTTACAAATCCATAGTTACACTTTGGACATTATCTCCTTTCATAGCTACCTTCACCTTTCCTTTCTCAGATAGCTATACCTTTTCCCCTTATGATTCTATTGTTCTCTAAATGTATGTAAACCCCTCTCATGTACCATAGTTCTTTAGTTCCAACTTAGTCAAATCATATCTACAACTCAAATGCTCTTTTGCTTGTCACCTCAACTGCTCTCCTCGCTCTCTCTCTCTAGCCTTTGTCATTGTCAGACTTAGTGCCTAGAACCCTTGTCCAGCGGCTGGGAACAGACTGAGACTCTGTTTGTTGCTGAAGACTTGGACGCCAAACGACATTGTGGACATTGACCGTAACAAAAAGAGCCTTATATGGACTTAAACAAGCTTCATTAGCTTGGAATAAAAAAGCAAATGAAAGTTTAAATCCACTAGGCTTTGGACAATGTCTTTCAGACACTGGAGTCCATGTTTGCTACAAACAAAAATCAATCATAGTAGCAATACTATATGTTGATGATGTGTTGTTCATGGGTAATAATAAAAACTTACTCATGGAATTAAAACACAGATTTATGAAAAAGTGGGAATGTAGAGATTTAGGACTCATTGCTGAATATCTTGGGATAAAAATAGTCCGAGATAGGAAGAGAAAATTGATTACTCTTGATCAAATTAATTATGCAAAGAAAATAGTTAAAAGATTTGGTCAAGAAGATTCAAAAACTGTATGCACACCATTGCCAGCAGGAAATATACCTGCTACAAATACAGGTCAAGCAACTTCTCAGGAAAGAAGTTACTATCAATCAATTATAGGGTCACTATTATATGTATCTTACTCTTGGCACAAGATATGATATTACTCAGGCAGTAATCATGATGTCACAACTCATGGTTAATCCTTCTAAAGAACATATTGCTAAGGCATTATATATAATCAAATATGTGAATGCATCAGTTAATGGAAAAATCACATATAATGGTTTTAATAAAGAAGGATTAAATGCTTATGCTTATGCTGATTGGGCTGGAGACCAAATCACAAGAAAATCAGTAACAGGCAATCTTGTTCTATTAGCAGGAGCTCCGATTAGTTGGATCTCTAGAAAACAAAAAACTGTTGCTCTTTCATCTACAGAAGCAGAATACATGAGTTGGTCAGATTGTTCTAGACAGATCATGTGGATAAAATCTCTGTTTAAAGAGCTTGGTTTTTCTACTGGAGCAATTGATCTAAAAGTAGACAATTGAGGATCAATATTCCTAGCAAGGAATCCTGCTCAAGGACATAGAACAAAACATATTGATATACAGTATCATTATGTTAGAGGATGTGTTGAGAATAAAGATGTCAACATTCAATATGTTCCCACAAATGATCAGTTAGCTGATATCTTAACCAAGAACTTAACTTGGCAAAAGTCTAAAGAGTTAAGAAATAAAATTGGCATTAAGATCCTCAATGAGGGGGAGTGTTGAAATGATCTGAAAAGATTGTGATAACATTTTGGATCACTCCGATCTTAACTGATCTTATCTTATCTGTCCCAGAATAGTCCGTTCCCCTTGTAGATAATATCTGTAGTAATGGGACAGAAGTATTTTTGACAGATATTATAGAGTTTGACATATGTCATACTCAGACAATAAGTGCACCATGTGCACAACTGTGCAATGACTCCGCATTACCAAGTGCAATATAAATCATCAGTCAGCAATACTAATATTGCTGACCTCATGCATGTAGATAGACAGTATATATACTTGTGTATGTAGTTGTCATAAACAGTTCAGTTCTCTGCTCTACTAGGTGATCACCACAAGCGGACCTAAGTGTTAAACTACAGCTACAAGTGAGTATTTACTTACCAGCTCTACCCATTCTACTTCGCCCCTGTCATGCTCTGCTTTGACAGGTGCATGTTAGCAAATTTTGCTATGCAAAACTTGAAATTATATATAGCTCAGTCATTTGAAAAATTATTTGGATTGTGCACATGGCAAAAGACAAGCCACATTACAGTTTCCACATGTTGTTTTGCATCCAGTGAACTTTGAAGTTTTGAAAACATTTTGTGTCATGTAAAATTCATTGTCATATTTTTTGTATAGCATATTATCAAATGCTTACTGTAAAATGAATGGCAAAATTTAAAACTTGTATTATCATTTCATTTAAAATTTCATTTGGATCTTGCACATGGCAAAACATAATGCAAAACAATATGTTTGGGTCCCAAAAAGATTTATAAATTCTTTTGTGTTTTACATTATCTGTTACGGTCGATGTCCACAACATCGTTCAGCGTCCAAGTCTACAGCGGCAAACAGAGTCTCGGTCTGTTCCCAACCACTAGACAAGGGTTCTAGGCACTAAGTCTGACGATGACGAAGGCTAGAAAGAGAGCAAGGAGGGCTGTTGAGGCGACGAGCGGAAGAGCATTCAGGTTATGGATATGATTCGACTAAGTTGGAACTAAAGAACTACAGTACATGAGAGGGGTTTATATACGTTAAGAGAACAATAGAAACTAAAGGGGAAAGAGCATAGCTATCTAGAAAAGGAAAGGTGAAGGTAGCTATGAAAGGAGATAACGTCCAAGCGTAACTATGGGTTTGTAGCAAGTAAATGTAGTCCGCTAACAAAAGGAAAAGAGGATTGTAACATTACCCCCTTTGTATGCGAGAAGTCACCAACTTCTACCAGCCAGAAGTTGTCCATCCGTGATCCGTTCTAGACTCGGCCCATTTGACGGCATTATCTAATTCTTTTGTCGATGTTTCCACCTTCCATTTGAGAGCTTCAGCAGCTCTGTGTAAATTTTGTGCATTCCGGAGGAAGGAATCGCGCTCCTCGTAGGTCATCTCATGCAGGTCAATGGTGAGGGTGAGGGCGGCGAGGTTGTTGGTGGCTGAGGAGAGATTGGTGATGGAACATGTGGCAGCGGCAAGGGTGTCAGCAACAACAGTGAGTGTGGTATTCCTTTTGACGAACTGGGCAAAATGCGGGAGGTGGTGATCGTCAGGGTATACCTGGGGAAGCAGGGCGGCAGGATGAATATGTAAATCGTCATCCTCGAAGTGGATGACAGTGGTATTTTCAATGAAGACCTCGAGCGGGAGGTCTGGGACGGCGAGGAATGGCGAGAGGGTGGCAGCAGTTTCGTCGATGCGCCAGTGAGCGCAGGAGAGGAGTGCCAAGGCGATGAAGTAGGCGGCAAGGGCGAAGAAGGTGAACATGGTTTCCTGTTACGAGGTAGGTTGGGTGTTAAGTGGTGATACTTGAGAATTTTATACGGATTCCAGGTCACTGATTTCCATGTCCAAATCCCAATTTTCTGTATCTAGTGGATCTTCGATTGCAGGGTCAGTGAGGAGTTCTCGTTCCTCAGTGATGAACCTGGTTAATGAATCTAAATGTTGGATTCCTGGTGTCGTTGTTGGGGTGACTAAAAATCTTCTGATTCTTCTGATGATATCTGCTATTACCTCTCCCATTGCAGTAGACAAATAATCGAGATCATCAAGGATGTCTTCCATGAGGATGCGAGGCCTTCCTGGTATTCTGATTCTTTGGCTAATTAACCAGATTTGTGCACTACACTCCCATATCTGTTTAGTGATCTCGTCCATCTGCTTGTATTCTTCCGGACATAGCAGTCTTCCATGAGCACTTTCATAAACGTTGCTGCTTTTGATGACTAGGAGTTGGTAGGCGGGTGGGTCATTATTATAGGCAGGTAGATTGTCGGTTGAGAATCGTAGGTCAAGTCATGGTTCAGAGGTGTCGGCGTTGTTGGTATTCTGATAGGATATCAGTGGCGTTTGCAAGATTGCGAGCAGGTTCCCAAGAATTATCATTCGATCCATAACCTTTCCATTTAACCAGGTAATGGTAGCCTGCGCCTCGTTTCCTGTGAGCTAGAATTGCCTCAACCTCGAATTCCTCTTGTCTGTTTACGAGATCAGGGGGTGGTTTCACATAGTTCGGTCCATGCGCAGTCGTTTCCCTGTACGGGGTAAGGAGTGACGTATGAAACACAGGGTGAATGCGCCATTGTTTTGGGAGTTTCAATTTGTATGTCACTGGTCCCATCACTTGTTTGATTTCGAAGGGTCCTTCTCGTTTTGGTGCTAGCTTTCTGGACTGATATGGTATGTGAAGATTTCGGTTCTCAAGCCATACTCTGGTGCCTTTTTCAAATCGTATTGCTTTGTCCTTGCGTTGTCTTGCCACTAATTGTCTTGCTAGCTCATGTGCTGCTAGCGCTTCTTCCCTGGCTTTCCTTAGGAACTGAAGGCACTCCTCTGCTGCTGGTGTGGTCATTCGCGTAGTAGCTGTGGGAAGCGCAACAGGGTCCGTTCCATACATTAGTCTGAATGGGGAGGTTTTGATAGTGTCGTGATGTCGGTTATTGTGAGCAAACTTGGCTATTGGGAGAAGCGGTTTCCATAGATGCGGTTCATTGGAGCAGAACATTCGAAGGTAGACTTCTAATTCCTGGTTGACTCATTCTGTTTCTCCATCAGTCTGAGGATGATAGGCTGTGCTCATTCTATGGTCGATTCCTAATGCTTTTCGTATTTACTGAAATACTTTTGCGGAGAACTGTGGTCCTCGATCTGAGATTAGAACATCGGGTAGGCCAAACCGTTTGAAGATTTCGGAGACGTAAAGTTCCGCAGTGCCTAGTGCATCGATTATCTTCTTGCAAGGTGTGAAAATTACCCCCTTTGTAAGACCATGGTCCACCGTGACCAGGATTGAGTCAAAGCCATCGGAGAGGGGTAGATCAGTGATAAAATCAAGGGTTACTTGCTGAAAGGGGCGAGTTGCTTTTGACGGAATTGGGTGAAGGGCTGGTACATTTGGGTGTGTGTTAATCTTCATCTGCTGACAGAGGGCACATCCCTCTATCCATTCCCTGACATGTTTGAACATTTCGGGCCACCAGTAGTCATGCTTAAGGAGTTCAAGGGTCTTTAATCGTCCAGGGTGACCTGATGATCGTGCCTCGTGCGTTGCTTTAATTAATTTGGTTCGTAATCCGTCTTGGTCAGGGATGTAGGTTTTTCCGAGATAGTGAACAATGCCGTTGGTGTAAGACCAATCTTGTATGTTTGATTTGATCGGTGGAGCGCGGTGCGTGGTGATAACCTCGATTAGAATACGTCCGAAATCGTCCTTTGACATTGCTTTCTGAATTTTTGTGACTAGATCTTCTGCAATAAGACGAATAAAACGATCTTCTGGTAGGACTACAATGTCTTCTTGTAATTTGCTGTTTCCCATATGATCAGGGCATTGGGATAGGGCATCTGCTTCAAACATTTTTGTGCCAGGGACGTGCTCAATGTGTAGGTCAAATTCTGATAATAGGGATGACCATCTAGCTTGTCTGGGTGTTAAGCGTTGGGCTGGCCAATCGGCTATCCCTGCTAACTTTATTGGGTCCATCTGAATGCGTCCAGGGGTGATGATCATTCCTAAGAATTCGACCTCCTGCGTGGCGAACTTGCATTTTTCAAGTTTCAGGAATAGATCGTTATCTTGTAACCGTTGTAAAATTCGTTTTGTCCGCTTCTCCAACTGTTCTAGTGTTCCCGCACAGATTAACATGTCGTCCATGTAAATGATCAGCCATCCTTCATTGATCATGTCTCTAAAGTATTCGTTCATCATAGTTTGAAAGGTTGATGGCGAGTTGCATAATCCAAAGAACATTACTGTTTGTTCGTAGAGTCCTCGATTGGTAATAAAGGCTGCTTTCCATTCGTCTCCTTTCTTGATGCGAACATTGTTGTATCCCCATCGGAGGTCTAGTTTGGTGAAATATTTGGCGCCTCGTAATTTAGTCATGAGATCGGAAACAAGGGGAAGGGGATATGCATTTTTGACGGTCCATTCATTCAGGTATCGGTAGTCCTGACAGGGTCGGAGTGCTCCACTTTCTTTCTTTGCTACAAAGAAGAATGGTGATGCCTGCGGTGATGTAGATGGTTTAATGTATCCCTTCTTGAGTTGTTCATCAATCCATTTGTCTAATAGTCCTTGTTCCTTGACCAATAGAGGGTAAAGTTTACTAGCTTTTGGGATAAAACCCTCCTTTGTGTTGATTGCATGATCCCACGGTCGGCTGGATGGGAAGCGTTCTGATGCCTTCTTATTAAAGATGGTGCGCCATTGCTCATATTCTGTAGGTAGAGTGGTGGATGGTTCGTCTTTCTTTAGCCTATGCTCTAGTTCCTGTGATGCCAATGTTTTAACTCTAATCCAATAGTCATCCTCACCCCATTGCTGGGAGTCAAGGGCTAGCTGCCAGATTGCTTTTGGCAATGTGTCCAGATCTCCAATTTTCAGAGATTTCTCTCGCCAGTTGATGATCGGATTATTTTCTTCTAACCAGGGTATTCCTAGAATCATTCTTTGATCGCCTAGCTTAGTGATCCAGAACCAATTGATAAATTGCTGTCCTTCGATCATGTAGCATATCTTGGTTCGATGTGTGATCATTCCTTTCACATTTACTGTTCCATCTGCATTTCTGACTTTAATTGGTTTTTTAAGTCGTTCTTTCCTGAGCTCCTTCACTGCTCCTTCATCTACAAAGTTTCCTTCTGCTCCACAATCGATTAGGGCAGATGTTCCAGCGGGTAAATCGGTCGATTTGATAGTTAATGAAATGCGCTTGTCATTGTTGGATAATACTATTACAGAATCAAGCGCTAACTGTTCAGATCTCGATAATAAGGAAGGGCCAACCGCTGAGTGATGCTTCCTAACTAAAAACCCTCGTTTTCGAATTCGTTTAAGAAAGCGTTCTTTTCTTCAGTAGACATTGCAGAAAAGATGGCTCTAATTTTCTTTACTGGTTCGTCTTCTTCCTTCTGTTGTTCCTCAGTGACGGAACAAACAGCCTTATTCTGATAAGAAGACCTGGATGAAGACGCATCATTGCACTTCGGGCAGTTCCTGGAGATGTGCCCCTGTATTCCACATCTGAAACACTTGCCGGTCTTTTGGTATTCCTCCTTTTGATCTTCTGTCAAGCGGCTAGGAGTCGTGGTATTTATAGCTCTGATTGCTCCGGATCGATTGTTATTTCGATTGAAATGTGTTCCAGATCCATCAGTGGTTCTCCTGTTTCCCTGTCCTGTCATATCCCAAGCATTATGGTGATCCTCAGCCTTATCATAGGCTTCTTGCATCGTCTTGATCTTCCTTTGGTCTTGTAAGATCGTCCTAGCAAGTTCCAAGGGTAACCCTTTGACGAATGCCTGCAACTGAGCGGGTATTCCGGTGAGTCCAGAGGTTCCTATATCCATGCAAAATTTCCTGATGTATTCTGGGACTGAAACACTGTTTCCGACTCTTAATTTGGATAGATTGTTCAGGGCTCGAAGGGCACTGTTGACTTCTCCCCAGTCATTGATGAAACATGTTTCAAATGCTTCATAGTTGCTCCATTTGAACGTGGCTGTGGTACTGCTTCTGTTGTCATTCAATTCGCTTTGGATAATAGTTTTCCAGTTGTCCAGTTCTGGTCCCATGCATGCAAGCACATATCTGACTTTCTTCTCATCTTTTCCTTCGTAGTTCTGTTCGTTGAGGGTGAAGTAATCCTCAAGCTGTCCTAAAAATGACCTTGCTTCGATTTGTTTGCCTGTAAAAGGTCGTATAGGCTGCGGTTTGATATCTCCTTTAGGGCTAGCACTGGTTTCAGACGCCATTCTTGGTTCAGGAGTGATCGGTGGTTCAGGGTTGATCGGTGGTTCAGGGGTTGGTGTTCTGGTGATTGGTTTCGGTTCTGGAGTAGGGGTTCTACTCGGAGTTCTGGGTTTCGGAGATGGGGGTGGTCCTTGTTTCGAGTAATCTGTATCAAATGGGTTTTCCTCAAGCTTGGCTTGTTCAATTCGTAGTAATTCCTCCCACTCTGCTAAAAGGCTAGCTGTGATTCCGTGTCGGTTGCTTCCACTAAAGAATTTCTTGTAGAGGGTCCTTCCTGGTTCGTTTTCTGGTTCCTTAACAAGGTAGAGCGGTTCTCCTTGTACTTCACTACCCCAGTCTAGGTAGATTTGATCGGGTAAATCGAATTCAAAGGCTCCTGAATAGAAGTCTCCTGAAAAGTATTTGTCTGGGACTGGTTCGTTTCGTTTCCGTCCTTCTGTAGCAAAGTACCAGGTTCGTTGGTAGAGAAAAACTTCTTGTTGTCCAAGGTAGGTTTTCCCCTTATAGGTGACGGATCCGTTCGGGGGTCGTTCCTGAGAGCTGCGGGTCTCAATGGTGTTGGCTAGGGATGATACCCTGAGCTGGTCCTGAGTTCCAACTTATGTTACGGTCAATGTCCACAACGTCGTTCAGCGTCCAAGTCTACAGCGGCAAACAGAGTCTCGGTCTGTTCCCAACCACTAGACAAGGGTTCTAGGCACTAAGTCTGACGATGACGAAGGCTAGAAAGAGAGCAAGGAGGGCTGTTGAGGCGATGAGCGGAAGAGCATTCAGGTTATGGATATGATTCGACTAAGTTGGAACTAAAGAACTACGGTACATGAGAGGGGTTTATATACGTTAAGAGAACAATAGAAACTAAAGGGGAAAGAGCATAGCTATCTAGAAAAGGAAAGGTGAAGGTAGCTATGAAAGGAGATAACGTCCAAGCGTAACTATGGGTTTGTAGCAAGTAAATGTAGTCCGCTAACAAAAGGAAAAGAGGATTGTAACATTATCCAAAATCCTGATAAAAATGTTATATTTTGCTCTGCTACAAATCTACAGCTAAATTTAAACATCACACATTGCATTTTGCACTGATTTTGCCATGTGCAAAATGTGGCTCACCCAGCTGTGAGAGGTCTACCTTCGGATGTTTTGCACTAATGAACCACACCTATGGAAACCACTTCTCCCAATAGCCGAGTTTGTTCATAACAACCAACATCATGACACAATCAAGACTTCCCCATTCAGACTAATGTATGGAACAGACCCTGTTGCACTTCCCACTGCTACTACATGAATGACTATGCCAGCAGCTGAAGAATGCCTTCAGTTCCTAAGGAAAGCCAGGGAGGAAGCACTAGCAGCACATGAGCTAGCCAGACAACTAGTAGCCAGACAATACAAAGACAAGGCAATACAATTTGAAAAAGGTGCTAAAGTATGGCTTGAGAACAGGAATCTTCATATACCATATCAGTCCAGAAAGCTTGTGCCAAAACAAGAAGGACCCTTTGAAATCAAACAGGTAATGGGACCTGTGACATACAAACTGAAACTCCCAAAGCAATGGCACATTCACCCTGTGTTTCATATGTCACTCCTTACTCCATATTGGGAAACAACTGCGCATGGCCTGAATTATGTGAAACCACCCCCTAATCTCATAAACGGACAAGAGGAATTCGAGGTCGAAGCAATTTTAGCACATAGAAAGCAAGGAGCAGGCTACCATTACCTAGTTAAATGGAAAAGCTACAGATCAAATGACAATTCCTGGGAACCTGCTCGCAATCTCTCAAATGCTACTGACATCCTATCAGAATATCAACAATGATGACACCTCTGAATCATGACTCGATACAGAAACCACCATACTCTAAAACAAAACCTCTATTTCCCAAAACGAAACTGTTTGACACTCTCTTGATACACTATAGCTCTTAAAGAAAAAACCATCTTCACTTGCATACAGTATCTTTCCTTCCAACACTCCCCGAAGGCACCAAGCCTATCAGAAAAATCAACCAAAACAGTGGCAATGGTCACATGATATTATTGCATTCCCCGACTGAATTGCAATAATCAGAAGAATCTGTCAGGAACAATGGAGATCCCCTGTCATGCAGTACAACAGTACCTCCCTGGATTTTATCAGTTACAATTCTCAGTCAATGACCTAACAGTATGAACCCACTGATCTACCAAAATCTAGTGATAAAGAAAACTGACATTTATGACACAAGCCATGGAAGAATCTTATGCCTGGAAGAGTACAGGAAACTCAATAAAATCTCAAAGAAGGCACAAGAAATGAGCATGCAGATCTGGTTATCTCACCAAGGAATCACACTCCCAGGAAGACCAATCCTATCTATGAACAACTATACTGATGACCTCCACTACCTACTTGATGAGTGGAAGAACATAGTACTCAATATTGTCAGGAATATTAGGAGATTCTTCTCCAAACCAGTCACTGACCTTAGCACCTACCAGTTCATGGCTTTAGAAATGTTCATCAGGGAAGATCATGAACTTCTCACAAACCCTTAGATCCTGAATCAAATAGAAATGACTGATTTGGACTTAGATCTGGATTATGACAAAGAAGACGATTTATAAAGAACCACATGCCCAGTATCCAGCATCCACTTGTCCTACACCAAAAAAAAACAATGTTCACCTTCTTCACTCTCACCGCCTACTTCACCACCCTTTTCCTCATTGCCTGCACCCACTGGCACATTGAAGAAACCATAGCCACCCTCTCCCCATTCATTGCCACTGCCCCAGACCTCCCACTCGAGGTCTTTATTGAAAATACAACTGTCATCCACTTCAAGGATGATGACTTACATGTTCACCCAGCCAATCTCCTTCCCCAAGTCCATCCTGATGACCACCACCTCCCACACTTTGCACAATTTGTTAAAAGAAACACCACCCTCACCATCATAGCTGATGCCCTGGGTGCCACCACTTGCTCCATCACAAACCTCTCCTCCACCACCAATAATCTCTCCACCCTCACCCTCACCATTGATTTGCACAAGATGACCTATGAGGAATGCAACTCCTTTTTACAGAATGCCCAGAACCTCCATTGCACTGCAGAGACACTCAAATGGAAGGTGGAAACCTCCACAAAAGAGCTTGACAATGCCATCAAATGGGCTGAGTCCAGAACAGACCATGGCTGGATGACTTTCAGATGGTAGAAGTTGGTGACTTCTTGCATACAAAGGGGGTAATGTTACAATTCTTTTTTCCTTTGTTAATGGACTACATTTACTTGTTACAAACCCACAGTTACATATAATTGGACATTATCTCCTTCAGTAGCTACCTTCACTTTTCCTTTCTTAGATAGTATCAGGAACCCCTTGGCATGATGCCTAAGAGCCCCAACAGGAACTGATGGAGATGAGAGGAGGAGGGGAAGAAACCTGAGAGAACTCAACTGAGGACTCTGGGTACTGAATTGCACTCTTTATATACTATGACAGGTGGTCTGTGCACTACCCTAAGCCCTACTCTAAATATAGTACTGTATGAGTAAGACAACTGCACATGTAGTAATGGCAATGTGTCATCAGTGCCATGTTCCAGTATCTTATCTACTACTCTTATCTAAGCGCCAACTGATAGACACCTGTTTAGTCAGTATAGGTTTATATAATATGGAGAAAATAAATAATAAAGGAGAATTGACTTAGTGAAAAACACGAAGCTTTTCAGTCAGTCATGACAGTACCCCCTTTTTAGGATTTGGCTTCCAGACAAATTCAAACTTCTTCATCATTTTTCAGTGCATTACACTGTCATGGATGACTCCTCTAATTCTTCGATAATAGGTGAGAGTGGGCATGATGGTGGAGTAAGATCTTCAATTGTTTCAGCACAAGTTGCTATATCATGCGATTGGTGGAGGCACATGTTACATTGACATGGCCCTTCCACATCTCCTGGTTCGTTAAGGGTGTCTAAGCCCCTTTTTCCTTTCCAATTTTGCCAGTTTTGCTCCCATCTTGCAGTGGGTGCTACTGTATTGACATCAATTTTGGACACTACCTTGTCTTAGGATTGTGTGAAGTTTTCATAAGGTCTGAAAGTCAACCTATTAAGGGTTGCTTTGTCAAGCCTTCTGATGGCTCTGGGGTTTCTATTGTAAAAGTTTTTTCTTTTTCTTCTTGCATTTTGTAAATTGTCCAAAGGTTCCCATGAGTTATGCTTGGCAGTGTATCCTTTCCACCTGAGCAAGTACTCTATTTTGTTTCTTTTTAATCTTACATCGATTATTTCTTCCACTTCATACTCTTTTTCACTGTCTATCTCAATTGGCAGTGGTGGTTGTGCTTTTTTCCCTCTCATTGGTCGTTTCCAGGGGCATATTTGTGATACATTTACCATGGGATGGATCTGCTGGGAGAAGGGCAAGTCTAACTCTACCACATTTGATGAGACTATTTTCTTGATAGGGTAAGGCCCTATCCATCTTTCCACCAATCTCCTAGTTGGTCATCCTGTCAACCTTAAATCCTTAGTTGACAACCAGACTTTATCTCCAACTTTGTATTCTGGTGCCTCTGATTGATGTCTGTCTGCATATAGTTTCATGTCTCCTTGCAATTTTAGCAGGGCAGCCTGAGTTTCCTCATGAATTTCTTTCATCTTCTGAGCAAACTCTGATGCTGCTGGATGACTGACTTCCCTTCTTGGCTTGATTCTCATTCGGGGATGTTTGCCATAGTTGACAAAGAATGGTGTTTGTTTAGTGGATGCCTGAATTTTATTGTTGTAACTAAATTTGGCAATGGCCAACCATCCAGACCAAGTCTCTTGTCTATGGTCTATGAAAATCCTCAGGTACTGTTCCAAGTCCTGATTCATTTGTTCCATTTGTCCATTCGTTTGTGGATGGAATGCTGTGGACAAATCTGTACTAATGCCCAACATTTGATTTAATTCTTTCATCATTTGTGTGGTGAACTGCAGACCGTGATCTGAGATTATGGATTCAGGAAGCCCATGCAGTTTCCATACATGGTCCCTGAACAGTGTGGCTAACCCTTGAGCCAAAGTTTCCTCTGAGGTGAGAATGAAATGCGCCATTTTGGACATTCTATTGCATACTACCAAGATTGCATTATGTCCATGCGATTCTGGCAATTTTGTGATGAAGTCCGCAGAAATGTGAGTCCATGGCTGAGCTGGTGCTGAATTTGGCATTAACTTCCCAGCTGGTGGCTCTGGGAAATTCTTGTTCTACTGGCATTTGTCACATCCACTGACATAGTTTTTAATAAATCTGGTGATTCCAGGCCACCAGTAATTCCTTATGACAAGCTCAATCATCTTCCACTGTCCTCCATGTCCAGCAATGGGTGTATCATGATGTAGGCAGACTATATCCATCCGCAATTTTTCATCTTTTGGTACATAGACCTTTCCTTGCCAAAGGATAAGTCCTTGTTCCATTTCCCATTCTCGAGCATTGAGTGTTTTAACACCAGCTTTTTTCATAGCTTCCACTGCTTTTACTACTGCTTTGTCACATGCTTCCAAGTGTTGAATTTTGTTTAATAGCTCTTTTTCTGAGCTATGAATGAACACATGCCCATGATGTAGTGCAGTGATCCTGAAAAAATCTGGTTTGAGGAGTGTGATGTCCTTGTTGTCATTATCCACCCCCTTTTTATGGTCTGGCCTCCTGGACAGAGAATCAGCCTTTCCCATTGTAACACCTGTCTTATGGTGTAAGACAAAATTAAATCAACTTAGGTACAGAGCCCATCTGGCCTGTCTGTGATTCAATTTCTTAGCACTCATAAAGTACTCAAGGTTCTTGTGATCAGTCCAAATCTCAAACTGTTCACATTCTCCCTCTAGGTAGTGATGCCATGTTTCTAGGCAACACATTATGCCCAGCATTTCCTTATCATGGATGTCATAGTTGCACTCAGTGTCATTGAGCAACTTTGATAAGTAGGCCACAGGCCTCCATTTGTCATCTTTGCAGAGCATAGATAATATGCCACCCATAGTGTAATCCAATGCGTCTGATTCTACCCTGAACTTCCTATCTGAGTCCAGGGCAACCAATAGGGGTTGTTCTGTGAATATCTTTTAGGCTTTGGAAAGCCTTATTTTGGACCTCTTTCCATTCCCATGCTTTGTCTTTTCTGACCAGATCGTGTAGTGGTCATGCAATTTTGGCAAAGTTTTGTACAAAGTGCCTATCATAGTTTGCAAGGCCTAAAAATCTTTGTACATCCTTGACACAAGAGAGTATTGGCCAGCTGATAATGGCTTCAACTTTCTTTGTATCCATTTGAATTCCTTTGGGTCCAAGGATGACTCCTAGGAATTCAACTTCCTCTACACACCACACACACTTTTCTGGTTTAACATACAGATCATTTTCTTCCAACCATTGCAAGACTTGTTGTACAATTGCGTCATGCTCTTTTTTTGTTTTGGTAAAGATGAGTATGTCATCAATGTAAACAATGACTTTTCCAGCATTGATCATATCATGGAAAATGTCATTCATCATTGCTTGAAAGGTAGCCAGAGAGTTGGTTAGTCCAAAGAACATTACTACTGGTTCAAAAGAACCTTTAGGGGTAGTGAATGCAGCTTTCCACTCATCTCCTTCTTTGATCCATATGTTATTATAACCCCATCTAAGATCTAGCTTAGTGAAGTATTTTGCACTCCCTGATCAATGAGTTCTGATATTAACAGTAGTGGGTAGTTATTTTTAACTGTCCACTTGTTTAGGTAGCAGTAATCCTGTACCATTCGCTTTTTCCATCTTTTTTGCTAACAAAGAAAACAGGTGATGTTTGTGGTGATTTAGAGGGTTGGATATACCCTTTTGCTAATTGATCATCCACAAAGTTCTGTACTTCCTGTAGCTCATCTGGGGATAAAGGATAGACTTTTCCTTTTCTGGGCTGGTAGCCTGGTTTGGTATCAATTGGATGATCCCATGGCTTCCTAGCTGGCATGCACTCTGACACTCCTTTCTCGAAGATTTTGAGATAGTGATGGTACTGTTCAGGTACCATTTCTTTAGCTGTAAGTTTGGCTAGCTCTCATAGGTGTACTACTGATCCAGCCTTAGGTCCAGCAGATGCAGATGGGAACACCAGTAAAAATGGGTATTTGTTTCCATATTTATATTGACCTGGGTGTTTCATCTGTTCCATGTACATGAGACTTTTCTCACTTTCCTCTTTTTCTTCGAGCCAGTGTGCAAAGTCTAGCTCTTTTTCCTGTTCTCACAGGTATTCCAGAACATGCCCAGTGTTCTGCTGATTGGATATTCTGCTCCTGCTTCTTGGTCCACTCCCTTTGTCTGTGTCCACAGCTCCGTGGACAACGTGTTAATTTGACTTGGCTAGTTTCCCAATTTATTTCAGGGTTATGTTTTCATAACCATGCAGATCCAATGATTACGTTTGTCTTTCCCAGCTCACAGATTTTGAAGGTAGCTTGCTCCTTATGCCCTTGATAAGATAAGAGGAGATTGACCTCATGGGTGATCATTCCTTCGTTATTTGTTCCATCTACATTCTGTACTTGAATGGGATGCTCCAAGGGTATAAGTTTAAAGCCCATTTCTTTTGTGTATGCTGCATGCATAAACAACCCTGTTGCTCCTGAATCAAGCAATGCTGTTTGTTGAGTTTGTTCATGCATGTCCAGTCTTTCCAACCCTATCTCCATTAAGATTTTGTCCTTCCACCCAATTGATCTAATTAAAAATTCTTTTTCTCCTTTTTTCAACACCCTTTTAGGACAAGCAGTTTCAGTGCTGGGTGCTATATCATGCTGCTTTCCCTTTTTGTTTTTCTGTCCCTTTGTAGATACTTGTACTACTGTACTTGGTAATGAGGAATGAAGCACAGGTTTTACTGCTCTGCCATGCTCTTTGGGAGGGACACTTTCAGCACCATGTGCTATATCATTGTTACGAGGTTGGTAGACCAAGTCACACAACCAGAGGAAAAGGGGAAAGAAAGAACTCTGTAGGACTGTCTTGAAAATGTTGTACACCTTCCATGACTTGGGGAGATCCAGTTGGTATGCAGCAGAACTGATCTTTTCCAGCACCTTGTATGGTCCATAGAACTTGCTGTCAAGCTTCTTGGATGCTCGTATGTGTGGAAGATGTTCCATGTTAACATAAACCTTGTCGCCAATCTGATACTCCCCAGCAGGGCGCTTTCCCTTGTTGTACTGTTTAGCCATGTGTTTGGCTGCCTTTTCCAAATTTTCTGCCACTATATCACACACTTCATGTGCATTATCAACAAACTTTTCCACATCAGCCACCTTGGTGATCAGCTTGGGGTTGCTCCACTTCCTTGGGTGTTTCCTGTTATTCAGGTAGAACGAGGTGAAACCTGTGGCCAAGTTCTCTCTGTTGTTATAACAAAACTGAGCAAGCACCAAATGCTCGCTCCAGTCATCCTGCTTGTCATTTGTGTACATTGTGAAAAACTCACACACCTCCTGGTTGACCCATTCCATTTGGCCATCCATCTGTGGGTGATATGCTGTGGAGGGATTTGCCTCGATGTCCAACAACCGGAACAGTTCTCTCATAAACTGGGATACAAACTGAGAACCCCTGTCACTAATGACCTTCCGAGGTAATCCATGGTCCCAGAATACATTATCATGGAAAAGCCTGGCCACTCCTAGTGAAGTAATTGTGGAATTCATTGGCAAGAAGTATGCCTTCTTGGTAAAATGATCCACTACCACCATTATCATGTCAAAGCCTTGCAATTCCGGAAACAGTCCCATTAAGTCCACAGACACGTCTTGCCATGGTTAGCCAGGTACACTGTTTGGTCGTAGCGGCGCTGCCCTCTTTGTCCTATCTGGCTTGACAGTTTGGCATGTTCTACACCATGTGACATACAGCTTGACATCCTTAGCCATTCTCAGCCACCAGTAATTCCATGTGATGACCTCCAAGGTCTTGTCAATCCCATAGTGTCCCCACTCATGGTGGATGTTGAGAATGGATTCTCTCACCCACCAATTAACTGGGACATAGATCTGACCCTTCCATGTCATGATCCCTTGTTCCAATTTAAAGTCAGGATCCCCATTCTCGAGTCCCTCCACTACTTGTGACTCCCATTGCCATTTATTAATTTTGGCAATTTTTTCTTCCAACTCCATTAGCACATTGTCATCATCATAGAGACAAACAAAAAGATCCTCCTTTATGAGAATGACACCTTTATTGTCAATCTCCTCCCCCTTATGGTTTGTCCTCTGGGATGGAAGATCCGCCTTGCTGTTAGACTTGCCCAAGTGGTGCTTAATAACAAAATTAAACTCCTGCAAGTCCAAATTCCAGTGCGCCTGCTGATGATTAATGTTCTGCGGCTTCCAGAAATATGTGAGATTTTGATGGTCTGTCAAAACCTCAATCGGAATGGTCATGCCTTTCGGGTAGTGGGACCATTCATAAAAGGCATGCATGACTGCCAACATTTCCTTGTCATAAATCTCGTAGTTGTGCTCCACTGGATTAAGAGATTTAGAGATAAAGGCAACTGGATGCCATAAACCATCCATCTGCTGCTTGTGAAAGTATCCCGCCAATGGCAAAATCCGATGCGTCAGTTTCCACTTGGAATTGACCTTCATCTGCCAGAATGGCCAACACTACCTCCTCCGTAATGCACATTCGAGACTATCAAATGCATGCTGTTGGTCCAGAGTTCACTGCCACTCATTGTTGCCTGTAAGAAGGGTTAATGGTTTGGATATAGAAGCAAACCCTTTCACAAAGTGTTGATAGAAATTGACAAATCCAAGAAACTGCTGGACATGCTTCTTGCAAGTAGGAATAGGCCATTCAACAATAGCTTTGACCTTGGCCTTATCCATACTGATTGAATCATGGGAAATGATCAAGCCCAAAAACTCAATGGTGGCTTTGTCAAACCAACACTTTTCTGGTGATGAGCTGTCTCCAGCTACGACTGTGTAGGGCTTCTTTAGAAGCCTTACCTTCGGAATGCTAGGGATCCCACACATGCGCTGACCCCTTTGCTAACAGTTGCACTTCCCAAGGTTGTTTGCAAGCATCTGATTATCCGATGCATGCAATACACCTTCATCTGACATATTCTGCTTATCCGATGAGATCCGACAGTCACACAGTGCATCTCTATCCCACATGACGACTCTCACTCATACACCTAACACGGAACAATGAGAGCTTGCTTCTCCAGCGCTCGACAGAGACAGTACAGCTGCTGACTCATCACAACCATAATGGGAAGGACGGCTGTATAGCCACTGACAGATTGGGAAACACCATTGCATCAATCACAATACCAATCACTCAGTTTATCAATGATCAATCACAAGAAGACTATTTTCCACCCAGGAGAATGGCTTACAATTGACAATGTATGGTAGTCAACAAGCAAGGACCTATGTCAGATAACGGAATTGTGTCCAAACTGCAGGAATGCGATTGCCAAAGAAAGGAGTAGCATCAGAGTGAGGTACACAAAGGTTTTACAGGTTACCAGAGTGGCGTTTGACACTAGTGCCCTGCGCACATCAAGACACATAGCAGGGTTGCACTACAATGCCATACAACAGCAGCAAATGAAGGATTTTCCAAATGTCTAGGCTACATCAAGGTTTGCCTTTTAAGCACGAATTTGGACAAAGGAGTAGGATTTTCAGAGTCTCATCATCTCAGTAGAGTACAAAAAGTATATGAAGTGTTTGCGTTTTCCTTAGAAAATAATAAGAAAGTTCCCCCCTCAGTTAAAGTCTCATTGGTCATGTCTCATCTCTTAGTCTCTCCGTTTTTGTTTCTCGTTCTCTCCCTTTCTCCGACCTTTTCAAGTTCTCAGTCACGTTGGATGCATTGCCCTTGTCATCAATGAGCTCAAAGTCACACTTGACGCTGTGCACTGCGTTCCACACATACCATACAAGTCACTACATGCCGCAATGGGTGTAATTATCCTATTATCCACACTTCCATACTTCAATTATCCATTTTTATCCGTGCTCCTATTATCAGTGGTTCTGCATTATCTGTTCACACATCCAATTATCTGTACTTGCATACCCGCACGCTAATCGCAGTCCAACAGACGATTTGACAGGACTCCTCTTGGGACTCACACAACACACTCCCCATCTTTAGCCAGTGGAGTAGGATATCACTGGTTTGAGTGACAACTTGTGCTCCTGCAACTTGGCCAGAATGCAATTCACATGGATGGTGTGGCTCTTCTGATCCTTTGAGAACACTAAGATATCATCCATGTAAATCACAACCCATCCTTCTGCAATTTCTTCTTGGAAGATGTCGTTCATCATGGTTTGAAATGTGCCGGGGAGTTAGTGAGGCCAAAGTTTTTGGGCTTTTTGCAATCTCTGCTCATATGCCCAGCTTTGCCACAATTATAGTATATAATTGTGCACTTTTTCCTATCTATGTCCATGGCATTGGGGTCCCTGGCACTCAACATCATTGCTGCTGCTGCTGGTGGGCCTTGTGTTGCTCCACCGGTCCGAGTCGCAGGCATTGGTGATACCCTGTTATGGGTGCCCTGCATCCTTGCTGTTGATGCCAGAGGTTGGTGCGACCCTTGCACTGGATTTACATTATAAAACTTCTTGGCATCCCACCAAGCCTTGTTCAACTCCATCACCTTTGTGTACCACCTTTCCAAATCCCCTACTGTGGTTCCATCCCCCGGTGCTCCTGTTTCGATGATCCTCAGCCCTAGCTGGGGATGTAATCCTCTCCTAAATTGCGCAATAAGCGCAATCTTGTTGTAGCCCATTGTTACAATATGGACTTTCTTTCTATTTTTCTCTATTTTATTCAGAGGCCTATGGATGTATAACAGGATGCAAGCATACAGCGAGGGACCCCTATCCAGATATGGCAGGAGGATTATATAACCCAGGGTGGCTATACAATCAAGGCCGTTAGGGGATATTGGGTGAAACAGCATTCGTGGGAAGGGACCGATAGTCTGGGTGAGTCCAGATAGGTCTGGGAGATGGGTCTGGGTCTTGTTGCTGCGCGTGCATAGCCTTGGCGGCTGTGCAGACTGTGCACACAGACCAGCAACTCAAGTATATAAGATGTGCATTCTGTAGGTAGGAGTCCTTAAGACTCTAGATTGTTTCCTCCTTGTAGGTTACAGACTACTGTGTCTTAGCTTTGTCTCAATTTATTTCTCTTCTCTGAAGCTTGTGATTGTGTCAAGGATTAGTCCTAACACCCATGAGTTGGGCTAGTCCTCTGAAGTCAACAATGTAGTCCTCTACATTGCGCTTCCCCTGCTGTAATCCCTGGATTTTGCGAATTGCATCATCCCAGGTTTCCGTCATCAGGAAGAACTCTTGTGCTTCCATGTCAAATTCCTGCCAGCTTGTAAAAGGTGGCTTATGTATAAATGCTGTCTGCTTGACATTCTCTACTCCATCCAATAACAACACAATCCTGTGCCATTCTTGCGCTAGGGTGGTTCCTGCTCTCCAAGTTCCCAATGCCTTCCGTTCCTCATGCTCCAATGCATTTTCCAATATTTGTTGGAGCTTGACTCCTGCCCAATTTCCAGCGCAATTGGCTGACCCACCCTGAATGCGCTGAAGTGACATAGTTACTTGCCGTGACACTGTCTTTTGCTTGGTGAGCCAGAAGTGGATTGCCATGCTCCTCAGCCAATTGGCAATTAACTCCAGTTGTCCTTCATAGTAGTCCGGCTTGACGGTTGGGGCAGTCTCTTCCCTTGGCGGCCAGAATAGCATTTCCGCCACTGTGCCAATCCCTTCTGCAAATTGTTAGGACTAATCCTTATACACAATCACAAGCTTCAGAGAAAAAAGATATATAGAGACGAAGCCTAGACACAATAGTCTGTGACCTACAAGGAGGAAACAACCTAGAGTCTTAAGGACTCCTACCTACAGAATGCATACCTTATATACCTGAGTTGTTGGTCTGTGCACACAGTCTGTGCAGCCGCTAAGGCTATGCACGTGCAGCAACAAGACCCAGACCCATCTCCCAGACCTGTCTGGATCCATCCAGACTTCCAGTCCCTTCCCACGAGCGCCATTTCACCCAATATCCCCTAATGGCCTTGATCATATACATAGCCACCCTGGGTTATATAATCCTCCTGCCATATCTGGATAGGGGTCCCTTGTTGTATGCTCATGTCTTGTTATATGTCCATAGGCCTCTGAATAAAATAGAGGAAAATAAAGAAAAAAGTCTGTATCATAACATGACCTCCTCCTCAAGACTTCATGTCCTGGGAAGTCATGCATTGGTTTGCCTAGGAGAATTAAGCGTGGGTTTAACTGGCCCACCACACTCAAGGTCTCATCATCATTGGGAATTTTGAGGACTACCTCCCTCGCCACAAGGTCTTTCAGTCCCTGAAAGGCCAACATTTGCTGGTCGGTCCACAGCCAACCAACTTTGCCAGTAAGACCAGTCAAGGGCTTTGCTGTTTTAGCAAATCCTGGCACAAAACGCTGATAAAAGTTCATGAAGCCCAAAAATTGCTGAAGTTCGCATTTGCATGTATGAACTGGCCAATCTATGACTGCCTGCACTTTTCCTTCCTCCATTTGGATAGAATCCTGACTAATGACTAGTCCCAAGAAATCAATTTGCGGTTGGTCAAACCAGCACTTTTCTGGCTTTAAAGACAGTTTATGGTTCTCCAGTTTGGCTAAGATGCGGTTAACATGCATCATGTGTGCATCCTGAGACTGTGAAAACACCAGGATGTCATCCACATAAATAACAACCCATCCTTCTGCAATTTCCTGCCTGAAGATGTCATTCATCATAGTTTGGAAGGTCACCAGAGAGTTACAAAGACCAAAAAACATCACCAAGGGCTCAAACAAGCCCCTATGGGTTTTGAAGGCAGCTTTCCACTTGTCACCTTCCTTGATTCAGATATTATTGTAACCCCATCAAATATCCATTTTGGAGAAGACCTTGGCTTTTGATAGCTGATCAATTAGTTTGCCAATCAAGTGTCATGACCAACTGAGAAGCTTCGGCTTTTTCACCAAGTCATTTCCATTTTATTATTTATTTTCTTCATATTATATAAACATGTGCTGACTAAGCAGGTGCCTATCGCTTGGTGCTTAGATAACAAGTAGATAAGATACCAGAACCTGGCGCTGATGACTCATTACTATTACTACATGTGCAGTCGTCTTACTCATACAGGTACTATATTTAGAGTAGGGCTTAGGGTAGTGCACAGACCACCTGTCGTAGTATATAAAGAGTGCAATTCAGCACCCAGAGTCCTCAGTTGAGTTCTCTTGGGTTTCTCCCCTCTCTCCTCTCCTCCTGTCAGTTCACTGTTGGGGCTCTTAGGCGTCACACCGAGGGGTTCCTGATAGTAGAACTCGACTACTTCTCTAACAGCCCCACGCTTTCAATAGCCAGACCACAGGCTTAAGTGGATGAGTACAGGGGGATTACACAGTTGTATGCCAACTATAAAATTGCAGTACTGGTCGCCAGACACCGTTAAAAAACTGTGGACCAGTGGCCCTGCATCGTGGCCCTTGACTTACTTTGCATTACGTTCCTGGTCTACGCAAACCAAAGAACCTAACCCAGTTGATAGGGTTACCTGTGCACAGGATACCAGTGCTGGTCTGATCACACAATATGTGATCTGTATCTAGGGATAAGCCTCGCCAGCCCCCTAGCATGTTAAATTGCCCTGGCCTAGGCCTCTGAAGGCTATAGTTTTAAATCTATGTAAATACCCTTTTTCCATACCCCTTGAGAGTAGCCGCTGCTTGGTCACGCACTCTTGAGAAAGGCCTGCACCCATACAGTGTAGTGGCAACTGGACAACTGTTTGGACCCAGTTTAGTTAGACCCTTCAATTTAAATAAAACCAGTAGTCAGTATAGTAAATTGTAGCACTGCAGGGGTGGTTGTAGACCCTGAGTGCACGTTTCATACATATGTTCCCAAGCAAGTGACAGGCCAAGACCTCCCTCACTTACGTACAAGTACAAAATAGGAGATACAAATAACAATACTTTTTGGGATGCTGTCACAGGCGATCTTGATCCAAACGACACAGGTTTTAGTTCATCAGAAGGGGAATCTACTTCATCATCATCATCACATTCAACAAACTCTATCACAGAGGAACCACATCAGTGGGAAGCAGCACTGTTTCCCATCTTAGTACCCAATCCAGCAACCCTAAATCCTAACCTATTATTCAACTCTGACGCCGATTTCATTGGAGAACCCACACCACCTTTTTCATCACCACCACCCCTGCTTACACCATCACCCACATCACCACCACCACACTATCACAGTATGGCACCGCCCCAGGAAATGACATCAGCAGAACTGCTGAACCTCCTCAATGCGCAAGCCGCAACCATCCAAGCCCTCCAAACCCAGCTGACACAGCTGCAAACAAATGCTGCACAGGCCACGGCAGCAGCAGCACACACACCTCCACCTGCCAACATTGTCAACATACCACCAGGGATGGTATTCAATATTCCCAGGACCGGTAACGGTGGATCATCTAGAATAGATGTAGCCAAACCTCCGGTCTTGTCTGGAAAGATGTCAGAAGTGACAAACTTTATCAACACCTGCAGACTCTACATTCAATTAAAGAATCCGATGAGGAGGAACGGATCTTATTGATCATCTCGTACATGACAGAAGGCTTTGCCACAGATGGCCAATGATGAAAAAGGAATTCTGCAAATGGCAGAACAGTTGTTCAGGCAGATCAGAAGGGATTTTGGTGACACTGATGAGCAGTCATCAAAGATCTTGGAGATGCAGACCATGACACAAGGGTCCAATACGTGTGAGGAGCACATGCAAAAATTTAAAAAGGTATCACGAGGCACTGGATACCTAGGAAGAGCTCTTATCAAAGAGTTCAAATGCAGTTTGAATAACGGACTCTGAAAAAGGATCATGGAGGCCAACGAGGTGCTGGAGACCATTGAAGGATGGTACCAAAAGGCAGTGAAGCTAGATCGCCAATGGAGACAGGTGAAAGCCGAGGAGAAGTACTACTCCTCGTGGACCAGTAGCTCCGCCAATAGGAGTGAAGGAGCATCCAAAGGCCCGGATATGGCAAAGCCGGTAGCCCCTGGCCAGCCCAAACCCCAATGGAGATTCGGATCGGGATCAGCGAGTCAGGGACAACTGGGAGCTGGAGCCTCTGCAAGTTCAAGTAGTATGGCAAATCAGCTGGACCCTAATGCAATGGACGTCAATCAAAATCAAAGACCGCCTCTCAGATGTTACAAATGCGGCAAGATCGGACACATTTCTAGGAACTGCAGATCAGGACTCAATATTCGCACCATGACGTTTGATGAAATGAAGGAGTACTTCAAGAAAGGAGAAGAGAATTTAAAAGAGGAAGAGAGTCAGTAGGTCCCATACTGGTGTTAGGACTAATCCTTGACACAATCACAAGCTTCAGAGGAGAAAAAGATAGATTGAGATGAAGCCTAGACACAATAGTCTGTAACCTACAAGGAGGAAACAATCTAGAGTCTTAAGGACTTCTACCTACAGAACGCACTCCTTATATACCTAAGTTGTTGGTCTGTGCGCATAGTCTGCACAGCTGCTAAGGCTATACACGCACAGCAACAAGACCCAGACCCATCTCCCAGACTTGTCTGGACTCACCCAGACTCCTGGTCCCTTCCTGCAAACGCTGTTTCACCCCATATCCCCTAATAGCCTTGATCGTATAGCCACCCTGGGTTATATAATCCTCCTGCCATATCTGGATAGGGGTTCTGCGCCGTATGCTTGCGTCTTGTTATACGTCTGTAGGCCTCTGAATAAAATAGAGAAAAATACAGAAAAAGGTCCATATTGTAACATGACCTCCTCCTTAAGACTTCACGTCCTGGGAAGTCACGTTTTGGTTGTAAATCGCTTCAGCGCTGAGCGCTATATCATGCGATGGTTTGCCTTAGGGGAATTAAGCGTGGGTTTAACTGGCCCACCACGCTCAATGTCTCTTGAGAACGCCCCTTCCATGTTGGGTTCAGCGTAGATGAGTTTGCGGTCGCCCTTCCATCGTTGCCAATTCCGTTTTAATCTGTCAAGGTAGTCACACTCGAATTTGCCGTCTTCCTAACCGAACAACCATTTGGGAGCCTTTGTATCCGTATAGTTTTGCCAATTTTTAAACCGTAGGTCTGTGGTTGCCAATTGCCGAGGAGCACTTGGATTTTGCCAGTGGAACTTCTGAACCTCTTTCTTAGCATTAGTGAGGTTCTCTGCTGGTTCCCATGTTGATTCTTCCATGGGGTAGTTTTTCCATTTGACCAAGTATTCCAACCTGCCACCGTTTCAGCTGCTAACTCTACTATCCATAACCTCTTCAACCTCGTACTCGTCGTCCTCAGATTCCTCCGCCATTTGTGCCTCTTTACGTTTGGCAATCTTCTCGATTTGGTTGGGGAATTCTGGAGCAGTGTAGGGTTTTAAAAGTACTTCGTTGAAGACATTGTAAATTTTCCACGCAGCAGGGACTTTTAATCGGTATGCAGACATGCCAACTTTCTCAACCACTTCCAAGGGACCCACAAACTTGCCATCTAATTTCCTAGTTGCTCGAAGCATTGGCAAATTTTCTGTACTGAGGTACACTTTATCTCCTGGTTGGTAGTTTCGTGCTGGTGTTCTGTGAGTATCCCGCCGCTTTTTCATTGCTTCAGCGGTTTTCTCCAGCGCGGTTTTAGCTTTGGCATGAACATCCTCTATTTCCTTAACCAGCTCTTCCATGACAACAGTTTTTGGTTGATACAGCGGATTCATCCCCTTGTTGGGATGTCTTCCATAGTTCATAAAAAATGGCGAAAACCCAGTAGACGAGTGTACCCGGTCATTATGGCAAAATTGAGCTACCACAAGCCAGTCACTCCAATTATCCTGTCAGTGATTGACAAACATTGTCAGGAATTCTTTGACTTCCTGGTTGACGCGTTCTGTCTGTCCATTGGTTTGCGGGTGATAGGCTGTGGATCTATTAGCTTGTATTCCCAGAATCCCGTATAGATCGTCCATAAACTTAGAGACGAATTGCGGTCCTCGATCGCTGATCACCTTTCTTGGCAAGCCATGTTCCCGGAAAATGTTGTCTCGAAATAGAACCACTACTCCTTGGGATGTGATCGACGACGTTGTTGGGAGAAAATAGGCCTTTTTTGTGAACCGATCTACTACGACCATGATCATGTTGTTACCCTTTGAGTCCGGCAATGGTCCGATTGGATCTACCGAAATGACTTCCCATGGTGCATCAGGGATCTCATTTGGATTTAATGGCGCCGCTCTTGGCTGTTGATCCGGTTTTGCTCTCTGACATGTTTCGCATCCCCGTATAAAATGCTCAATGTCCCTTCGCATTTGCGGCCACCAGAAATTATGAGTGAGACTTTCCACAGTCTTAACTACCCCTGAATGTCCCCAGGAGTGATGAATTTGAATCAGATCACCCCTGATCCGCGTGTCCGCTGGGACATAGATCCGACCCTTCCATTCAACTAGTCCTCTCTCGATTTTAAAGTCTGGATCTTGCTGTTCGATGCCTTGCCGCACCTGAGTTTCCCACTGCCGAGCCGAGACCTTCTGAATTTCCTTAATGATGTCTTCAATTGCCCAATCATCATCATAGACCCTTACGAACAAATGATGCTTCAGGAGTATCACCCCTTCATTGTAAATTGTCCAGTGGTTCCCAGGAGTTGTGCTCAGCGGTGTATCCTTTCCACCTGACTAAGTACTCCATTTTGTTTTTCTTTAGTTGTACATCGATTATCTCTTCCACTTCGTACTCTTTTTCACTGTCTATTTCAATTGGCGGTGGGGGTTGTGCTTTTTGCCCTTTCATTGGTCGTTTCCATGGGCGGATTTGTGAGACATTTACCACAGGATGGATTTGTTGCGAGAAGGGAAGGTCCAATTCTACTGCATTTGATGACACTATTTTCTTGATTGGGTATGGCCCAATCCATCTTTCCACCAATTTCCTAGTTGGTTGGCCTGTTAACCTTAAATCTTTGGTTGACAGCCACACTTTATCTCCAACTTTGTATTCTGGGGCATTTGATCGGTGTCTATCTGCGTACAGTTTCATGTCACCTTGTGACTTCAGCAAGGCTGCCTGAGTTTCCTCATGGATTTCCTTCATTTTTTGAGCGAAATCTGATGCTGCCGGGTGACTTCCTTCTCTTCTTGGCTCGATTCCCATCCTGGGGTGTTTGCCATAGTTGACAAAGAACGGAGTCTGTTTGGTGGATGCCTGAATTTTGTTATTGTAACTAAATTCGGCAATGGCTAACCATCCAGACCATGTTCCTTGTCTATGATCTACGAAAATCCTCAGGTACTGTTCCAAGTCCTGATTCATTCGTTCTGTTTGTCCATCTGTTTGTGGATGGAATGCTGTGGACAAGTCCGTGCTGATACCCAACATTTGATTTAGTTCCTTCATCATTTGTGCAGCGAACTGTGGACCGCGATCTGAGATTATAGATTTGGGGAGTCCATGGAGTTTCCAAACATGGTCTCTGAATAATGTGGCTAGTCCCTGGGCCGATGTTTCTTCTGACGTAGGGATGAAGTGAGCCATTTTTGACATTCTGTCACAAACTACCAAAATCACATTGTGACCATGTGATTCTGGTAATTTTGTGATAAAGTCAGCGGAAATATGTGTCCAGGGTTTTGCTGGTGCCGAGTTTGGCATTAACTTTCCAGCCGGAGGCTCTGGGAAATTTTTATTCTGCTGGCACTTGTCACATCCACTAACATATTTTTTAATGAACCTGGTGATTCCAGGCCACCAGTAATTTCTTGTGACGAGTTCAATTGTCTTCCACTGCCCTCCATGTCCAGCAATGGGCATGTCATGGTGTAGGCGGACTATCTCCATCCGCAGTTTCTCATCCTTAGGTACATAGACTTTCCCTTGCCAGAGGATAAGTCCTTGCTCCATTTCCCATTCTCGAGCGTTTAGTGTTTTAACACCAGTCTTTTTCATGGCTTCTACTGCTTTTACTACTGCTTCATCACGTGCTTCAGAGTGTCAAATTTTGTTTAGTAATTCTTTTTCTGAGCTGTGGATAAATACGTGACCATGACACAATGCAGCTATTTTGAAAAAGTCCGGTTTGAGGAGCGTGACGTCCTTGTTGTCATCATCCACCCCCTTTTTATGGTCTGGCCTCCTGGACAGAGAATCGGCCTTTCCCATAGTAACACCAGCTTTATGATGCAATACAAAATTAAACCAACTAAGGTACAAAGCCCATCTGGCTTGTCTGCGATTTAACTTTTTTGCACTCATAAAGTACTCGAGGTTCTTGTGATCAGTCCATATTTTGAACTGTTCACATGCTCCTTCTAAATAATGACACCAAGTTTCCAGGCAACGCATAATGCCTAGCATTTCTTTATCATGGACGTCGTAATTGCACTCAGTATCATTGAGCAACTTTGATAGGTAGGCCACAGGCCTCCACTTGTCATCTTTGCAGAGCATAGATAAGACGCCACCTGTAGCGTAATCCGATGCATCTGACTCCACCCTGAACTTCCTATCCGAATCCAGGGCAACTAGTAAGGGTTGCTCTGTGAATATCTTTTTCAGGCTTTGGAAAGCCTTTTCTTGGACCTCCGTCCATTCCCATGTTTTTTCTTTTCTGACCAGATCATGTAGTGGTCATGCGATTTTAGCAAAGTCCTGTACAAAGCACCTATAGTAATTGGCTAGGCCTAAGAACCTCTGTACATCTTTGACACAAGAAAGGGTGGGCCAGCTGATAATAGCTTCAACCTTCTTTATATCCATTTGAATTCCCTTGGGTCCTAGGATGATGCCCAAGAATTCAACTTCTTCTACGCACCACACACATTTCTCTGGTTTTACGTACAAATCATTTTCTTCCAATCGTTGCAAGACTTGTTGCACTATTGCATCATGCTCCTCTTTTGTTTTAGTAAAGATGAGTATGTCGTCAATGTACACAATGACTTTTCCTGCATTGATCATATCGTGGAATATGTCATTCATCATTGCTTGGAAAGTGGCCGGCAAATTGGTTAGCCCAAAAAACATTACTACTGGTTCAAAAGAACCCTCGGGGGTAGTGAATGCAGCTTTCCATTCGTCGCCTTCCTTGATCCGTATGTTATTATAACCCCACCTAAGGTCTAGCTTAGTGAAGTATTTGGCACCGCCTGCTCAATCTATGAGTTCAGATATTAAGGGTAGTGGGTAGTTATTTTTAACCATCCACTCGTTCAGGTACCTGTAGTCCCGAACCATTCGCTTCTTCCCATCCTTCTTGCTTACAAAGAAGACAGGTGACGTTTGTGGTGATTTTGAGGGTCGGATATACCCTTTGGCTAATTGATCATCCACGAAGTTCTGTACTTCTTGAAGCTCATCTGGGGATAGGGGGTAGACCTTCCCTTTCCGGGGCTGGTAGCCAGGTTTGGTATCGATGGCGTGATCCCAAGGCTTCCTAGCCAGCATACGCTCTGATGCTCCCTTTTCAAAGATTTTGAGGAATTGGTGGTACTGTTCAGGTACCATCTCTTTGGCTGTGAGTTTTGCCAATTCTTGCACATGTCTCATTGATCTGACCTTTGATCCGGCGGATGACGGAAACACTGGTAAGAATGGGTATTTATCCCCATACTTGTATTGTCCTGGATGTTTCATTTGTTCCATGTACGTGAGTTGCTTCTCACTTTCCTCTTTTTCTTCGAGCCAGTGCACGAAGTCTAACTCCTTCTCTTGTTCCCACAGATATTCCAGAACACGCCAGTGTTCTGCTGATCTGACCTTCTGCTCCCGCTTCTTGGTCCACTCCCTTTGCCTATGCCACAGCTCCATGGACAGCGTGTCAATTTGACTTGACCGGTTTCCCAATTGATTTCAGGGTTGTGTTTCCATAACCATGTGGATCCAATGATTATGTTGGTCTTCCCTAGCTTGCATATCTCAAAGGTGGCTCGCTCCTTGTGCCCTTGATAAGATAGGAGGAGATCTACCTCATGGGTGATCATTCCTCCTTCATTGTTTGTTCCGTCCACATTCCGAACTTGAATGGGGCGTTCCAAGGGTATTAATTTGAAGCCCATCTTTTTTGCATATGCGGCATGCATGAACAATCCTGTTGCTCCTGAGTCAAGCAAAGCGGTTTGTTGGGTTTGTTCATGTGTGTCCAACCTTTCCAACCCGATCTCCATTAAGATCTCATCCTTCCGTCCTATTGACCTAACTAAAAATTCTTTTTCTCCTTTTTTCAACATCCTTTTCGGACAAGCAGTTTCAGTGCTAAACGCTATATCACGCTGCTTTCCTTTTGAGTCTTTTTGTCCCTTTGTAGATACTTGTGCTACTGTATTTTGTAACGAGGAATTAAGCACAGGTTTAGCCACCCTGCCGCGCTCCTTGGGAGTGACACTTTCAGTGCTGTGTGCTATATCATGGTGTTTCACCTGGGAGTTCACCTCTTGTGGGGACGTCCCAGAAGTCCTTGAGACTTCCAAGATGGTCCTTGCATCAACCCGGTCAGCGCTAGGTGCTATATCAAGGGGCTGTGCACTACCTAATCTATCTAGTACAGCGTATCTATTATGAGAGTCCAGTATGGGACCTACTGACTCTCTTCCTCTTTTAAATTCTCTTCTCCCTTCTTGAAGTACTCCTTCATTTCGTCAAACGTCATTGTGTGAATATTGAGTCCTGATCTGCAGTTCCTGGAAATGTGTCCGATCTTGCTGCATTTGTAACATCTGAGGGGCGGCCTTTGATTTTGATCGATGTCCATTGCATTAGGGTCCGGCCGATTTGCCGTACTACTTGAACTCGCAGAGGCTCCAGCTCCCAATCGTCCCTGACTCGCTGATCCCGATCCGAATCTCCATTGGGGTTTGGGCTGGCCAGGGGCTACCGGCTTCGCTGTATCCGGGCCTTTGGATGCTCCTTCACTCCTATTGGTGGAGTTACTGGTCCGCGAGGAGTAGTACTTCTCCTTGGCTTTTGCCTGTCTCCATTGGCGATCTAATCTTACTGCTTTCTGGTACCATCCTTCAATGGTCTCAGGTACTTTGTTGGCCTCCATTATCCTTTTTCGGAGTCCGGTATTCAAACTGCGTTTGAACTCTTCGATAAGAGCTCTTCCTAGGTATCCCATGCCTCATGATACCTTTTTAAATTTTTGCACATGTTCTTCACATGTACTGGACCCTTGTGTCATGGTCCGCATCTCTGAGATCTTCGATGATTGCTCATCAGTATCACCGAAATCCCTTCTGATCTGCCTGAACAACTGTTCCGCCGTTTGCGGAATTCCTTCTTCGTCGTTGGCCATCTGCTCCAACAGATTGTCCTTCCAATCTGCGGCAAAGCCTTCCATCATGGACGAAATGATCAACAAGATCCGTTCTTCCTCATCGGATTCTGGCATCTTTAATTGAATGTACAATCTGCATGCGTTTATGAAATTTGTCACTTCCAACATTTTTCCGGAGAAAACCGGAGGTTTGGCTACATCTATTCTAGACGTTCCGCCATTACCGGTCCCAGGAATATTGAATACCGTCCCTGGCAGTATATTGACAATGTTGGCGGGAGGAGGAGGGTGTTCTGCTGCGGCCGTGGCGGCCTGTGCAGCGTTTGCTTGCAGCTGTGTCAGCTGGTTTTGGAGGGCTTGGATGGTCGTGGCTTGCACGTTGAGGAGATTCAGCAATTCTGCTGATGTCATTTCTTGGGGCGCCGCCATACTGTGATAGTGTGGCAGTGGCGATGTTGGTGATGGTGTAAGCGGGGGTGGTGGTGATGAAAACGGTGGTGCAGGTTCTCTGATGAAATTGGCGTCGGAGTTGAAAAGTAGGTTTGGGTTTAGGGTTGCTGGATTAGGTACTAGGATGGGAAATGGTGCTGCTTCCCACTGATGTGGTTCCTCTGTGATAGAGTTGGTTGAATGTGATGATGATGATGATGTAGATTCTCCTTCAGAGGAACTAAAACCCGCGTCGTTTGGATCAAGATTGCCAGTGATGGCATCCCAAAATGTATCGTTATTGTTATCTCCTATCTTGTACATAAAGGTGAGGGAGGTCTTGGCCTGTCACCTACTTGGGAACGTAGATATGGAAACGTGTACTCAGGGTCTGCAACCACCCCTGCAGTACTACAATATACTTTACTGACTACTGGTTTTTATTTATAGATGAAGAGTCTAACTAAGTTGGGTCCAAACAGTTGTCCAACTGCCGCTACACCGTATGGGTGCAGGCCTTTCTCAGAGACGCGTGGGCAAGTGCCGGCTATCTCCAAGGAGTACGAGAAAAAGTATATATGTAATTACGTGTATAGCCTTCAGAGGCCTAGGCCAGGGCAATTTAACGTGCTAGGGGGGTGGCGAGCCTTGTCCCTAGATACGGATTGCGTATTGTGCAATCACCCCAGCACTGGTATCCTGTGCACAGGTAACTCTATCAACCGGGTTAGGTTCTTTGGTTTGCGTAGACCGGGAATGTAATGCAAAGCAAGTTAAGGGCTGCGATGCAGAGCCACAGGTGCGCAGTTTTGAACGGTGTCTGGCAACTGGTACTGCAATTTTATAGTTGGCGTACGACTGTATCAATCCCCCAGTTCTCGTCCACTTAACCCTGTGGTCTGGGTATAACAAGCGTTGGGGCTGCTAGAGAAGTAGTCGAGTTCCACTATCAGGAACCCCCCGGCGTGATGCCTAGGAGCCCCAACAGAGAACTGAGGAGAGGGGAGGAAGGGAGGGATGAAACCCGAGAGAACTCAACTGAGGACTCTGGGTACTGTATTGCACTCCTTATATACTATGACAGGTGGTCTGTGCACTACCCTAAGCCCTACTCTAAATATAGTACGGTATGAGTAAGACGACTGCGCATGTAGTAATGATAATGAGTCATCAGCACCGAGCTCTGGTATCTTATCTACGGCTTTATCTAAGCGCCAAGCGATAGGCACCTACTTAGTCAGCATGTGTTTATATAATATAAAGAAAATAAATAATAAAATGAAAATGACTTGGTGAAAAAGCCGAAGCTTTTCAGTCGGTCATGACAATTGTCTGAAATGTTGCCGGGGAATTACAGAGACCAAAGAACATGACCAGGGGTTCGAATAAGCCTCAATGAGTTTTGAAGGCCGCCTTCCATTCATCACCTTCTTTAATCCTAATATTATTGTAGCCCCATCGAATGTCCATTTTTGAGAAAACCTTGGCTTTTGATAGTCGATCAATCAGTTCGCCAATCAAGGGTAATGGATATTGATTCTTCCTTGTGATGTCATTCAATTTCCTGTAATCCTGTACTGGTCTCAATTTTCCATCCTTTTTCTTAACAAAGAAGAATGGTGATGCTTGTTCGGAAGTACTTGGTCTAATCCGTCTGGATTTCAAGTTTTCTTCCAGGAATTCATCCAGCTGTTCCCATTCCTCTTTATTCAATGGGTACACCTTACAATCTGTTGGTTGTCCTCCTGGGATAAACTAAATGGTGTGATCCCATGGCCGTCTCGGTGGTAGTTCATCAAAGGTTTCTTTCTCAAACACCTTATGATATTTGAGATAATGCCTTGGTACAGTTTCTTCTAGCAATCGCTTTTTGCTAGCCAACGCTTCTTTTGCTGCAATGTCAGTTGAGAGCGGTCTTAACTTTAACTCTTCTGGTCCTATATGTACAGCAAACAAATGTTCCCCATCCTCTAAGGGTTCGGTTTCTTCTACCTCCTCCTCAGGTTCACCCACACTGGATTGATTCCAGCATGTTCCTGGGCATTGGCTGAAAGTCACTTCTTGTCTTTTCCAATTCATACTTGGATTATGCAATTGTAACCAGTCATGACCCAAAAACAGGTCTGTTTTTCCCAATCGTGTGATGCAACAGTCCATGACTTCTTCATGGTCTCTGATCCGCAACTTGAACTGAACCATGTATTTGATATTCCCCATGGTATTACGAGTTCCATCTGCATTATAGACTGGTACCGGTCGCAGGAGTCGTTGTTTGTTCATCTGGTGTTTTTCTACAAACTCGTCGTTGATGCATGATCCCGTGCACCCTGAGTCGACTAAGGCTGTGACAGGGATTGTGGATCCTGTATCCATGGTTGTTATGATTCCTTTCAAATTCATTTCTTGCTTTCCTGAAGCTTTAACAATTTGTTGTCGCAACTGTGCCAGATTCCACATTGCTTCTGGTTCTGACTGCTGATTTAGTTCCTTCAACAATTGCGGTGTCACTTCAGATAAATGTTTCTCATGAACCCATCCTTTCAGGCAATCCATAGCAACAGTTTCATCTTGTTGCCATATACGTCTCATTACCCAAGCAGGGGTCCATTGTTTAATCCTGGGTTTGGCACTCACACTTAAGTTTCAAATCCAATGAATATGAGAAGAATATTCATATAACAATCCTTGTATATTTACACAAGAGTCATTGTTCAATTTCGAAACTCTATCAGCCAGCAGCGCTGAGTGCTCGCCTACTGGCTTTCACCAAAACCCTTTTCCTTTCCGAGTTCTTTCCATTGCTCCTCGGTGAGCTCCTCTATTTCAACCTCTCGTGCTCTCCACTTCCCCTTATCCTTCCACCTCGGTTTTCTTGGTTCCGGGCATTCTCGGGCAAAGTGTCCTTCTTTGCCGCAATTGTAACAGCTCCCGGTAACAGGTTTCTTGCTTTTATCTACATCCATGGCATTTGGATCTTTGGATGTTGTCGGCATACTGTACTGGAACTGATTTGGTTTGCTATCCTTAGCAACCGTTTTTTCTTTGTACCCACCTTTTTGTCTATCTGGCCCGTATGCTTCTGTTGCCTTGCAATAGGCTCGTGCCAGCTCTATTGCCCGATCCTGGATCTGTTTCAGGGTTGCGTCATCTCCCAGATTTCCGTGCCTAATCAAATCTCGTCCTAGTGCAGGGTTGATGTTTTGCTTGAACAACGCAATCAGCTCTCTATTATCCCAACCAACCAATGGTAATAATGCATTGAACTGGACCACATGATCCTTGATCATTGTATTTCCTTGCTTCAAAGCCAGGATTGTGTCTGTTGCCTTTTCTCGGGTTTCAGTTGACATGAAGAATTCATGCATCTGGGTCGCAAAGTCTTCCCAAGAAGTAAAAGGAAACTGATTCTGCAAGGGTCATCGGATCTCATGGTCATTTACTATTACGCCTTGATTTAGTGATGCCCAAGACAAATTGGTCTGCCATCCAGAGTTAACTACTTCATTTTGATACTCTTGTTCTGCATCTTGGACTGCCTTGAGTTTAACTCCTGCCCAGTCTCCCGCTCGGTTATCCTTTCCTTTTCTGATTCAATATAAACAGATTGAGATCTTTCGGTCTAACTGGGTTTCGCACACCAGTGTGAAATATGTTCTCATTTGCCTCAACCATCCATCTACCATACGAGGATCTCCTTTGTAATAATCGGGCATCTCTGCTTTAGTAAGGGGTGTAGGCGGCAGTATGGGGTTAGCTCGTCGGTATTCATTGACTATTCCAGCCACTACTTGTCCGATTGCTGTAATGGTTTCCTCTTGCTGTGTTTGCTGCCTTTGGATAACATCTTCCTGAGCAGCAATCTGTGCTGCTGTTGCACCTTGAGGAGCCGGTAGTTCCGTGTCTTCTGCCCATACAGTTCTCCAACCGGTTAGCGCATTATACATGTTGTTAAGCATGTTGGCGGTAAACCAGAATGCCCCGAGCCGTTTGTGTCCTGAGCCAGATCTATTCATTAGATCCAGGTGCGCCCACCCGTCATACCCATTCATTTGCTTATCAATGTGATAGCAATGTTCCACACCATGGGTTCGATGAATCGAGATTCTAATTCGTTCATTTCGTAAACTAGGATCCCAGGATATTACTTCGTGAATCTGCGGGTATGCTGGCCAATTGTATTCGTCCCAATATTGTGCTTTGATTAGGAACAAATAACAAAATCCAGGAATGTCTGGATGGAGCATGTGTCTGTCATAACGGGGTTTCGGATAGGGGTAGGGAGTGGAAATATCCTTTTTAATCTCCCTCCTCCAATTGTTGATTTCCCGTTTCCGTGCTTCTGTGTTGGACGAGCTAGGTGCATTGAGGTCCTCTTTTAGCCAGTCCAAAGGGTTGGCAATGGATCCTCCATTCCAAGTCCAATCTGCTCCCTGAGTCCTGGTGAGTGCTTTACTTGGCCCGAATGCGCTGATGATGGCTTGAGAGTACGATTTTTTAACTGTGACCTGTCCTAATTCAGGTAAAGATCAGACAGATGGATTTTTGGATACTCCTTGTACAAACGAGGATATGGTTACAGGTGATTTGGATCTTGGTTTCTTTGATTTCCCTTGTCCTCCAAATCTAGCTTGTTTGTTAAATTTCCCATGCCACTTGAGACATTCCAGATCTTTCCAAGTATAAATCTCATCCTTTTTGAGACTTAATTCCGCCCATTCCAGTACATGGAACTTATCCAGCTTCACATTGTCTTGTAAACCGAAAACTGCAGAGTAGTCCCTGAGTTCGGGTTCCCAAGAAAGAATCCGCTCCAGCGTAGGCCACTCCGGCTAATGGAATTGGTTATGGAACTCCTTTTTGAACAAATACAGGTAACAGTACCTGTTTACTTTCCATGGTGCCGTTTTGGGAATGGCCATCATGTAGGATCCAGGTAACACTGGTTTCTCCTTTGAAACTCCTTGAACCCAACGCTGTGTGAATTCAACGTCTTCACCTAACTTGGATAAGAAGTAATCGTGATCGGGCGGTGTGAAAATTTCGTCTTCCCCATACTGCGATATGCGAGGCAGTGTATAATTCCTTGGCAGTCTCCATTGGATGTATGCGGAAAGATATGGATCATATCTTTCTCCTCGGAGTTTTTCCTCATTCTGGAGTCGCCTTTTGTTCCTCATGATTCACCCTGCATTCATGATATTGCCATTTAGAGCATGCATTGACCGGTTTCGTTCCTTCGTGGTTAACACTAGACCATCATGTTTCAATGTATATATATTGAAACTGATTAAGAGTAGTTCGATGTTGGAAGGCGTATTGAATAATGCCTCCCGCACCGCTGATCCTGGTTCTAGCTGATTCATGACATCCTCCAGGGTCCTCTTTTCCCTTGCTATCTGCTGCTCGAGTTCCTTGAACCAGCGTTTTTGTAGTAGTTGCTCATGGCATATTTTTAATAGTTCCTGCCATGCGTCTTCTTGTTCCTTGATGGCTGCTTCCTCAGCGCACCATGCCGCTAATCTCTCTCGACGTCTTTGTTTCTTTTTGAGACGCCTCTGCTCTCTTACCCAAAGTCTCCATGCTCATACATGAGCATCGCGTTGCCGGTTGTCGGTCTGGACTTGTATTGATTTGGATGATTTCTCTACTGCACATCCCTGCACCCATTCAATCGAGAATGCTTTCCCGATCTGAACAAGGGTCATGCCAGCCCTTGGCAATACGAAGTTGAACAGCCCTGCCATTCTGATTGTGTTTTGATCTTCTTAGATCCGCGATCCCAATGACGCCTCAAGTGTTACAGTTCTCTTTTCCCTTTGTTAACGGACTACATTTACTTGTTGCAAACTCATAGTTATGCTTGGATGTTATCTCCTTTCATAGCTACCTTCACCTTTCCTTTTCTAGATAGCTATGCTCTTTCCCCTTTAATTTCTATTGTTCTTTAAACGTATATAAACCCCTCTCATGTACCGTAGCTCTTTAGTTCCAACTTAGTCGAATCTTATCCATAACTTGACCGCTCTTTTGCTCGTCACCTCAACTGCTCTCCTCGCTCTCTCTCTAGCCTTCGTCATCGTCAGACTTAGTGCCTAGAACCCTCGTCCAGTGATTGGGAACAGACCGAGACTCTGTTTGTCGCTGCAGACTTGGACGCTGAACGACGTTGTGGACATCAACCATAACATAAGTTGGAACTCAGGACTAGCTCAGGGTATCATCCCTAGCTGACACCATTGAGACCCGCAGCTCTCAGGAACGACCCCCAAATGGATCCGTCACCTATAAGGGGAAATACTACCTTGGATGACGAGAAGTTTTTCTCTACCAACGAACCTGGTATTTTGTTACAGACAGATGGAAACGAAACGAACCAGTCCCAGACAAATATTTTTCAGGAGACTTCTACTCAGGAGCCTTTGAATTCGATTTACCCAATCAAATCTACCTAGACTGGGGTAGTGAAGTACAAGGAGAGCCGCTCTACCTTGTTAAGGAACCAGAAAACGACCCAGGAAGGACCCTCTATAGAGAATTCTTTAGAGACAGTGACCGACACGGAATCACAGCTAGCCTTTTAGCAGAGTGGGAGGAATTACTACGAATTGAACAAGCCAAGCTTGAGGAAAACCCATTTGATACAGATTACTCGAAACAAGGACCACCCCCATCTCCGAAACCCAGAACTCCGAGTAGAACCCCTACTCCAGAACCGAAACCAATCACCAGAACACCAACCCCTGAACCACCAATTAACCCCGAACCACCAATCACTCCTGAACCAAGAATGGCGTCTGAAACCAGTGCTAGCTCTAAAGGAGATATCAAACTGCAGCCTATACGACCTTTTACAGGCAAACGAATCGAAGCAAGGTCATTTTTAGGACAGCTTGAGGATTACTTTACCCTCAATGAACAGAACTATGAAGGAAAAGATGAGAAGAAAGTCAGATATGCGCTTGCATGCATGGGACCAGAACTAGACAACTGGAAAACTATTATCCGAAGCAAATTGAATGACAACAGAGGCAGCACCACAGCCACGTTCAAATGGAGCAACTATGAAGCATTTGAAACACGTTTCATCAATGACTGGGGAGAAGTCAACAGCGCCCTTCGAGCCCTGAACAATCTATCCAAATTAAGAGTTGGAAACGGCATTTCAGTCCCAGAATACATCAGAAAATTTCGCATGGATATAGGAACCTCTGGTCTCACAGGAATACCCACTCAGTTGCAGGCATTTGTCAAAGGATTACCCTTAGAACTTGCTAGAACAATCTTACAGGACCAAAGGAAGATCAGGACGATGCAAGAAGCCTATGATAAAGCTGAGGATCACCATAATGCTTGGGATATGACAGGACAGGGAAACAGGTGTTACAGTTCTCTTTTCCCTTTGTTAACGGACTACATTTACTTGTTACAAACCCATAGTTACGCTTGGACGTTATCTCCTTTTATAGCCACCTTCACCTTCCCTTTCTTAGATAGCTATGCTCTTTCCCCTTTAGTTTCTATTGTTCTCTTAACGTATATAAACCCCTCTCATGTACCGTAGTTCCTTAGTTCCAACTTAGTCAAATCATATCTACAACTTGAACGCTCCTCTGCTCGTCGTCTCAACCGCTCTCCTCGCTCTCTCCTTAGCCTTTGTCATTGTCAGACTTAGTGCCTAGAACCCTAGTCCAGTGGTTGGGAACAGACCGAGACTCTGTTTGCTGCTATAGACTTGGACGCTGAACGATGTTGTGGACATCGACCGTAACATAAGTTGGAACTCAGGACCAGCTCAGGGTATCACCCCTAGCCAACACCATTGAGACCCGCAGCTCTCAGGAACGACCCCCGAACGGATCTGTCACCTATAAGGGGAAAACCTACCTTGGACGACGAGAAGTTTTTCTCTACCAACAAACCCGGTACTTTGCTACAGAAGGACGGAAACAAAACGAACCAGTCCCAGACAAATACTTTTCAGGAGACTTCTACTCAGGAGCCTTTGAATTCGATTTACCCGATCAAATCTACCTAGACTGGGGTAGTGAAGTACAAGGAGAGCCACTCTACCTTGTTAAGGAACCAGAAAACGACCCAGGAAGGACCCTCTACAAGAAATTCTTTAGTGGAAGCAACCAACACGGAATCACAGCTAGCCTTTTAGCAGAGTGGGAGGAATTACTATGAATTGAACAAGCCAAGCTTGAGGAAAACCCGTTTGATACAGATTACTCGAAACAAGGACCACCCCCATCTCCGAAACCCAGAACTCCGAGTAGAACCCCTACTCAAGAACCGAAACCAATCACCAGAACACCAACCCCTGAACCACCAATTAACCCCAAACCACCAATCACTCCTGAACCAAGAATGGCGTCTGAAACCAGTGCTAGCTCTAAAGGAGATATCAAACCGCAGCCTATACGACCCTTTACAGGCAAACGAATCGAAGCAAGGTCATTTTTAGGACAGCTTGAGGACTACTTTACCCTCAACAAACAGAACTATGAAGGAAAAGATGAGAAGAAAGTCAGATATGCGCTTGCATGCATGGGACCAGAACTAGACAACTGGAAAACTATTATCCGAAGCAAATTGAATGACAACAAAGGCAGCACCACAGCCACGTTCAAATGGAGCAACTATGAAGCATTTGAAACACATTTCATCAATGACTGGGGAGAAGTCAAAGCGCCCTTCGAGCCCTGAACAATCTATCCAAATTAAGAGTTGGAAACGGTGTTTCAGTCCCAGAATACATCAGAAAATTTCGCATGGACATAGGAACCTCTGGTCTCACAGGAATACCCGCTCAGTTGCAGGCATTTGTCAAAGGATTACCCTTAGAACTTGCTAGGACAATCTTACAGGACCAAAGGAAGATCAAGACGATGCAAGAAGCCTATGATAAGGCTGAGGATCACCATAATGCTTGGGACATGACAGGACAAGGAAACAGGAGAACCAATGATGGATCTGGAACACGTTTCAATCGAAACAACAATCGATCCGGAGCAATCAGAGCTATAAATACCACGACTCCTAGCCGATTGACAGATGATCAAAAGGAGGAATACCGAAAGACTGGCAAGTGTTTCAGATGTGGAACACAGGGACACATTTCCAGGAACTGCCCAAAACGCAATGATGCGTCCTCATCCAGGTCTTCTTATCAGAATAAGGCTGTCCGTTCCGTCACTGAGGAACAACAGAAGGAAGAAGACGAACCAGCAAAGAAAATTAGAGCTATCTTTTCAGCAATGTCTACTGAAGAGAAGAATGCCCTCTTAAACGAATTCGAAAATGAGGGTTTTTAGTTAGGAAGCGTCACTCAGCAGTTGGCCCTTCCTTATTATCGAGATCTGAACAGTTAGCGCTTGATTCTGTAATAGTATTCTCCAACAATGACAAGCGCATTTCGTTAACTATCAAATTGACCGATTTACCTGCTGGAACATCTGCCCTAATCGATTGTGGAGCAGAAGAAAACTTTGTAGATGAAGGAGCAGTGAAAGAGCTCAGAAAAGAACGACTTAAGAAACCAATCAAAGTCAGAAACGCAGATGGAACAGTAAATGTGAAAGGAATGATCACACATCGGACCAAAATATGCTACATGATCGAGGGACAGCAGTTTATCAATTGGTTCTGGATCACTAAGCTAGGCGATCAACGAATGATTCTAGGAATACTCTGGTTAGAAGAAAATAACCCAATCATCAACTGGCGAGAGAAATCTCTGAAAATTGGAGACCTGGACATGTCGCCAAAAGCAATCTGGCAGCTAGCCCTTGACTCCCAGCAATGGGGCGAGGATGACTATTGGATCAGAGTTAAAACATCGGCATCACAGGAACTAGAGCATAGGTTGAAGAAAGACGAACCATCCACCACTCTACCTACAGAATATGAGCAATGGCGCACCATCTTTGACAAGAAGGCATCAGAACGCTTCCCATCCAGTCGACCGTGGGATCACACAATCAACACAAAGGAGGGTTTTGTCCCAAAAGCTAGTAAACTTTACCCTCTATCGGTCAAAGAACAAGGACTGTTAGACGAATGGATTGATGAACAACTCAAGAAGGGATACATTAAACCATCTACATCACCGCAGGCATCACCATTCTTCTTTGTAGCAAAGAAAGAAAGTGGAGCACTCCGACCCTGTCAAGATTACCGATACCTGAATGAATGAACCGTCAAAAACGCATATCCCCTTCCCCTTGTTTCCGATCTCATGACTAAACTACGAGGTGCCAAATATTTCACCAAACTAGACCTCCGATGGGGATACAACAATGTTCGCATCAAGAAGGGAGATGAATGGAAAGCAGCCTTTATTACCAATCGAGGGCTCTACAAACCAACAGTAATGTTCTTTGGGTTATGCAACTCGCCGTCAACCTTTCAAACTATGATGAACAAGTACTTTAGAGACATGATCAACGAAGGATGGCTGATCATTTACATGGATGACATGTTAATCTGTGCGGAAACACTAGAACAACTGGAGGAGCGGACAAAACAAATTTTACAACGGTTACAAGATAACGATCTATTCCTGAAACTTGAAAAATCCAAGTTCACCACGCAGGAAGTCGAATTCCTAGGAATGATCATCACCCCTGGACGCATTCAGATGGACCCAATAAAGTTAGCAGGGATTGCCGATTGGCCAGTTCCTACCACAGTCAAACAAGTCCGATCATTCCTTGGATTTGGAAACTTTTACTGACGTTTCATTGGAAATTTTGCTGCCATCACTAGACCACTTACTGACCTCACTAAGAAAACAGAACCATTTGACTGGACCACCAAACAGAATAATGCTTTTGAAATTCTGAAGAAACGATTTGCATCTATGCCGGTATTATTAATGCCAGACCCTACTAGACCCTTTATCCTTCAAACCGATGCATTGAATAAGGCAATAGGAGCAGTCTTGAAACAAGCTGATGAAACAGGATCTCTGCATCCCTGCGGATTTATCTCACATGCATTAACACAAACGGAACAGAATTATCAGATCTATGATTGAGAACTCTTAGCGATTATCAAAGGATTGATGACCTGGTGACATTTACTACATGGATCACCCCACACCACTATAGTTCATTGTGACCACAAGAATCTATCCTACTACCGAACCGCCCAATGCTTAACGCCCAGACAAGCTAGATGGTCATCCCTGTTATGAGAATTTGACCTACGCATTGAGCACGTCCCTGGCGCGAAAATGTTTGAAGTGGATGCCCTATCCCGATGCCCTGATCACATGGGAAACAGTGAATTACAAGAAGACATTGTAGTCCTACCAGAGGATTGTTTTATTCGTCTTATTGCAGAAGATCTAGTCACAGAAATTCAGAAAGCAATGTCAAAAGACGATTTCGGACATATTCTAATCGAGGTTATCACCACACACCGCACACCACCGATCAAATCGAACATACAGGATTGGTCTTATACCAATGGCATTGTTCACTATCTTGGCAAGACATACATCCCTGACCAAGACGGATTACGAACCAAACTAATTAAGGAAACACACGAAGCACGATCATCAGGTCACCCTGGACGATTAAAGACCCTTGAACTCCTTAAACGTGATTACTGGTGGCCTGGAATGTTCAAGCATGTCAGGGAATGGATAGAAGGATGTGCCCTCTGTCAGCAGATGAAGATTAACACACACCCAAATGTACCAGCCCTTCACCCAATTCCGTCGAAAGCAACCCGCCCCTTTCAGCAAGTCACCCTTGATTTCATCACTGATCTACCCCTTTCCGATGGCTTTGACTCGATCCTGGTCACGGTGGACCATGGTCTTACAAAGGGGGTAATTTTCACACCTTGCAAGAAGACAATCGATGCTCTAGGCACCACGGAACTTTATGTCTCTGAAATTTTCAAACAGTTTGGCCTACCTGACGTTTTGATCTCGGATCGAGGACCACAGTTCTCCACAAAAGTATTCCAGGAAATACGAAAAGCATTAGGAATTGACCATAGAATGAGCACAGCCTATCATCCCCAAACCAACGGAGAAACAGAACAAGTCAACCAGGAACTAGAAGTTTACCTTCGAATGTTCTGCTCAAATGAACCGCATCTATGGAAACCACTTCTCCCAATAGCCAAGTTTGCTCACAATAACCGACATCATGACACAATCAAAACCTCCCCATTTAGACTAATGTATGGGACGGACCCTGTTGCGCTTCCCACAGCTACAACACGAATGACTACACCGGCAGCAGAGGAACGCCTTCAATTCCTAAGGAAGGCCAGAGAAGAAGCGCTAGCAGCACATGAACTAGCAAGACAATTAGTAGCAAAACGACGCCAGGATAAAGCAGTACGATTCGAAAAAGGCACCAAAGTATGGCTTGAGAACTGCAATCTTCACATACCATATCAGTCCAGAAAGCTAGCACCAAAACGAGAAGGACCCTTTGAAATCGAACAAGTGATGGGACCAGTGACTTACAAATTGAAACTCCCAAAACAATGGCGCATTCACCCTGTGTTTCATACATCACTCCTTACCCCGTACAAGGAAACAACTGCGCATGGGCCGAACTATGTGAAACCACCCCCTGATCTCATAAATGGACAAGAGGAATTCGAGGTAGAGGCAATTCTTGCCCACAGGAAACGAGGCGCAGGCTACCATTACCTAGTTAAATGGAAAGGCTACGGATTGAACAATAACTCTTGGGAACCCGCTCGCAATCTTGCAAACGCCACTGATATCCTATTGGAATATCAACAATGCCGACACCTCTGAACCATGACTCGATACAGAAACCGCCACGTCTTGAAACAAAATTATCATTATACAAAACGGAGCTGCTCAACACTCTCTCGATACACTATAGCTCTTAAAGAAAAGACCGTCTACACCCATATACAATACCTCCCCTTCCGACACGCTTCTAGAGCACCGAACCCATCAGGAAAACTCACCCAGACCGTGGCATTGGTCACACGATACTACCGCACCCCTCGACTTGATCACCATCACCAAAAGAACCCGTCAGGAACAACAAAATTCCCCTGCAATGCCATCCAGAACTATCTTCCCAAATACTATGACCTACGATTCTCAGCCGACGATCTACCTGCATATAATAAGGATCCACCTGCCTACCAACTTTTAGCCATCAGAAGCAGTAACATTTATGAAAGCGCTCATGGAAGACTGCTATGTCCGGAAGAATATAAGCAGATGGACGAGATCACTACACAGATATGGGAGTGTAGTGCACAAATTTGGTTAATTAACCAAAGAATCAGAATACCAGGAAGGCCCCGCATTCTCACGGAAGACATCCTTGATGAGCTCCAATATTTGTCAACTGCACTGGCAGAGGTAATAGCAGACATCATCAGGAGAATCAGAAGATTCTTAGTCACCCCAACAATGACACCAGGAATTCAACATCTAGATTCGTTAACCAGGTTCATCACAGAAGAACAAGAACTCCTTACCGACCCTGACATCAAAGATCCGTTAGATATAGAAAGTTCGGATTCGGACATGGAAATCAGTGATCCGGAACATGTATAAATTCTTCAAATGTCACCACCTAAAGCCAAACTCACACCAACAAACCATGTTCACCTTCTTTGCCCTCGCCGCCTATTTCACCATCCTGACCCTCCTCTCCTGCGCCCATTGGTGCATTGACGAAACCGCCACCGCTTTCTCGCCTTTCCTCGCCGTCCCAGACCTCCCTCTTGAGGTCTTTATCGAAAACACCACCATCGTCCACTTTGAGGACGATGACCTCCATATCCACCCAGCCGACCTTCTTCCTCAAGTGTACCCAGACGACCATCACCTTCCCCACTTTGCCCAGTTTGTAAAAAGAAACACCATGCTCACCATTGTCGCCGACACCTTGGCTGCCACCACATGCTCCATCACCAACCTTTCCTCCGCCACTGACAATCTCGCCGCCCTCACCCTCACTATTGACCCACATGAAATGAGGAACGCAATTCCTTCCTTCGAAACGCACAAAACCTACATAGAGCTGCTGAAGCTCTCAAGTGGAAGGTAGAAACGTCAACAAAAGAACTAGACAACGCTGTCAAATGGGCCGAGTCTAGAACGGATCATGGTTGGACAACTTCTGGCTGGTAGAAGTCGGTGACTTCTCACATACAAAGGGGGTAATGTTACAGTTCTCTTTTCCCTTTGTTAACGGACTACATTTACTTGTTACAAACCTATAGTTACGCTTGGACGTTATCTCCTTTTATAGCTACCTTCACCTTCCCTTTCTTAGATAGCTATGCTCTTTCCCCTTTAGTTTCTATTGTTCTCTTAACGTATATAAACCCCTCTCATGTACCGTAGTTCCTTAGTTCCAACTTAGTCGAATCATATCTACAACTTGAACGCTCCTCTGCTCATCGTCTCAACTGCTCTCCTCGCTCTCTCCTTAGCCTTTGTCATCGTCAGACTTAGTGCCTAGAACCCTAGTCCAGTGGTTGGGAACAGACAGAGACTCTGTTTGCCGCTATAGACTTGGACGCTGAACGACGTTGTGGACATCGACCGTAACAACAGGAGAACCACCAATGGATCTGGAACACGTTTCAATCGAAACAACAATCGATCCGGAGCAATCAGAGCTATAAATACCACGACTTCTAGCCGATTGACAGATGATCAAAAGGAGGAATACCAAAAGACTGGAAAGTGTTTCAGATGTGGAACACAGGGACACATCTCCAGGAACTGCCCAAAACGCAATGATGCGTCTTCATCCAGGTCTTCTTATCAGAATAAGGCTGTCCGTTCCGTCACTGAGGAACAACAGAAGGAAGAAGACGAACCAGCAAAGAAAATTAGAGCTATCTTTTCAGCAATGTCTACTGAAGAGAAGAATGCCCTCTTAAACGAATTCGAAAATGAGGGTTTTTAGTTAGGAAGCGTCACTCAGCAGTTGGCCCTTCCTTATTATCGAGATCTGAACAGTTAGCGCTTGATTCTGTAATAGTATTCTCCAACAATGACAAGCGCATTTCGTTAACTATCAAATTGACCGATTTACCTGCTGGAACATCTGCCCTAATCGATTGTGGAGCAGAAGGAAACTTCATAGATGAAGGAGCAGTGAAAGAGCTCAGAAAAGAACGACTTAAGAAACCAATTAAAGTCAGAAACGCAGACGGTGATGAGCTGTGTCCAGCTACGACCGTGTAGGGCTTCTTCAAAAGCCTTACCTTCGGAATGCTAGGGATCCCACACATGCGCTGACCCCTTCACTAACATTTGTACTTGCCAAGGTTGTCGACAACATCTGATTATCTGACGCTCTTTTCCGCGCGACAGTCATTCACCCGATAAGGCCAGGTTCCGACTATCCGACGAGATCCGACAGTCACACAGCACAGGTCTATTCCGCAAGCCACCTCCCATTACCACCGCCTGTACACCACAGTCTGCCTCCCCGCAGTGCAGCCGGCTGACTCAGCACGACCATAACAGGAAGGACGGACGTATAGCCACTGCCGGATCGGGATACATCGTTGCATCAGTCACAATACCGATCACTCGGTTCATCAACGATCAATCACAAGAAGACTATTTTCTGCCCAGGAAAATGGCTTACGATCGACTATGTATGACGGTCACTAGGGAGCAACAAGCAAGGACCTATATCGGATAATGGGATCGAGTCCAAAATGCAGGAATGTGACTGCCAAAGGAAGAGATAGCAGCACAAGCGGTTTTTACAGGTCACCGGAGCGGCGTTTGACGCTAGGGCCCTGCGCACATCAGAGACATACCAGGGTTGCGCTACGAAGCCATACGACGGCAGCAAGAAGGATTTTCCGAGCGTCTAGGCTACATTGAGGATTACCTTTCAAACACGGATTTGGACGAAGGAGTAGAAATTGCAGAGTCGTTTCGTCTCAGTAGAGTACAAAAAGTATATAAAGTGTTCGTTTTCCTCAGTAAAAATAAGAAGAAGTTCCCCCTCAGTCCAAGTCTCATCGGTCGCGTCTCGTCTCTTAGTCTCTCCATTCTTGTTCCTCGTTCTCTCCCTTTCTTTGACCTTTTCAAGTCCACAGTTGCGTTTGACGCGTTGCCCTTGTCATCGACGAGCTCAAAGTCACCTTTGACGCTGTGTACTGCATTCCGCGCATACCATACAAGTTGCTACACGCCGCGACGGGCGTAATTATCCTATTATCCGCACTTCCGCACTTCGATTATCCATTTTATCCGTGCTCCTATTATCCGAGGTTCCGCGTTATCCGTCACACGTCCAATTATCCGTACTTGCATACCTGCACGCTAATCGCAGTCCAACAGACGATTTGACGGGACTCCTCTTGGGACTCACGCAACACGCTCCCCGTCTTTAGCCGGTGGAGTAGGATATCATATTGGCTGCCCCAGTGAGGCTTTCAAAAGGATTTCGCCGTCAACACCCCCACAGTCCCCTACCAGTCCGCGATTTCCCGGGTCTCTCACAGAGTCACCAGGACCTAGTCTAGTCACAGATTTTTACAGGTCACTCAGGACACGAGCAACAGTAGCTTCCCAACTACTACAGATAGATCCGGCAGAAGCTTTTGCGGAAATCTTCAGAGAGTCAGGAACCCTGCTTCGCCAATCCCGCCGTCAACTCGGACTTGCACCTGAGTTTCAACAAATCGATAACATCGATAGAGTTAGCAGTCGAGAAAGTACTTTCACTCCCGCCGCTACCCCGCACTCTCCCGCTCCTGCAGATACTTCTGATCCGGAGATCTTCCAGTCCTTCGAGGCAACACAAACAGATCTCCCGCCGAGTAGCGACGAGTCTAGCAGCTCATCCCTGACAACAAGTCCGCAGCCTTCCATAGCCTTGCCTAACGAAAATCCTATTCCCGCTATTGAACCACAGCCCGCTTTACCCACGACAATAGTTCCGTTGCCACCTATCAATTCCGCACCTATCCTGTCTACCGTTCCAATCCCAATTTTACCGACGAATCCCGCACCTACATCATCGATGGCCAACAAGTCAATGCCAGCGCAGTATGCCACTGCCGCTCCGCATTTTGACTCGTCGCAGCCGCGGCGGTTGCCACACTATTTTGCGGAACTCGAGCTTCTATTCCAGGAAGCCGGGATTACGGATAATCAGCAGCAGAAAACTTATTCTCTGCGCTACTTAGCGGATACGGAATATGAACTATGGGGAACAGTGGACACGTTTGACGCACCGGCGACATATGAGCAGTTCAAAGTCTCCATTCAGGAGTTATATAGCGGAGTAATCAATGAGCGCCAGCATATGCAAAACCACCTTGACAGACTCGTTGAGGAAACCCTACGACTTGGCATTAGAACCGCAGAGGAGCTATGCAGCTACTATCAGCAGTTCTTAGTCATCACGAAGTACCTCGTCAGTAACGACCGGTTGTCCGTAAGACAACAGAGCGAGTACTTCTTCAAGGGTTTCCAGGTGGATGTCGCGACAGAGATGTACCGATGGATGCACACCCAGTACCCCGCAGTGCACCGAGGAGATCCGTTCTCACTCGCGTAAACCCTAGCCGCAGCACAGGAGGTCATACAGGGACAATCATTTTACGACAAAATGATTAGTAAAGCCACTACTCCGTCACATCCGATGAAATCCGAGTTGTTGCCACCCGCTAGGTCAGAGCCGCCCTCCACCCAATTTGTCAAACAGGAGGACATGACAGCCATGTTCGAGAAGTTCGGACAAACGATGATGCAGACCCTCAGCCAGTCTCTTGCTGCAACCCGCGCTCCGCCTGCTGCTCCGCAATACCGCAATTATGCGACACCCGCAACAGGCTCGAATGCTATCCCTATAGGGAGCACGCAGCCAGCGCCACGAGCGAATTCATACAGGTGCAACTTTTGCGGTGACCTAGCGCATTTCATGAGCAGATGCCCGGATGTAGAGCAGTACCTGGCGAGTGGGAAAATTGTCAAAAACATAGAAGGCCGGATTACGCTACCTACCGGTAGCTTCGTACCGCGTTATATTCCAGCTAATACAATCAAGGAGAACCTGGATGAGTATCAGCGCCGCATTAGCGAGCAAGGAGCGGTTCGTCCCACCATGTTTTATGCGCCGCGACATAGTATTCCCGAAGCCGTCGTCTCACCACCCCCAGCTCCGGCCCTCACATATAGGACTACAGTCGAAGCCGTAGAGGATGAAGAGGAGGAAATAACAAGGTTGCAGCAAAGGATCATGGCGCTGCAGACGAAGAGAGTTGTGTTGGATAGGGTAGAAATTCTGATGCGGACCAAGGCAAAGGTAGTGGAACCCGCGGCAGCTAAACCCATAGATAACCTGGAAGAAATTGTATTGCCGGAGATAGCGAGGGACCAGGAACCCGCCCGCCCATATTCGGAAGTATGGGATGCCAACTACCAGCCGCCTCAGGATCGCCCCTTTGCAGCACCACCACCCAAGAGCAAAGACCCGTCGTACACCACCACCACCCCAGCACAGAACAATAAACTGGTAAAGGATATCTTTACCCGCACGTTACAGAGCCCGGCTACCAACCTCAGTTTCGAGGAGTTACTAGCAGCATCTCCGGATATCCGTAACAAACTACGGGAGTTCCTCACGCCACGCAGGGTCCCAGCACCCAACGCCACCTTTTACGACTCCGTCACCAGGGATCCCGCAACCGCTCACGAGGTCTATGTCATGCCAGACATAGCCGAAGCGTACTACGCGGCGGAACCACATGACAAACCCCGGCTGCGGGTTGCCAAGGAGAGTCACGCACTTAGGTGTTTGCAAGGAAGGATAGACGATCGCGCAGTAGTGGACTGTGTCATAGACCCAGGATGCTCAATTGTCTGCATGTCAGACGCGGTATGCCATCAGCTCGGGATTCATCACAACCCCGCGATCCGCATTGACATGGAGGCGGCAAACGGAGAAGTGGACACATCTCTCGGATTGGCTACTAATGTACCATTCCGTCTAGGAAACATTGAGCTCTACTTCCAGGTCCACGTCATCCGCTCTCCCGCCTACGACATCCTGCTGGGCCGCCCCTTCGACGTCCTCACCGAGTCCGTGGTCACCAACTATAAAAACGAGGAGCAGACCATCACCATCCACGACCCCAACAGCAACACCGTAACCACAATTCCGACAATACCCCGTGGGTTGCCAAAATACGTCAGAAAACGCGAGGATCAGGCGGATTTTCAGATGACCTCGAGGAACTGACTAAAAATCAAGGAGAGGTGGCCTGCATAATATCATTTAATACTACTACTCGAACACCTATAGATATTGAGGCCATAGCAGCTACTCCTTTGTTACAGGCCCCTCACCATGTACATACCGACTCCGATACCGACTCCCGCAAAAATAATATTGCTAGACTCTATATCGGTGCCGCGCTAAGCCTAAATGAACTCGCTGCTACGGAATGTGACCCGCTCACCAGGGCATATTTAAACGATACGATTCTCTGACCTAACGACACCCCTAACGACACCCCTAAACCCGATACCCCCGCGTTACGTATACCCAGGTCCGCAAACCCGCGTCGCGACAATGTTTCTCCCGTTTTTCTATCAGCGCAAAAGAAGAAGTACAAACCAGTCGATAAGAAAGTCAGGCCAGTCATCAGTCAGTTACCAAAGGAATTCCGAATTGTAAGGGAAATCAAAGGTGACCCGCTGGCCAATATACCCAAGTTAAGCACAAGACCACCGGAATTTACGCCAATTGGGCGTTACACAGAGGAGCGAATGAAAGCGTTGAATGAGGAACAGGATAAGGAGTTCCTGTGGCCGGAGGAGAAGAAGTTGATGAACCACTTCATGATGGAGCATGAAGAAGCGTTTGCATGGGATGATAGCGAGAGAGGGCGGTTCAAAACGGAGTTCTTTCCACCTGTTGACATCCCCACAGTTCCACATACACCTTGGATACAACGGAACATCCCTATTCCGCCTGGATTATATGATCAAATCTGCGAAATAATCCGGACAAAGATTGATGCGGGTGTGTACGAGCCGTCTAATTCGTCATACAGGTCGCGGTGGTTCTGCGTCATAAAGAAGACAGGCAAGCTACGCCTAGTCCACTCATTGGAACCTTTAAACGCGGTTACAATCCGACACTCAGGAGTCACGCCTATTCTGGAGCACCTTGCAGAGAACTTTGCGGGACGTGCCTGTGGTGGAATGTTGGATTTATTCGTCGGATATGATGAGCGTCCACTTGCAGAGGATTCGAGAGACTTAACCATGTTCCAGACGCCGTATGGAGCCATGCACTTGACGACTTTGCCCATGGGATGGACCAATTCCGTACCTATCTTTCACGATGACGTCACATGTATCCTGCAACCCGAAATCCCGCATCTCACTATTCCGTACATCGACGATGTACCGGTAAAGGGACCCCCAACGCGATATGAACGGAACGACGGGACATACGAAACTATACCCAACAATCCTGGAATCCGTCGGTTTGTCTGGGAGCACTTCCAAGGGCTCAACAGGGTAGTACAGCGAATGAAATACGCTGGTGGCACCTTTTCAGGCAAAAAACTTGTCTTATGCACACCAGAGATTACCGTTGTAGGGCACCTTTGCACATACCAGGGACGCAAACCCAAAAAGGATCTCCTCACGGCTATCACTAAATGGGCACCCTGTACGTCATTATCTGAGGTCCGAGCCTTCTTAGGTACCATCGGAGTTGGGCGAGTCTTCATCAAAAACTTCGCACGATGAGCACACCCACTAGTCGCGCTTACTCGCAAGGACGTTCCGTTTACTTTCGGACCTGCGGAAATAGCGTCACAGGAGGATCTTAAACAGGCATTAATCGCGTCACCAGCACTTCGTCCAATCAACTACAAGTCAGACTCACCAGTGATACTCGCAGTAGACACCTCTTGGATTGCCATTGGGTTCTTCCTATGCCAGTGCGAGGACAACCCAGCTATACGCCACTACAGCCGTTTTGGATCTATAACGCTAAACGAGCGCGAGGCGAGGTTCTCACAGCCAAAACTCGAAATCTATGGGTTGTTCCGTGCCTTAAGGGCACTCAAGCTATACCTCATCGGAGTATGGAACTTAATTGTGGAGGTAGACGCGCGTTACATAAAGGACATGCTGAAAAATCCCGATATAGCGCCATCAGCGTCAATCAACCGATGGATCTTGTCGATCCTCACCTTCCATTTTAAGCTAGTGCATGTACCTGGTCACCTCCACGCCCCGGACGGTTTATCTCGACGTCCGCGTCAACCATTAGATGAGGAGCCAGATAGCAAAGAGGACGAGGAGTTTGACGACTGGATTGACAACCTTTACGGGTTTATGCATCAGATCAACCCTGTGAAAGCCGCAATAACCAGAAAGCGGGTCATCCTATTCCCGCAATTCCGTGATCAAGCGGCAGAAAAAAGGGGAAATCCGACTATGAGTAGGGACACTCGGAGATCCGCTAAGTGTCCAGGTTTAACCGTTTCCACCTTCTTACTTGAGAACGAGACACCAGAAACAAAAGAGGTCACACCACCGCCTACGACAGTCGAAGGAATGACCTATGGAGAGGTGTTTCCCTGGAGGGCCGAACTATCTGCCAAAGATGAAGAACGGTTATGCATGGCCAAGCGCTTTTTGACAGAGCCGGGACGGGTGGAAGAGTTATCGGATGAGGAATGGGCACGGTTTGCGCGTTTCTGCACACGGTACTTCCTTAAGGACGGAAAACTGTGGCTTAAGGATCAGCATGGTGCCCACAAGATAGTCTTGGAGCCGTCAAAAAGACTGCAAGTGCTGGTTGGTTGCCATGATGAATTGGGACATCGCGGATTTTATGCAACCCGCTCTGCTATTACGGAATGATTTTGGTGGCCGCAGATGCATGACGACATCAAATGGTACATCAGGTCATGCCACACATGCCAAGAACGACAATTACAGCTATTCCGAATCCCACCTGTCGTCGCAGAACCCGCTCCCATCTTCGCTAAAGTCTACATGGATACCATGTATTTGCCACCATCAAACCAGTATAAGTATCTCATTCAAGCCCGCTGTTCGCTCACGCACTATCCCGAGTACTGCGCTTTGCGTCGAGAAACCGCCAATGCAATTGGTGATTGGATCTTTGAAGATCTTATCTGTCGATGGGGAAGCTTGGTGGAGATTGTGACGGATAATGGAGCACCGATTATCCGGGCGGTGGCGCACCTAGCTAAGAAATACCACATTCATCACATCCGCATCTCGGGTTACAACTCTCGCGCTAACGGGATAGTAGAACGAAGCCATTACGACGTTAGACAGGCGCTATACAAAGCTAGCGACGGACAAAGCACCAATTGGTCCTCCGCTCTTCATTCCGTATTCTGGTCCGAACGCGTCACAGCAAGGCAACGAATGGGAATCTCTCCCTACTTTGCAGTCACCGGGACACAGCCGCTACTTCCGCTGGATATTGTCGAAGCCACCTACCTCTTGCCACCACCAGTAGCCTTTTTATCCACTACGGAATTAATTGCCCATCGTGCTATGGAGCTACAAAAGCGACATGCTCAGACAGAGGCATTGAAGGATAAGGTTTATACAGCACGAGTAGCAGCGGCTAAACGATTCGAGCAGGAGCATCCGACAGTAATACGGAACTTCGACTTCAAGCGGGGTGCGTTGGTCTTGGTCCGCAATACTGCTATCAAAAAATCCCTTAACCGGAAGATGCGCCCTCGATACATTGGTCCTTATGTGGTGTTGTTGCGGAATATCGGCTTTGCGAATTGGACGGTACAGTACTTGACAGACCCTATGCCGCATTCCGCGTTATTCCGTATTTCGCAAGACGGCATTTAATCATACCCGACAGCGCATTAGATGCCTCTGAGAAGGAGCTCGAAAATATGGCCAACAGCGATTCACAAGGCGACGATTCTGTGCAGGCGAATGCGGAAGTAGAGGAAGAGGAATTGGAGGAAGAACCGCCGGACCTAGATCCCGATGTTGATGATCCGGACGACGTTTAAAAATAGCAGCAGCAATACTGCCGCTCGGGTTATGTTTCCTATTTATCGCGCACCATTTAAACAACCCGCTTATTTCGTTTCATTATATCTCGCACACAACAAGTTTCACAATTGCAAATAGATAACAAAAATACACAAAAACAAAATAAAGGAGGCCAGCAAGACGACGTGAAGGGGAAGTGAAGCCGTTACTCCGCGTTTGATGAAGCAGACTTGGAGTCTGACTCTGATTCCGACCCCGATCCCTTCGTCACCACGATCCATTGATATCCTACTCCACCGGCTAAAGACGGGGAGCGTGTTGCGTGAGTCCCAAGAGGAGTCCCGTCAAATCGTCTGTTGGACTGCGATTAGCGCGCGGGTATGCAAGTACGGATAATTGGACATGTGACGGATAACGCGGAACCTCGGATAATAGGAGCACGGATAAAACAGATAATCAAAGTGCGGAAGTGCGGATAATAGGAGCGTAACCGTTCCTCATCTTTGGCAGATAGTTCGGCCCTCCAGGGAAACACCTCCTCGTAGGTCATTCCTTCGACTGTTGTGACCTTCTCCGCTTCTGGTGTCTCGTTCCCAAGTAAGAATGTGGAAACGGTTATAACCAGGAACTTAGCGGATTTCTCAGTGTTCCTACTCATAGTCGACTTTTCCCTTTTTCTTGCTACTTGATCACGGAAGTGCGGCACTACAATGACCCGCTTTCTCGTTATTGCGGCTTTCACCGGGTTTATCTGATGCATAAACCCGTAAAGGTTGTCAATCCAGTCATCAAACTCCTCGTCCTCTTTGCTATCCGGCTCTTCATCTAATGGCTGACGCGGGCATCGAGATAAACCGTCTGGTGCGTGGAGTCGACCAGGCACATGCACTAGCTTGAAATGGAAAGTGAGGATCGACAAGATCCATCGGTTGATTGACGCTGATGGCGCTATATCGGGATTTTTCAGCATGTCCTTTATGTAACGCGCGTCTACCTCCACAATTAAGTTCCGTACTCCGATCAGGTATAGCTTGAGTGCTCTTAAAGCACGGAATAACCCGTAGATTTCGAGTTTTGGCTGTGAGAACCTTGCCTCACGTTCATTTAGCATGATAGATCCGAATCTACTGTAGTGGCGTATAGCTGGGTTGTCCTCGTCGCACTGGCATAGGAAGAATCCGACGGCAATCCAAGAGGTGTCTACTGCGAGTATCACTGGTGAATCTGATTTGTAGTTGATAGGACGAAGTGCTGGTGACGCAAGTAATGCCTGTTTGAGATCCTCCTGTGATGCTATTTCCGCAGGTCCGAAGGTAAACAGAACATCCTTGCGGGTAAGTGCGACTAGTGGGTGTGCTCTCCGTGCGAAGTTTTTAATAAAAACTCGCCCAACTCCAATGGTGCCTAAGAAGGCTCGGACCTCGGACAATGACGTACAAGGTGCCCATTTAGTGATAGCCGCGAGGAGATCCTTTTCAGGTTTATGTCCCTGATATGTGCAAAGGTGGCCTACAACGGTAATCTCGGGCGCGCATAAGACAAGTTTCTTGCCTGAGAAGGTGCCACCAGCATATTTCATCCGCTGTACCACCCTGTTGAGCCCTTGGAAGTGCTCCCAGACAAACCGACAGATTCCAGGATTGTCGGGTATAGTTTCGTATGTCCCATCATTCCGTTCATATCGCGTTGGGGGTCCCTTTACCGGTACATCATCAATGTACGGAATAGTGAGATGCGGGATTTCGGGTTGCAGGATACATGTGACGTCATCGTGAAATATAGGTACGGAATTGGTCCATCCCATGGGCAAGGTCGTCAAGCGCATGGCTCCATACGGTGTCTGGAATGTGGTTAAGTCTCTTGAATCCTCTGCAAGTGGACGCTCATCATATCCGACGAATAAATCCAACATTCCACCGCAGGCACGTCCCGCGAAATTCTCTGCAAGGTGCTCCAGAATAGGGGTGACTCCTGAGTGTCGGATTGTGACTGCGTTCAAAGGTTCCAATGAGTGAACCAGGCGTAGCTTGCCTGTTTTCTTTATGACGCAGAACCAACGCGACCTGTACGACGAGTTAGACGGCTCGTACACACCCGCATCAATCTTCGTCCGGATTATTTCGCAGATTTGATCATATAATCCAGGTGGAATAGGGATGTTCCGTTGTATCCAAGGCGTATGTGGAACTGTGGGGATGTCAACAGGTGGAAAGAACTCCGTTTTGAACCGCCCTCTCTCGCTATCATCCCATGCAAACGCTTCTTCATGCTCCATCATGAAGTGGTTCATCAACTTCTTCTCCTCCGGCCACAGGAACTCCTTATCCTGTTCCTCATTCAACGCTTTCATCCGCTCCTCTGTGTATCGCCCAATTGGCGTAAATTCCGGTGGTCTTGTGCTTAACTTGGGTATATTGGCCAGCGTGTCACCTTTGATTTCCCTTACAATTCGGAATTCCTTTGGTAACTGACTGATGACTGGCCTGACTTTCTTATCGACTGGTTTGTACTTCTTCTTTTGCGCTGATAGAAAAACGGGAGAAACATTGTCGCGACGCGGGTTTGCAGACTTGGGTATACGTAACGCAGGGGTATCGAGTTTAGGTGTGTCGTTAGGTCGGAGAATTGTGTCGTTTAGATATGCCCTGGTGAGCGGGTCACATTCCGTAGGAGCGAGTTCGTTTAGGCTTAGCGCAGCACCGATATAGAGTCTAGCAATTGTATTGGCGCGGGAATCGGTATCGGAGTCGGTATGTACATTGGGAGGTGCCTGTAACGACGGACTAGCTGCTATGGCCTCGATATCTATAGGTTTTCGAGTAGTATTATTAAATGATATAATGCAGGCCACCTCTCCTTGATTTTTGGTCAGTTCCTCGAGGTTATCTGAAAATCCGCCTGATCCTCGCGTTTTCTGATGTATTTTGGCAACCCACGGGGTATCGTCGGAATTGTGGTGATGGTGTTGCTGTTGGGGTCATGGATGGTGATGGTCTGCTCCTCGTTTTTATAGTTGGTGACCACGGACTCGGTGAGGACGTCGAAGGGGCGGCCCAGCAGGATGTCGTAGGCGGGAGAGCGGATGACGTGGACCTGGAAGTATAGCTCAATGTTTCCTAGACGGAATGGTACATTAGTAGCCAATCCAAGAGACGTGTCCACTTCTCCGTTTGCCGCCTCCATGTCAATGCGGATCGCGGGGTTGTAATGAATCCCGAGCTGATGGCATACTGCGTCTGACATGCAGACAATTGAGCATCCTGGGTCTATGACGCAGTCCACTACCGCGCGGTCATCTATCCTCCCTTGCAAACACCTCAGTGCATGACTCTCCTTCGCAACTCGCAGCCGGGGTTTATCGTGTGGTTCCGCCGCGTAGTAAGCTTCGGCTATGTCCGGCATGACATAGACCTCGTGAGCGGTTGCGGGATCCCTGGTGACGGAGTCGTAAAAGGTGGCGTTGGGTGCTGGGACCCTGCGTGGCATGAGGAACTCCCGTAGTTTGTTACGGATATCCGGAGATGCTGCTAGTAACTCCTCGAAACTGAGGTTGGTAGCAGGGCTCTGTAACGTGCGGGTAAAGATATCCTTTACCAGTTTATCGTTCTGCGCTGGGGTGGTGGTGGTGTACGACAGGTCTTTGCTCTTGGGTGGTGGTGCTGCAAAGGGGCAATCCTGAGGCGGCTGGTAGTTGGCGTCCCGTACTTCCGAATACGGGCGGGCAGGTTCCTGATCCCTTGCTATCTCCGGTGATACAATTTCTTCCAGGTTATCTATGGGTTTAGCTGCCGCGGGTTCCACTACCTTTGCCTTGGTCCGCATCGGAATTTCTACCCTATCCAACACGACTCTCTTCGTCTGCAGTGCCATGATCCTTTGCTGCAACCTTGTTATCTCCTCTTCTTCGTCTTCCATGGGTTCGACCATTGTCCTGTAGATGAGGGCCGGAGCTGGGGGCGGCGAGACGACAACCTCGGGAATACTATGTCGCGGCGCGTAAAACATGGCGGGACGAACTGCTCCTTGCTCGCTACTGTGGCGCTGATACTCATCAAGGTTCTCCTTGATTGTATTAGCCGGGATATAACACGGTACGAAGCTACCGGTAGGTAGCGTAATCCGGCCTTCTATGTTTTTGATGATTTTCCCACTCGCCAGGTACTGCTCTACATCCGGGCATCTGCTCATGAAATGCGCTAGGTCACCGCAAAAGTTGCACCTGTACAAATTTGCTCGTGGCGCTGGCTGCGCGCTCCCTATAGGGATAGCATTCGAGCCTGTTGCGGGTGTCGCATAATTGCGGTATTGCGGAGCAGCAGGCGGAGCGCGGGTTGCAGCAAGAGACTGGCTGAGGGTCTGCATCATCGTTTGTCCGAACTTCTCGAACATGGCTGTCATGTCCTCCTGTTTGACAAATTGGGTGGAGGGCGGCTCTGACCTAGCAGGTGGCAACGACTCGGATTTCATCGGATGTGACGGAGTAGTGGCTTTACTAATCATTTTGTCGTAAAATGATTGTCCCTGTATGACCTCCTGTGCTGCGGCTAGGGTTTGCACGAGTGAGAACGGATCTCCTCGGTGCACTGCGGGGTACTGGGTGCGCATCCATCGGTACATCTCTGTCGCGACATCCACCTGGAAACCCTTGAAGAAGTACTCGCTCTGTTGTCTTACGGACAACCGGTCGTTACTGACGAGGTACTTCGTGATGACTAAGAACTGCTGATAGTAGCTGCATAGCTCCTCTGCGGTTCTAACGCCAAGTCGTAGGGTTTCCTCAACGAGTCTGTCAAGGTGGTTTTGCGTATGCTGGCGCTCATTGATTACTCCGCTATATAACTCCTGAATGGAGACTTTGAACTGCTCATACGTCGCCGGTGCGTCAAACGTGTCCACTGTTCCCCATAGTTCATATTCCGTATCCGCTAAGTAGCGCAGAGAATAAGTTTTCTGCTGCTGATTATCCATAATCCCGGCTTCCTGGAATAGAAGCTCGAGTTCCGCAAAATAGTGTGGCAACCGCCGCGGCTGCGACAAGTCAAAACGCGGAGCGGCAGTGGCATACTGCGCTGGCATTGACTTGTTGGCCATCGATGATGTAGGTGCGGGATTCGTCGGTAAAATTGGGATTGGAACGGTAGACAGGATAGGTGCGAAATTGATAGGTGGCAACGGAACTATTGTCGTGGGTAAAGCGGGCTGTGGTTCAATAGCAGGAATAGGATTTTCGTTAGGCAAGGCTATGGAAGGCTGCGGACTTGTTGTCAGGGATGAGCTGCTAGACTCGTCGCTACTCGGCGGGAGATCTGTTTGTGTTGCCTCGAAGGACTGGAAGATCTCCGGATCAGAAGTATCTGCAGGAGCGGGAGAGTGCGGGGTAGCGGCGGGAGTGAAAGTACTTTCTCGACTGCTAACTCTATCGATGTTATTGATTTGTTGAAACTCAGGTGCAAGTCCGAGTTGACGGCGGGATTGGCGAAGCAGGGTTCCTGACTCTCTGAAGATTTCCGCAAAAGCTTCTGCCGGATCTATCTGTAGTAGTTGGGAAGCTACTGTTGCTCGTGTCCTGAGTGACCTGTAAAAATCTGTGACTAGACTAGGTCCTGGTGACTCTGTGAGAGACCCGGGAAATCGCGGACTGGTAGGGGACTGTGGGGGTGTTGACGGCGAAATCCTTTTGAAAGCCTCACTGGGGCAGCCAATATGATATCCTACTCCACCGGCTAAAGACGGGGAGCGTGTTGCGTGAGTCCCAAGAGGAGTCCCGTCAAATCGTCTGTTGGACTGCAATTAGCGTGCGGGTATGCAAGTACGGATAATTGGACGTGTGACGGATAACGCGGAACCTCGGATAATAGGAGCACGGATAAAATGGATAATCAAAGTGCGGAAGTGTGGATAATAGGATAATTACGCCCGTCGCGGCGTGTAGCGACTTGTATGGTATGCGCGGAACGCAGTGCACAGCGTCAAAGGTGACTTTGAGCTCGTCGATGACAAGGGCAACGCGTCAAACGCGACTGTGGACTTGAAAAGGTCAAAGAAAGGGAGAGAACGAGGAACAAGAATGGAGAGACTAAGAGACGAGACGCGACCGATGAGACTTGGACTGAGGGGGAACTTCTTCTTATTTTTACTGAGGAAAACGAACACTTTATATACTTTTTGTACTCTACTGAGACGAAACAACTCTGCAATTTCTACTCCTTCGTCCAAATCCGTGTTTGAAAGGTAATCCTCAATGTAGCCTAGACGCTCGGAAAATCCTTCATTTGCTGCCGTCGTATGGCTTCGTAGCGCGACCCTGGTATGTCTCTGATGTGCGCAGGGCACTAGCGTCAAACGCTGCTCCGGTGACCTGTAAAAACCGCTTGTGCCGCTATCTCTTTCTTTGGCAGTCGCGTTCCTGCATTTTGGACGCGATCCCGTTATCCGATATAGGTCCTTGCTTGTTGCTCCCTAGTGACCATCATACCTAGTCGATCGTAAGCCATTTTCCTGGGCGGAAAATAGTCTTCTTGTGATCGATCGTTGATGAACCGAGTGATCGGTATTGTGACTGATGCAACGATGTATCCCAATCCAGCAGTGGCTATACGTCCGTCCTTCCTGTTATGGTCGTGCTGAGTCAGCCGACTGCACTGCGGGGAGGCAGACTGTGGTGTACAGGTGGTGGTAATGGGAGGCGGCTTGCGGAATAGACCTGCGCTGTGTGACTGTCGGATCTCGTCGGATAGTCGGAACCTGGCCTTATCGGGTGAATGACTGTTGCGCGGAAAAGAGCGTCGGATAATCGGATGTTGTCGGCAACCTTGGCAAGTACAAATGTTAGTGAAGGGGTCAGCGCATGTGTGGGATCCCTAGCATTCCGAAGGTAAGGCTTTTGAAGAAGCCCTACACGGTCGTAGCTGGACACAGCTCATCACCGTCACCAAAAGAACCCTTCAGGAACAACAAAGTTCCCTTGCAATGCCATTCAGAACTATCTTCCCAAGTACCATGACCTAAGATTCACAACCGACGATCTACCTGCCTATAATAAGGATCCACCTGTCTACCAACTTCTAGCCATCAGAAACAGTAACGTTTATGAAAGTGCTCATGGAAGACTGCTATGTCCGGAAGAATATAAGCAGATGGACGAGATCACTAAACTAATATGGGAGTGTAGTGCACAATTTGGTTAATCAACCGAAGAATCAGAATACCAGGAAGTGTTACATTTCTCTTTTCCCTTTTGTTAACGGACTACATTTACTTGTTACAAACCCATAGTTACGCCTGGACGTTATCTCCTTTTATAGCTACCTTCACCTTTCCTTTCTCAGATAGCTATGCTCTTTCCCCTTTAGTCTCTATTGTTTTCTCAACCTATATAAACCCCTCTCATGTACCGTAGTTCTTTAGTTCCAACTTAGTCAAATCATATCCATAACTTGAACACTCTTTTGCTCGTCGCCTCAACCGCCCTCCTCGCTCTCTTTCTAGCCTTCGTCATCGTCAGACTTAGTGCCTAGAACCCTTGTCTAGTGGTTGGGAACAGACCGAGACTCTGTTTGCCGCTGTAGACTTGGACGCTGAACGACGTTGTGGACATCGACCGTAACATAAGTTGGAACTCAGGACTAGCTCAGGGTATCACCCCTAGCCGACACCATTGAGACCCGCAGCTCTCAGGAATGACCCCCGAATGGATCCGTCACCTATAAGGGGAAATACTACCTTGGATGACGAGAAGTTTTTCTCTACCAATGAACCTGGTACTTTGTTACAGACGGATGGAAATGAAACGAACCAGTCCCAGACAAATATTTTTCAGAAGACTTCTACTCAGGAGCCTTTGAATTCGATTTACCCAATCAAATCTACCTAGACTGGGGTAGTGAAGTACAAGGAGAACCGCTCTACCTTGTTAAGAAACCAGAAAACGAACTAGGAAGGACCCTCTATAAGAAATTCTTTAGTGGAAACGACCAACACGGAATCACAGCTAGCCTTTTAGCAGAGTGGGAGGAATTACTATGAATTGAACAAGCCAAGCTTGAGGAAAACCCGTTTGATACAGATTACTCAAAACAAGGACCACCCCCATCTCCAAAACCCAGAACCCCAAGTAGAACCCCTACTCCAGAACCGAAACCGATCACCAGAACACCAACCCCTGAACCACCAATTAACCCTGAACCACCAATCACTCCTGAACCAAGAATGGTGTCTGAAACCAGTGCTAGCTCTAAAGGAGATATCAAACCGCAGCCTATACGACCTTTTACAGGCAAACGAATTGAAGCATGGTCATTTTTAGGACAGCTTGAGGACTACTTTACCCTCAATGAACAGAACTATGAAGGAAAAGATGAAAAGAAAGTCAGGTATGCGCTTGCATGCATGGGACCAGAACTAGACGACTGGAAAACTATTATCCGAAGCGAATTGAATGACAACAGAGGCAGTACCACAGCCACGTTCAAATGGAGCAACTACGAAGCATTTGAAACACGTTTCATCAATGACTGGGGAGAAGTCAACAGCGCCCTTCGAGCCCTGAATAATCTATCCAAATTAAGAGTTGGAAACGGCGTTTCAGTCCCAGAATACATTAGAAAATTTCACATGGACATAGGAACCTCTGGGCTCACTGGAATTCCCGCTCAATTGCAGGCATTCATCAAAGGATTACCATTAGAACTTGCTAGGACGATCTTACAGGACCAAAGGAAGATCAAGATGATGCAAGAAGCCTATGATAAGGCCGAGGATCACCATAACGCTTGGGACATGACAGGACAAGGAAACAGGAGAACCAATGATGGATCTGGAACATGTTTCAATCGAAACAACAATCGATCCGGAGCAATCAGAGCTATAAATACCACGACTCCTAACCGATTGACAGATGATCAAAAGGAGGAATACCGAAAGACTGGCAACTGCTTCAGATGTGGAACACAGGGACACATTTCCAGGAACTGTTCGAAATGCAATGATGCGTCCTCATCCAGGTCTTCTTATCAGAATAAGGCTGTCTGTTCCGTCACTGAGGAACAACAGAAGGAAGAAGATGAACCAGCAAAAAAAATTAGAGCCATCTTTTCAGCAATGTCTACTGAAGAGAAGAATGCCCTCTTAAACGAATTCGAAAACGAGGGTTTTTAGTTAGGAAGCGTCACTCAGTGGTTGGCCCTTCCTTATTGTTGAGATCTGAACAGTTAGCGCTTGATTCTGTAATAGTATTATCCAACAATGACAAGCGCATTTCATTAACTATCAGATCGACCAATTTACCTGCTGGAACATCTGCCCTAATCGATTGTGGAGCAGAAGGAAACTTTGTAGACGAAGGAGCAGTGAAGGAGCTCAGGAAAGAACGACTTAAGAAACCAATTAAAGTCAGGAACGCAGATGGAACAGTAAATGCGAAAGGAATGATCACACATCAGACAAAGATATGTTACATGATTGAAGGATGACAATTTATCAATTGGTTCTGGATCACTAAGCTAGGTGATCAACGAATGATTCTAGGAATACCTTGGTTGGAAGAAAATAACCCAATCATCAACTGGCGAGAAAAGTCTCTGAAAATTGGAGATCTGGACATGTCGCCAAAAGCAATCTGGCAGCTAGCCCTCGACTCCCAGCAATGGGGCGAAGACGACTATTGGATTAGAGTTAAAACATCGGCATCACAAGAACTAGAACATAGGCTAAAGAAAGACGAACCATCTACCACTCTACCAATGGAATATGAACAATGGCACACCATCTTCGACAAAAAAGCATCAGAGCGTTTCCCATCCAGTCGACCATGGGATCATGCAATCAACACTAAAGAAGGCTTTGTTCCGAAGGCTAGTAAACTCTATCCTCTATCCGTCAAGGAACAAGAACTGTTAGACGAATGGATTGATGAACAACTCAAGAAAGGATACATTAAACCATCTACATCACCGCAGGCGTTGCCATTCTTCTTTGTAGCAAAGAAAGAAAGTGGAGCACTCCGACCCTGTCAGGATTACTGATACCTGAATGAATGGACCATCAAGAACGCATATCCCCTTCCCCTTGTTTCCAATCTCATGACTAAATTACGAGGTGCCAAATATTTCACCAAACTAGACCTCCGATGGGGATACAACAATGTTTGCATCAAGAAGGGAGATGAATGGAAAGCAGCCTTTATTACCAATCGAGGGCTCTATGAACCAACAGTAATGTTCTTTGGATTATGCAATTTGCCGTCAACCTTTCAAACTATGATGAACGAGTACTTTAGGGATATGATCAATGAAGGATGGCTGATCATTTACATGGACGACATGTTAATCTGTGCGGAAACACTAGAACAGCTGGAAAAATGGACAAAACAAATTTTACAACGGTTACAAGATAATGATCTATTTCTGAAACTTGAAAAATCCAAGTTTGCCATGCAGGAAGTCGAGTTCTTAGGAATGATCATCACCCCTGGACGCATTCAGATGGACCCAATAAAGTTAGCTGGGATCGCTGACTGGCCAGTTCCTACCACAGTCAAACAAGTCCGATCATTCCTCGGATTTGGGAACTTTTACCGACGTTTCATTGGAAATTTTGCTGCCATCGCTAAACCACTTACCAACCTCACTAAGAAGACGGAGCCATTTGACTGGACCACTGAACAGAACAACGCTTTTGAAATTCTGAAGAAACGGTTTGCATCTATGCCGGTACTATTAATGCCAGATCCCACTCGACCCTTTATCCTTCAAACCGATGCATTGAATAAGGCAATAGGAGCAGTCTTGAAACAAGCAGATGAAACGGGATCTCTACATCCCTGCGAATTTATCTCACATGCATTAACACAAACAGAACAGAATTACCAGATCTACGATCGAGAACTCTTAGCAATTATCAAAGGATTGATGACCTGGCGACATTTACTACACGGATCACCCCACACCACTATAGTTCACTGCGATCATAAGAATCTGTCCTACTATCGAACCGCCCAACGTTTAACACCTAGACAAGCTAGATGGTCATCCCTATTATCAGAATTTGACCTACGCATCGAGCATGTCCCCGGCACAAAAATGTTCGAAGCAGATGCCCTATCCCGATGCCCTGATCATATGGGAAACAGTGAATTACAAGAAGACATTGTAGTCCTACCAGAGGATCGTTTTATTCGTCTTATTGCAGAAGATCTAGTCACAGAAATTCAGAGAGCAATGTCAAAAGACGATTTCGGACGCATTCTAATCGAGGTTATCACCACGCACCGCGCCCCACCGATCAAATCGAACATACAAGATTGGTCTTATACCAACGGCATTGTTCACTATCTCGGAAAAACCTACATCCCTGACCAAGACGGGTTACGAACCAAATTGATTAAGGAAACGCATGAAGCACGATCATCAGGTCACCCTGGACAACTAAAGACCCTTGAACTCCTCAAGCGCGACTACTGGTGGCCTGGAATGTTCAAGCATGTCAGGGAATGGATAGAAGGATGCGCCCTCTGTCAGCAGATGAAGATTAATACACACCCAAATGTACCAGCCCTTCACCCAATTTCGTTGAAAGCTACCCGTCCCTTTCAACAAGTAACCCTCGATTTCATCACTGATTTACCCCTTTCTGATGGCTTTGACTCGATCCTGGTCACGGTGGACCATGGTCTTACAAAGGGGGTAATTTTCACACCTTGCAAGAAGACAATCGATGCACTAGGCACCACGGAACTTTACATCTCCGAAATTTTCAAACGGTTTGGCCTACCCGACATTTTGATCTCGGATCGAGGACCACAGTTCTCTGCAAAAGTATTTCAGGAAATACGAAAAGCATTAGGAATTGATCATAGAATGAGCACAGCCTACCATCCCCAAACCAACGGAGAAACAGAACAAGTCAACCAGGAACTAGAAGTCTACCTTCGAATGTTCTGCTCCAATGAACCGCATCTATGGAAACCGCTTCTCCCAATAGCTGAGTTTGCTCACAATAACCGACATCATGATACAATCAAAACTTCCCCATTCAGACTAATGTATGGGACGGACCCTGTTGCGCTTCCCACAGCTACTACACGAATGACCATGCCAGCAGCAGAGGAGCGCCTTCAGTTCCTAAGGAAAGCCAGAGAAGAAGCACTAGCAGCACATGAACTGGCAAGACAACTAGTGGCAAGACGACACAAGGACAAAGCAATACGATTTGAAAAAGGCACCAAAGTATGGCTTGAGAACAGAAATCTTCACATACCATATCAATCTAGAAAGCTAGCACCAAAACGAGAAGGACCCTTCGAAATCGAACAAGTGATGGGACCAGTGACATACAAATTGAAACTCCCAAAACAATGGCGCATTCACCCTGTATTTCATACGTCACTCCTTACCCTGTATAGGGAGACAACTGCACACGGCCCGAACTATGTGAAACCTCCCCCTGATCTCGTGAATGGACAAGAGGAGTTTGAAGTAGAGGCAATTCTAGCTCATAGGAAACGAGGCGCAGGCTACCATTACCTGGTTAAATGGAAAGGCTATGGATCGAATGATAATTCTTGGGAACCCACTCGCAATCTTGCAAACGCCACTGACATCCTATTGGAATATCAACAACGCCGACACCTCTGAACCATGACTCGATACAGAAACCGCCACGTCTTGAAACAAAATTACCACTATACAAAACGGAACTGCTCAACACTCTCTCGATACACTATAGCTCTTAAAGAAAAGACCGTCTATACCCACATACAATACCTCCCTTTCCAACACGCTCCTAGAGCACCGAACACGCCAGGAAAACTCACCTGAACTGTGGCGTTAGTCACACAATACTATCGCACCCCTCGACTTGATCACCGTCACCAAAAGAACCCTTCAGGAACAACAGAGTTCCCTTGCAATGCCATCCAGAACTATCTTCCCAAGTACCATGACCTACGATTTGCAGCCGACGATCTACCTGCCTATAATAAGGATCCACCTGCATACCAACTTCTAACCATCAGAAACAGTGACGTTTATAAAAGTGCTCATGGAAGATTGCTATGTCCGGAAGAATACAAGCAGATGGACAAGATCACTAAACTGATACGGGAGTGTAGTGCACAAATCTGGTTAATTAGCCGAAGAATCAGAATACCAGGAAGGCCTTGCATTTTCATGGAAGACATCCTTGATGATCTTGACTATTTGTCTACTGCAATGGGAGAGGTAATAGCGGACATCATCAGAAGAATCCAAAGATTCTTAGTTACCCCAACAACGACACCAGGAATCCAACATTTAGATTCATTAACCAGGTTCATCACAGAGGAACGAGAACTTCTCACCGACCCTGCAATCGAAGATCCACTAGATACAGAAAGTTGGGATTCGGGTTCGGAAATCAGCGACCCGGAACACATATAAATTTCTGGGTATCATCACCTAACGCCAATACTCACATCATACCAACATGTTCACTTTCTTCGCCCTCGCCGCCTACTTCATCGCTTTGGAACTCCTCTCCTGCGCCCACTGGCGCATCGACAAAGCCGCTGCCGCCTTCTCGCCCTTCCTTGCCGTCCCAGACCTCCCACTCGAGGTCTTCATAGAAAACACAACAGTCATCCACTTCGAGGATGACGACCTCCATATCCATCTGGCCGACCTCCTTCCCCAGATACACCCTGAGGATCATCACCTCCCGCACTTCGCCCAGTTTGTTAAAAGGAACACCATGCTCACCGTCGTCGCTGACGCTCTTGCTGCTGCCACCTGTTCTATCACCAACCTCTCCTCCGCAACCGACAATCTTGCTGCTCTCACCCTCACTATCGATCCACACGAGATGACCTATGAGGAACGCGACTCCTTCCTCCGCAACACACAAAACTTGCATCGAGCTGCTGAGGCCCTCAAATGGAAGGTGGAAACATCGACAAAAGAACTGGACAACGCCATCAAATGGGCCGAGTCTAGGACAGATCATGGCTGGACAACTTCTGGCTGGTAGAAGTCGGTGACTTCTCGCATACAAAGGGGGTAATGTTACAGTTCTCTTTTCCCTTTTGTTAACGGACTACATTTACTTGTTACAAACCCATAGTTACGCCTGGACGTTATCTCCTTTTATAGCTACCTTCACCTTTCCTTTCTCAGATAGCTATGCTCTTTCCCCTTTAGTCTCTATTGTTTTCTCAACCTATATAAACCCCTCTCATGTACCGTAGTTCTTTAGTTCCAACTTAGTTGAATCATATCCATAACTTGAATGCTCTCTTTCTAGCCTTCGTCATCGTCAGACTTAGTGCCTAGAACCCTTGTCTAGTGGTTGGGAACAGACCAAGACTCTGTTTGCCACTGTAGACTTGGATGCTGAATGACATTGTGGACATCGACCGTAACAGGAAGGCCTTGCATTCTCATAGAAGACATCCTTGATGATCTTCAATATTTATCTATTGCACTAGGAGAGGTAATAGCAGACATCATCAGGAGAATCAGAAGATTCTTAGTCACCCCAACAACGACACCAGGAATCCAACATCTAGATTCACTAACCAGGTTCATCACAGAAGAATGAGAACTCCTCACCGACCTGGCAATCGAAGATCCACTAGACATAGAGAGTTCAGACTCCGACATAGAAATCAGTGATCTGGAATACGAATAAATTCTTCAAGTATCACTACCTAACGCCAAAACCCACATTGAAAAGCCATGTTCACCTTCTTCGCCCTCGCCACCTACTTCATCGCCCTGGCTCTCCTCTCCTGCGCTCATTGGTGCATTGACGAAACCACCGCTGCTTTCTCACCCTTCCTCACCGTCCCAGACCTCCCACTAGAGGTCTTCATTGAAAATACCACTGTCGTCCACTTCGAGGACGACAATTTACATATCCACCCTGCCGCCTTGTTCCCCCAGGTACACTTCTCGCATACAAAGGGGGTAATGTTACAGTTCTCTTTTCCCTTTGTTAACGGACTACATTTACTTGTTGCAAACTCATAGTTACGCTTGGACGTTATCTCCTTTCATAGCTACCTTCACCTTTTCTTTTCTAGATAGCTATGCTCTTTCCCCTTTAGTTTCTATTGTTCTTTAAACGTATATAAACCCCTCTCATGTACTGTAGCTCTTTAGTTCCAACTTAGTCGAATCTTATCCATAACTTGACCGCTCTTTTGCTCGTCGCCTCAACCGTTCTCCTCACTCTCTCTCTAGCCTTCGTCATCGTCAGACTTAGTGCCTAGAACCCTCGTCCAGTGATTGGGAACAGACCGAGACTCTGTTTGTCGCTGCAGACTTGGACGCTGAACGACGTTGTGGACATCGACCGTAACATCAAGTAGAGGGATGTCGCCTCTTCTTCCATAATAGTACTTCCTAATACTACCACTGTCCGATGCGGTCAATAATGCACCCACACTCGAATGTTTGATTTAATTCCACCAGATGACCCAAGTGTGTGGTGCCCGGGTCTTCACTGAGATGTCCTCGTGCTCAGATCAATAGATCTGATATGTAATTGGTGTTCTCAGACTGTATCTCCTTGATACACAGCACACAAATGGATTGTCTTTGAGAGTTCCACTCCCTTTTCCACAATACTAGTGCTGGTGCCTGCAAGACCCTGCCTGGTTGACTGCAGCGTGCTCCAAGCTCTCGTCTAGTACTGTTTGGTTACCAGTAGCCAATTGGCCGTAGTCACCTTACAACGGTAAGATGAGGCTATCTGTTATCAGAGTCGTTGTCGCCTAGATTCCTCGAGGCTGTCTGTAGACATGTGCTGTAATGTGTACAGAGTCAGACGGTTTTACTGAAAACTTAAACTCTCTTTGTCACTGTCTGCGACGACAAGCAAGACCTGCTCCGTGCTATGACCAACTACAAGAGGTGTGATAAGAAGACTCTAGATTATGTTAGGACTAATCCTTGACACAATCACAAGCTTCAGAGGAGAAAAAGATAGATTGAGACAAAGCCTAGACACAATAGTCTGTAACCTACAAGGAGGAAACAATCTAGAGTCTTAAGGACTCCTACCTACAGAACGCACTCCTTATATACCTAAGTCATTGGTCTGTGCGCATAGTCTGCGCAGCCACTAAGGCTATACATGCGCAGCAACAAGACCCAGACCCATCTCCCAGACTTGTCTGGACTCACCCAGACTCCCAGTCCCTTCCTGCGAACGCCATTTCACCCCATATCCCCTAATAGCCTTGATCGTATAGCCACCCTGGGTTATATAATCCTCCTGCCATATCTGGATAGGGGTTCTGTGCCGTATGCTCACATCTTGTTATACGTCCGTAGGCCTCTGAATAAAATAGAGAAAAATACAGAAAAAGGTCCATATCGTAACAACTGGACTCTCGTAATAGATACACTGTATTAGATAAATTCGTAGATTGTGCACAGCCCCTTAATATAGTGCCTAGTGCTGACCGGGTTGATGCAAGGATGATCTCGGGAGTCTCAAGGACTTCTGAGACATTCCTGCAAGAGGCGAACTCCCAGGTAAAACACCGTGATATAGCACGCTTGCCCAAAGAGAGTGTTGAAAAAAGGAGAAAAGGAATTTTTAATTAGATCAATTGGACGGAAGGACAAGATCTTGATGGAGATTGGGTTGGAACGGTTGGACACACATGAACAAACCCAGCAAACTGCATTGCTCGATTCAGGAGCAACTGGGTTGTTCATGCATGCTGCATACGCAAGGAAAATGGGCTTTAAACTTATACCCTTGGAACATCCCATTCAAGTTCAAAATGTGGATGGAACTAATAATGAAGGAGGGATGATCACCCATGAGGTCGATCTCCTCTTATCTTATCAAGGGCACAAAGAGCGAGCTACCTTTGAAATATGCGAGCTAGGAAAGACCAACATAATCATTGGATCAACATGGTTACAAAAACATAACCCTGAAATAAATTGGGAGACCGGTCAAGTCAAATTGACGCATTGTCTGCGAAGCTGTGGACATAGGCAAAGAGAGTGGACCAAGAAGCAGGAGCAGAAGGTCCGATCAGCAGAACACTGGCATGTTCTGGAATACCTGTGGGAGCAAGAGAAGGAGTTAGACTTCACGCACTGGCTCGAAGAAAAGGAGGAAAGTGAGAAGCATCTCATGTACGTAGAACAAATGAAACACCCAAGTCAATACAAGTATGGGGATAAATACCCATTCTTGCTGGTGTTTCCACCCGTTTTCCCAAAAGCTGGGTCGATGACACATGTACGAGAGCTGGCAAAACTCACAGCCAAAGAAATGGTACCTAAACAGTACCACCAGTACCTCAAAATCTTTGAGAAAGAAGCATCAGAGCGTATGCTGGCCAGGAAGCCTTGGGATCACACAATTGATACCAAACCAGGCTATCAGCCTAGAAAAGGGAAAGTCTACCCCCTATCCCCAGATGAGCTGCAAGAAGTACGGAACTTTGTGAATGATCAATTAGCAAAAGGGTACATTCGACCCTCTAAATCACCACAAACGTCACCTGTCTTCTTTGTAAGCAAAAAAGATGGGAAGAAGCAGATGGTACAGGACTACTGATACCTGAACAAGTGGACGATTAAAAACAATTACCCGCTTCCACTAATATCGGAGCTCATAGATCGAGCAGGGAGTGCCAAGTACTTCACTAAGCTAGATCTTAGATGGGGTTACAATAACGTACAGATCAAAGAAGGCGATGAATGGAAAGCTGCATTTACTACCCCTGAAGGTTCTTTTGAACCAGTAGTAATGTTCTTTGGGCTGACCAACTTGCCAGCCACCTTTCAAGCAATGATGAATGATATCTTCCACGATATGATCAATGTGGGAAAAGTCATTGTCTACATTGACAACATACTCATCTTTACCAAGACAAAAGAGGAGCATGACGCAATCGTACAACAGGTCTTGCAACGATTAGAGGAAAACAATCTGTATGTAAAGTCAGAAAAGTGTGTTTGGTGTGTGGAAGAAGTTGAATTCCTAGGGGTGGTCCTTGGACCCAAAGGAATTCAGATGGACACAAAAAAGGTTGAAGCTATCATTAGCTGGCCAAAATCCTCTTGTGTCAAAGATGTACAAAGGTTCTTAGGCCTAGCCAACTACTATAGGCGCTTTGTACAAGACTTTGCAAAATTTGCACAACCATTACACAATCTAGTCAGAAAAGAAAAAACATGGGAATGGACGGAGGTCCAAGATAAGGCTTTCAAAAGCCTAAAAAAGATATTTACGGAGCAACCCTTGCTAGTTGCTCCAGATTTGGATAGAAAGTTTAGGGTAGAGTCAGATGCATCCGATTATGCTATGGGTGGTGTTTTATCTATGCTCTGCAAAGATGACAAATGGAGGCCAGTAGCCTACCTATCAAAATTGCTCAATGATATGGAGCAAAATTATGACATCCATGACAAGGAAATGCTAGGAATTATGCATTGCCTAGGAACATGGCATCACTACTTGGAGGGAGCCCGTGAACAGTTCGAAATTTGGACTGATCACAAAAACCTCGAGTACTTTATGAGTGCAAAAAAGTTGAATCGCAGACAGGCCAGATGGGCTTTGTACCTTAGTTGATTTAATTTTGTATTACACCATAAAGCTGGTGTTACCATGGGAAAGGCTGATTCTCTGTCCAGGAGGCCAGACCATAAAAAGGGGGTGGATGATGACAACAAGGATGTCATGCTCCTTAAACCAGATTTTTTCAGAATTGCCGCATTACATCATGGACACGTATTCATTCACAGCTCAGAAAAAGAACTATTAAACAAAATTTGACACTCTGAAGCATGAGATGAAGCAGTAGTAAAATCAGTTGAAGCTATGAAAAAAGCTGGCATTAAAACACTAAACGCTCGAGAATGGGAAATGGAACAGGGACTTATCCTCTGGCAAGGAAAGTCTATGTACCTAAGGATGAGAAGTTGCAGATGGAGATAGTCTGCTTACACCATGATACGCCCATTGCTGGACATGGAGGACAGTGGAAGACGATTGAACTCATCACAAGAAATTACTGGTGGCCTGGAATCACCAGATTCATCAAAAAATATGTTAGTGGATGTGACAAGTGCCAGCGAAATAAGAATTTCCCTGAGCCACCAGCTGGGAAACTAATGCCAAATTTGGCACCAGCTCAGCCGTGGACACACATTTCAGCAGATTTTATCACAAAACTACCAGAGTCCCATTGACATAATGCAATTTTGGTAGTATGTGATAGAATGTCCAAAATGGGGCATTTCATTCCCACATCAGAAGAAACTTTGGCTCAAGGGTTAGCCACATTATTCAGGGACCATATATGGAAACTTCATGGACTCCCTGAATCCATAATCTCAGATCGCAGCCCACAGTTCGCCACACAAATGATGAAAGAATTAAATCAGATGCTGGGCATCAGTACAGATTTATCCACAGCGTTCCATCCACAAACAGATGGACAAACAGAGCGAATGAATCAGGACTTGGAACAGTACCTGAGAATCTTCATAGACCATAGACAAGAAACGTGGTCTGGATGGTTAGCCATTGCTGAATTCAGTTACAACAATAAAATTCAGGCGTCTACCAAACAGACACCATTCTTTGTCAATTATGGCAAACACCCCAGGATGGGAATTGAACCAAGAAGGGAAGGAAGTCACCTGGCAGCATCAGAGTTTGCCCAAAAAATGAAAGAAATTCATGAGGAAACTCAGGCTGCCTTACTAAAATCACAAGGTGATATGAAGCTATACGCAGATAGACACAGATTGGACACACCAGAATACAAAGTTGGAGACAAAGTATGGCTGTCAATCAAAGACTTAAGGTTAACAGGCTGACCAACTAGGAAACTGGTGGAAAGATGGATTGGACCGTATCCAATCAAAAAAATAGTGTCATCAAAGGCGCCTATCACTTGGCGCTTAGATAACAAGTAGATAAGATACCAGAACCTGGTGCTGATGACTCATTACTATTACTACATGCACAGTCATCTTACTCATACAGGTACTATATTTAGAGTAGGGCTTAGGGTAGTGCACAGACCACCTGTCGTAGTATATAAAGAGTGCAATTCAGCACCCAGAGTCCTCAGTCAAGTTCTCTTGGGTTTCTCCCCTCTCTTCTCTCCTCCTGTCAGTTCACTGTTGGGGCTCTTAGGTGTCATGCCGAGGGGTTCCTGATAAAGGACAATCTGCTGCAGCAGATGGCCAACAAAGAAGAAGGACTCCTGCAAACAGTAGAACAGTTGTTTAGGCAAATCAGGAGAGATTTGGGAGATATGGAGATGAGGACCATGATGCAAGGGTCCAGCATGTGTGAGGAACATGTACAAAAGCTTAAAAAGGTATCACAAGGCACCAGATACTTGGGAAGGGCTCTTATCAAAGAGTTTAAATGCAGTTTGAATGCCGGACTCTGCAAAAGGATAATGGAGGCTGATGAAGTACCTGAACCATTGATGGGTGGTATCAAAGAGCAGTAAAAATGGATCGCCAATGGAGACAGGCAAAAGCTGAGGAGAAGTACTACTCCTTGCAGACCAGTAACTCTGCCAATAGGAGTGAAGGAGCATCCAAAGGCCTGGATATGGCGAAGCTGGTAGCCCCTGGCCAGCCCAAACCCTGATGGAAATTCAGATTGGGATCAGTGAGTCAGGGATGATTGGGAGCTGGAGCCTCTGCAAGTTCAAGTAATATGGCAAATCGGCCGAACCCTAATGCAATGGATGTCAATCAAAATCAAAGACCGCCAATCAGGTGCTACAAATGCAGCAAGATCGGACATATTTCTAGAAACTGCAGATCAGGACTCAATATTCACACCATGACATTTGACGAGATGAAGGAGTACTTCAAGAAAGGAGAAAAAAATTTAAAAGAGGAAGAGAGTCAGTAGGTCCCATACTGGACTCTCATAATAGATATGCTGTATTAGATAAATTGGTAGATAGTGCACAGCCCCTTGATATAGCAACTAGCACTGACCAGGTTGATGCAAAAATGATCTTGGAGGTCTCAAGGACTTCTGAGATGTTCCTGCAGGAGGTGAACTCCCAGGTGAAACACCATGATTGTTACAATTTGATGAATTCATGTCACTATGGGTGACATGTGTGATGAACAGGCGCCTGGTTAAGGGGAGGCGGACATGAGGGGGCCATGAGGCGAGGGGTATATAGTAGTAGTTGGAGCCTGAGAACCCCCAGGCTCTTGATAGTCACTGTCATAGACAGTCCTACAGAGTTCTTCTTTCTTTCCCCTTTTCCTCTGGTTGTGCAACTTGGTCTACCAACCTCGTAACATAATCAAGAGCCTTAAAGGACTACCTCACACAATGTATCGACTACTGACTGCGACAGTGACCGCTATGCCAGCATCACAGGCAATTCCAAACTCAGGCACTAACCATGCAACAACTCAAGGTGTTGTTGACGCAACTACTTCTCAAGTCACACAGCAGAGCACATCAGTCATGGGAACTGGTATGAGTTCCGTTTCAGTTTTCTTTTCACAGGTTGCAGCATCTCAGGCAACAAAACTGCGCTCAGTGTGAGTGCCATCCTGCCCCAGGATAGTGGGTTGGGGGGAATGGCAGCTGGCACAGCAGAAAAGGGTGGGAAAACACCTGCGGGGGTGCGGGCCAATAGTGCCAAATTGACCCTGAGAACAGGTGGATACCCCTCTGGTGACATCCCCATTAGGGCATCTCAGCGGAAGAACAGGAACACCCCTTATGTCAGATTGGTGTGGGATCTGAGTAAGATGGAGTTTTTATTGCAGGGATTGATTGAGTCCAGAATCGAGGACGAGTGGCATGCCCGAGAAAATGCCAATTACGCATGGTGGCAAGCTTATGAACAGAGACAGCTTGCACGATTGGCACAACAGCCAGTCCCAGTTGACCACAATATGCACATGTGTTGATGGATCATGTACAAGGCTGTGGAGTGCCATAAGCATGTGGTTGAGGAGACATGCCGTCTCCTTGCTGAGGCTGACAGAGTGGCTCAGGCCGAGCAGACCATGGCATGGGAGGTGTTACTCAAAGAACGCAAGGAATGTGAGGATGCGGTGTGTCTTGAGAGAGAAAAGGCGCAGACTCCATGTGTTCAGGAAAGGGCACAGAAGGTGCATCAGATCAAGTCAGTGTTACCAAACAAGGCAGTGGAGGTCAAGCCTTTGACACTGGCAGTCACGACACAAAACTGGGTAAAGAATGTTCCCAGTTTCAAGTACATGGCCAATGAGTTGGTCAGCAGATTCATCCCAAAAGCTAGTTGGGATAATAAGAGGAAATCAGCTGTGGCGCTATACAAGCAGGTGTATGCCAAATATGACAAGATGATCAACCGGCTAGAGAACATGCCGGGTGTTCACATCAAGATGGGTGACCAGGAGGAGTCGCTCTATAATGGGGTCCACATGCAAAGGTGCAACAAGTGGGTCCGTGATGAGAAGTCAAAGTGGTCTCAGTCCACTTTCATCAATTGAAAAAAAGTCGGAGGACAAGGGTTTTACAACGAGCAAAACCTGGTATTTGAAATCGAGTTGGATTTCCAGGTTTTGGCCAGTTATGTCTGGTGCACATTTGATTGCATGCAATGTGATTTGGTATTGGTAGGCCATCATTGGCATCTATTGCAGAAGGCCATGAACAGGTTGGTCCATGCACTCAATGGAAACGTAAAGAACTTGGCACATTACTTGCAGGTTCAACAGTATGATCTGTTGAGAATGACAAAACTGTGCAACATGGTGCCGCCACCAACTCCAAACAAGTACGAAGGAGAAGGAGTCCTTGATGGATCTGTCGGACTCAGCATGACCATGTTCCTATGGGAAATGGGTGAAGAGTTGCTGAAAGAGCAGCATACTTGCACGAAAGAGTGGAGGAAATCGGTGGAGACAGTCTTCCCTGGTCTAGCAAAAACCAAAGCAGATTTTGCAAAAATGAAACAAACTGCAAGGATGTCAGTCAAGATCCCAAAGCATATGATTCATGGGTGGTGTTACCTGCAATTATGCAAAAGGGAATTTTGGGACAAGTTCAAATGGCCCAAATATCCAACATTATACGATATTTCCTCTTGGGAAATTGAAATGCGGGATGAGATGACATGGTTCAAATTACAAGATGGACCAGAACAGGGAATTTTCCATGTAGTCCTGGTGCACCCTGAGGAGGTTGACAACGTGGACACATACACATGGAAGGATATCGACGAACTCACTCACTGGAGTGTGGGTGCCAGATGGAGGACAGTGTGCCTAGGCACAGAACTGGAAGAGCGAGTGGTATACCCCCAGAGAGCATTACAAGATGTTACCAACATTAATGTTTGAAGGAGGTCACCAGTAGAGTGGGTGTGGGGGGAACATGAGTTCAGCATCATATCAGGAACCCCTCAGCGTGACGCCTAAGAGCCCCAACAGTGAACTGACAGGAGGAGAGGAAGGAGGGGAGAAACCCAAGAGAACTCGACTGAGGACTCTGGGTGCTAGATTGCACTCTTTATATACTACGACAGGTGGTCTGTGCACTACCCTAGGCCCTACTCTAAATATAGTATGTGTATGAGTAAGATGACTGCGCATGTAGTAATAGTGGTGAGTCATCAACGCCATGCTCCGGTATCTTATCTACTACTTTATCTAAGCGCCGAGTGATAGGCGCCTGCTTAGTCAGCATATGTTTATATAATATGAAGAAAATAAATAATAAAGTGGAAATGACTTAGTGAAAAAGCCAAAGCTTTTCAGTTGGTCATGACAGTACCCCCTTTTTAAGATTTGGCTTCCAGACAAATTTAAACTTTGTCGTCATCTTTCAGCGTATTACACTCTATCATAGATGATTTCTCTAATTCCTCAATGATGGGTGAGAGTGGGCATGAAGGTGGAGTAAGGTCCTCAATCATTTCAGCGCGAGGTGCTGTATCATATGGTTGACATAGGCACATGTTACATTGACATGGCCCTTCCACATCTCCTGGCTCTGTAAGGGTGTCTAGGCCCTTTCTTCCTTTCCATTTTTGCCAGTTTTGCTCCCATTTTGCAGCTGGTGCTACTGCATTAACATCAATTTTGGACACTATCTTGTCCGAGGGTTGCGTGAAGTTTTCGTAAGGTTTGAAAGTCAGCCCATTAAAGGTTGCTTTGTCAAGCCTTCTGATTGCTCTGGGGTTTCTATCGTAGAAGTGTTTTCTTTTTTTTTTTGCATTTTGTAGATTTTCGAGTGGTTCCCAGGAGTTATGCTCGGCGGTGTATCCTTTCCACCTGACCAAGTATTCCATCTTATTCCTTTTTAGTCTTACATCTATTATTTCTTCTACTTCATATTCTTTTTCACGGTCTATCTCAATTGGCGGTGGGGGTTGTGCTTTTTGCCCTCTCATTGGTTGTTTCCAAGGGCATATTCTTGATACATTTACCACAGGATGGATTTGTTGGGAGAAGGGTAGGTCCAGCTCTACTGCATTTGGTGACACTATTTTCTTGATTGGATATGGGCCAATCCATCTTTCCACCAGTTTCCTAGTTGGTTGCCCTGTCAACTTTAAATCTTTTGTTGACAACCAGACTTTGTCTCCAACTTTGTATTCTGGTGCATCTGATCAGTGTCTATCCACATACAGTTTCATGTCACCTTGTGATTTTAGTAAGGCAGCTTGAGTTTCTTCATGAATTTCCTTCATTTTTTGAGCAAACTCTGATGCTGCTGGGTGACTTCCTTCCCTTCTTGGTTCGATTCCCATCCTGGGGTGTTTGCCATAGTTGACAAAGAATGGTGTCTGTTTGGTAGATGCCTGAATTTTGTTATTGTAACTAAATTCGGCGATGGCTAACCATCCAGACCAAGTTTATTGTCTATGGTCTACAAAAATCCTCAGGTACTGTTCTAAGTCCTGATTCATTCGTTCTGTTTGTCCATCTGTTTGTGGATGGAACGCTGTGGATAGATCTGTACTGATGCCCAGCATCTGATTTAATTCTTTCATCATTTGTGCAGCAAATTGTGGTCCGCGATCTGAGATTAAGGATTCAGGAAGGCCATGGAGTTTCCATACATGGTCCCTGAATAACGTGGCTAATCCCTGGGCCGAAGTTTCCTCTGAGGTAGGAATAAAGTGCGCCATTTTGGACATCCTATCACATACTACTAGAATTGCATTGTGTCCATGAGACTCTGGTAATTTTGTGATAAAATCTGCTGAGATGTGTGTCCATGGCTGGGCTGGTGCCGAGTTTGGCATTAGTTTCCCAGCTGGGGGCTCAGGGAAATTCTTATTTCGCTGGCATTTGTCGCATCCACTGACATATTTTTTAATGAATCTGGTGATTCCAGGCCACCAGTAGTTTCTTGTGACGAGTTCAATCATCTTCCACTGTCCTCCATGTCCAGCAATGGGCGTATCATGGTGTAAGCGGACTATCTCTACCCGTAATTTCTCATCTTTGGGCACATAGACTTTTCCTTGCCAGAGGATAAGTCCCTGTTCCATCTCCCACTCTCGAGCGTTTAGTGTTTTAACACCAGCCTTTTTCATGGCTTCCACTGCCTTTACTATTGCTTTGTCTCGTGCTTCAGAGTGTCGAATTTTGTTTAGTAATTCTTTTTCTGAGCTATGGACAAATACATGCCCCTGACGTAGTGCGGCAATTCTGAAAAAGTCTGGTTTGAGGAGCATGACGTCCTTATTGTCATCATCCACCCCCTTTTTATGGTCTGGCCTCCTGGACAGCAAATCGGCCTTTCCCATAGTAACACCAGCTTTATGATACAATACAAAGTTAAATCGACTGAGGTACAAAGCCCATCTGGCCTGTCTGCGATTCAATTTTTTTGCACTCATAAAATACTCGAGGTTTTTGTGATCAGTCCAAATTTCGAACTGTTCACATGCTCCTTCCAGGTAATGACGCCATGTCTCCAGGCAATGCATGATGCCTAACATTTCCTTATCATGGACGTCATAATTGTGCTCGGTATCATTGAGCGACATTGATAGGTAGGCCACAGGCCTCCATTTGTCATCTTTGCAGAGCATAGATAATATGCCACCTGTAGCGTAATCTGATGCATCCGATTCCACCCTGAACTTCCTATCTGAATCCAGGGCAACTAGCAAGGGTTGCTCCGTAAATATCCTTTTCAGGCTTTGGAAAGCCTTATTTTGGACTTCCGTCCATTCCCATGTTTTTTCTTTTCTGACCAGATCATGTAATGGTCGTGCGATTTTTGTGAAGTCCTGTACAAAGCGCCTATAATAGTTGGCTAGGCCTAAGAATCTTTGTACATCTTTGACACAAGAGGGGGTGGGCCAGCTAATAATAGCTTTGACCTTCTTTGTGTCCATTTGAATTCCTTTGGGTCCAAGGACCACCCCTAGGAATTCGACTTCCTCCACACACCACACACATTTTTCTGGTTTTACATACAGATCATTTTCTTCCAATCGTTGCAAGACTTGCTGTACAATTGCATCATGCTCCTGTTTGTTTTAGTAAAGATGAGTATGTCGTCAATATACACAATAACTTTTCCTGCGTTGATCATATCGCGGAAAATGTCGTTCATCATTGCTTGGAAGGTGGCTGGCGAGTTGGTCAGCCCGAAGAACATTACTACTGGCTCAAAAGAACCTTCAGGGGTAGTAAATGCGGCTTTCCATTTGTCGCCTTCCTTGATCCGTACGTTGTTATAACCCCATCTAAGGTCTAGCTTAGTGAAGTATTTAGCACTCCCCGCTCGATCCACGAGCTCTGATATTAATGGTAGTGGGTAGTTATTTTTAACTGTCCACTCGTTCAGGTATCAGTAGTCCTGAACCATCCACTTCTTGCCATCTTTTTTGCATACAAAGAAGACAGGTGATGTTTGTGGCGATTTAGAGGGCCAAATGTACCCTTTGGCTAATTGGTCATCCACAAAATTCCGTACTTCCTGTAGCTCATCTGGGGATAAAGGGTAGACTTTCTCTTTTCGGGGCTGATAATCAGGTTTGGTATCAATTGCGTGATCCCAAGGCTTTCTAGCCGGCATGCGCTCTGATGCTCCTTTCTCGAAGATTTTGAGGAATTGGTGATACTGCTCTGGTACCATCTCCTTGGCTGTGAGTTTTGCCAGTTCTCGTACATGTCTCATGGATCCAGCCTTTGGTCCGGCGGACGCTGATGGGAACACTGGCAAGAATGGGTATTTATCCCCATACTTATATTGGCTCAGGTGTTTCATCTGTTCTATGTATGTGAGATGCTTCTCACTTTCCTCTTTTTCTTCGAGCCAGTGCGCGAAGTGTAATTCCTTCTCCTGTTCCCACAGATACTCCAGAACACGCCAGTGTTCTGCTGATCGGACCTTCTGCTCCCGCTTCCTGGTCCACTCCTTTTGCCTATGTCCACAGCTCCGTGGACAGTGTGTCAATTTGACTTGACCAGTTTCCCAATTAATTTCAGGATTGTGTTTTCATAACCATGTTGATCCGATGATTATGTTGGTCTTTCCCAGCTCGCATATCTCAAAGGTAGCTTGCTCCTTGTGCCCTTGATAAGATAAGAGGAGATCAACCTCGTGGGTGATCATTCCTCCTTCGTTGTTTGTTCCGTCCACATTCTGAACTTGAATGGGGCGTTCCAAGGGTATCAATTTGAAGCCCATCTTTTTTGCATATGCAGTATGCATGAATAACCCTGTTGCCCCTGAATCGAGCAACGCAGTTTGCTGAGTTTGTTCATGCATGTCCAACCTTTCCAACCCAATCTCCATCAAGATCTCGTCCTTCCATCCTATTGACCTAACTAAAAACTCCTTTTCTCCTTTTTTCAACATTCTTTTTGGACAAGCAGTTTCAGCGCTAGGCGCTATATCACACTGCTTTCCTTTTAAGTCCTTTTGTCCCTTTGTAGATACTTGTACTACTGTATTTGGTATCGAGGAATTAAGCACAGGTTTAGCCATCCTGCCGCGCTCCTTGGGAGTGACACTTTCAGCACTGTGCGCTATATCACGGTGTTTCACCTGGAAGTTTGCCTCTTGCAGGAACGTCTCAGAAGTCCTTGAGACCTCCAAGATTGTTCTTGCATCAACCCGGTCAGCACTAGGCGCTATATCAAGGGGTTGTGCACTATCTACCAATTTATCTAGTACACTGTATCTATTGCAAGAGTCCAGTATGGGACCTACTGACTCTCTTCCTCTTTTAAATTCTCTTCTCCCTTTTTGAAGTACTCCTTCATTTCATCAAACGTCATTGTGCAGATATCAAGTCCTGATCTGCAGTTTCTGGATATGTGTCCAATCTTGCCGCATTTGTAACATCTGAGGGGCGGCCTTTGATTTTGATCGATGTCCATTGCATTAGGGTCTGGCTGATTTGCCGTACTACTTGAACTCGTGGAGGCTCCAGCTCCCAATTGTCCCTGACTCGCTGATCCCAATCCGAATTTCCATCGGGGTTTTGGCTGGGCAGGGGCTACCAGCTTCGCCGTATCTGGGCCTTTGGATGCTCCTTCACTCCTATTGGCGAAGCTACTGGTCCGCGAGGAGTAGTACTTCTCCTCGGCTTTCGCCTGTCTCCACTGGTGATCCAATTTCACTGCTTTCTGGTACCATCCTTCAATGGTCTCAGGTACTTTGTTGGCCTCCATGATCCTTTTTCGGAGTCCGGTATTCAAACTGCGTTTGAACTCTTTGATAAGAGCTCTTCCTAGGTATCCGGTACCTCATGATACCTTTTTAAACTTTTGCATGTGCTCTTCACACATACTGGACCCTTGTGTCATGGTCCTCATCTCCGAGATCTTTGATGACTGTTCATCAGTGTCACCAAAATCCCTTCTGATCTGCCTAAACAATTGTTCCGCTGTTTGCGGAATTCCTTCGTTGTCGTTGGCCATCTGCTCCAACAGATTGTCCTTCCAATCTGCGGCAAAGCCTTCCATCATGTACGAGATGATCAATAAGATCTGTTCCTCCTCATCAGATTCCGGCATCTTCAATTGAATGTAGAGTCTGCAGGCATTGATGAAATTTGTCACTTCCGACATTTTTCTGGAGAAAACCGGAGGTTTGGCTACATCTATTCTAGATGCTCCGCCATTTCCGGTTCCGGGAATATTGAATATCGTCCCTGGCGGTATATTAACGATGTTGGCAGGGGGAGGAGTGTGGACTGCAGCCGCGGCGGCCTGTGCAGCATTTGTTTGCAGCTGTGTCAGCTGGTTTTGGAGGGCTTGGAAAGTTGCGGCTTGCGCGTTGAGGAGGTTCAGCAATTCTGCTGAAGTCATTTCTTGGGGCGCCGCCATACTGTGATAGTTTGGTGGTGGCGATGTAGGTGATGGTGTAAGTGGGGGTGGTGGTGATGAAAAAGGTGGTGCAGGTTCTCCAATGAAATCGGCGTCAGAGTTGAATAATAGGTTAGGATTTAGAGTGGCTGGATTTGGTACTAGGATGGGAAATGGTGCTGCTTCCCACTGATGTGGTTCCTCTGTGATAGAGTTTGTGGAATGTGATGATGATGAGGATGTAGATTCTCCTTCTGATGAACTAAAACCCACATCGTTTGGATCAAGATCGCCTGTGACAGCATCCCAAAAAGTATCATTATTTGTATCTCCTATCTTGTACATAAAGGTGAGGGAGGTCTTGGCCTGTCACCTGCTTGGGAACGTAGATATGGAAATGTGCACTCAGGGTCTACAACCACACCTGCAGTGCTACAATTTATGATACTGACTACTGGTTTTATTTTAATTGAAAGGGTCTATCTAATCAGGGTCCGAACAGTTGTCCTGATGCCACTACACCATACGGGTGTGGGCCTTTCTCAGAGGCATGTGGGCAAGTGCCGGCTACCTCCAAGGGGTATGAGAAAAGGTATTTATGTAACTACAAATATAGCCTTCAGAGGCCTAGACCAGGGCAATTTAACGCGCCAGGGGGCTGGTGAGGCTGGTCCCTGGATACGAATCACGTATCGTGTGATTAGTCCGGCACTGGTCTCCTGTGCACAGGTAACCCTATCAACCGGGTTAGGTTCTTCGGTTTGTGTAGACCGGGAACGTAATGCAAAGCAAGTTAAGGGCCACGATGCAGGGCCACAGGTGCGCAGTTTTCAATGGTGTCTGGCAACCGGTACTGCAATTTTATCGTTGGCGTATGACGGTGTGTATCCCCCTGTACTCGTCCACTTAAGCCTGTGGTCCGGCTATAGCAAGCGTGGGGCTGTTAGAGAAGTAGTCAAGTTCTACTATCAGGAACCCCTTGGCGTGATGCCTAAGAGCCCCAACAGGAGGAGAGGAAGGAGGGGAGAAACCCGAGAGAACTCGACTGAGGACTCTGGGTGCTGGATTGCACTCTTTATATACTACGACAGGTGGTCTGTGCACTACCCTAGGCCCTACTCTAAATATAGTATGTGTATGAGTAAGACGACTGCACATGTAGTAATAGTGGTGAGTCATCAACGCCGTGCTCCGGTATCTTATCTACTACTTTATCTAAGCGCCGAGCGATAGGCGCCTGCTTAGTCAGCATATGTTTATATAATATGAAGAAAATAAATAATAAAGTGGAAATGACTTAGTGAAAAAGCCGAAGCTTTTCAGTCGGTCATGACACATCAGGTGGCTGGACAATGTTCCCCAATATGAGATCAACATGGAAGACTGGATCAGTCATGTGCAACAGTGGGATGGTTATGCACTCCCACAATGAGGACACATGGATGTATCACCAAACACACCAGGGTACTGTTATTTATGGCTGTTCAAGCCACAGTGCTGGTCAAGTTTTGCATGGAAAGCCAACCCTTCTTGGGTTGAAATATCTCTCTATGAAAAAGATATGTGGAACTTGGATATCCATGTGTCAGTATCATATAATCGACAACACCAGATCTATCATGTGGAGAAAGATGAGGAATGGGGTTCCCCAGCACGTGAAGTGTAGAAATGGTTTGGGCCAGATCATCATCAGGTTGGGTTTACAGTCACCAATGCATTCTTGTCGGCTATACTCATGATAGTAACTGCATACCTGGTGGTATTTGGCACAATGGCCAAGAATGCAACATGGATGGGTTGACCCAAACATGAATGAAGGGCATGGGTCAGACCATTTGTGTTACAATACAGACTTTTTTCTTTATTTTCCTCTATTTTATTCAGAGGCCTATGGACATATAACAAGACATGAGCATACAATGAGGGACCCCTATCCAGATATGGCAGGAGGATTATATAGCCCAGGGTGGCTATATGATCAAGGCTGTTAGGGGATATTGGGTGAAACAGCATTTGCGGGAAGGGACTGGAAGTCTGGATGGATCCGGACAGGTCTGGGAGATGGGTCTGGGTCTTGTTGCTGTGCGTGCATAGCCTTAGCGGCTGTGCAGACTGTGTGCACAGACCAACGACTCAGGTATATAAGGTATGCATTCTGTAGGTAGGAGTCCTTAAGACTCTAGATTGTTTCCTCCTCATAGGTCACAGACTATTGTGTCTAGGCTTGTCTCTATATATCTTTCTTCTCTGAAGCTTGTGATTGTGTATAAGGATTAGTCCTAACATAATCTAGAGTCTTCTACATCACACCCTTTGTCGTTGGTCATAGCATGGAGCATGCATTGCTCATTGTCGCAGACAGTGACTAAGAGGATTGCTCTGATCAGTAAACCATCTGACTCTGTACACATTACAGCACATGGCTACAGACAGCCTCGAGGAATCTAGGCAACTACAACTACAACAGCAGATAGCCTCAGTTCACCATTGTGAATTGACTATGGCCATTGGCTACTGGTGATAAAACAGTACTAGACAAGAGCTCGGAGTGCGCTGTAGTCAACCAGGCAGGGTCTTGCAGGCACCAGCACTAGTATTGTGGAAAAGGGAGTGGAACTCCTAAAAACAATCCATTTGTGTGCCATGTATCAAGGAGCTACAGTCTAGAAATACCAATTACATATTGGATCTATTTGATCTGAGCACAAGGACATTCTAGTGAAGGCCCGGGCACCACACACTTGGGTCACTTGACGGAAATGAATCAAACATTCAAGTGCAGGTGCATTATTGACTGCATCGGACAGTGGTAGCATTAGGAAGTACTACTATGGAAGAACAGGCAACATCCCTCTACTTGAGGTGTCATTGGAAATTGCAGATCTAGGAAAGATCAAACAAAGATCGGAATGGCAGGGCTATTCAAATTCGTATTGCCAAGGGCCAACATGACCCTTGTTCAAATCAGGAAAGCTTTCTCGGTTGAATGGACACAGGGATGCACAATAGAGAAATCATTCAAATCACTACAAGTCCGGACTGACAACCAGCAACATGATGCTCATGTGCAAGCATGGAGACTGTGGACCAAGGAGCAGGGACATCTTAAATGAGAACAAAGATGTCAAGAAAAACTAGCGGCATGGCATGCTGAAGAAGTGGCCATCAGAGAACAAGAGGATGTGTGGCAGGAGCTCCTAAAAATATGCCTTGATCAGTTATTACAAAAGCGCCAGTTCAGGGAGCTCGAGCAGGAAATTGCCAGGGAAAGAAAAACCCTGGAAAACGTTCTAAACCAGCTAGAACCCGGTTCGGCAGTCAGGGAGGTGCTATTCAACATGCCCTCAAATATCAAATTATTATTAATTAGTTTCAACATCTACATGTTGAAACACAATGGACTGGTCTTAATGGCAAAAGAACAAAACCGGTTGATGCATGCACTCAATGGGAATATCATGAACGCAGGACAGGTCATGCAGAATGAGAGATGGCTCCAGAATGAGGAGCGACTCCAAGGGGAAAAATATGATCCCTATCTTTCTGCATATATTCAATGGCAGTTACCAAGGAACCATACACTGCCTCGAATCTCTCAATATGGAGAGGAGGAAATTTTCACACCACCCGATCATGATTACTTCTTGTCCAAACTAGGAGAGGACATTGAGTTCACACAGTGCTGGGCCCAGGGGATCTCAAAGAGGAAACCAGTACTACCGGGATCCTATATGACGGCTATTCCCAAAATGGCACCATGGAAAGTAAATGGGTATTACTACCTATACCTGTTCAAGAAAGAATTCCATAATCAATTCCATTGGCCGGAATGGCCCACATTGGAATGAATCCTTTTATGGGAGTCAGAACTTAGGGACTATTTGGTGGTCTTTGGGTTACAGGACAATGTCAAACCGGATAAATTCCATGTACTAGAATGGGCAGAACTAAGTCTCAAAAAGGACGAGATATACACCTGGAAAGATCTGGAACATCTTGAGTGGCATGGAAAATTTAATAAGAAGGCCAGATTTGGAGGGCAGGGTAAATCTAAGAAGCCCAGATCCAAATCACCTGCAACCATAGCCTCATTTGTCCAAGGAGTGTCAAAAAATCCATCAGTCAAATCCCTTCCTGAGTTAGGACAAGTAATGGTGAAGAAGTCCTATTCCCAAGTGGTCATTAGTGCATTTGGACCAAGTAAGGTGCTAACTAGAATGCAGGGAGCAGACTGGACCTGGAATGGCGGGTCAGTTGCAAACCCATTAGACTGGAGGAAAGAGGATCTCAATGCACCTAGCTTGTCCAACATGGAAGTGCAGAAACAGGAAATTGATAACTGGAGACAAGAAATTAAAAAGGATATTTCTACTCCATATCTGTATCCGAAACCCCGATATGATAGGCACATGCTTCATCCAGATATCCCTGGATTCTGTTACTTGTTCCTGATCAAAGCACAATATTGGGATGAGTACAACTGGCCTGCCTACCCTCAGATTCATGAAGTAATATCCTGGGACCCTAATCTGAGAAATGAACGAATCCGGATCTCAATTTGCTGAACTCACGGTTTAGAACATTGCTATCATATTGATAAGCAGATGAATGGCTATGATGGATGGGTGCATCTAGACCTGATGAACAGATCCGGTTCAGGACATAAGCAACTCAGAGCATTCTGGTTCACCACTGATATGCTGGCCAATATGTACAATGCATTAACTGGATGGAGAACCACATGGGCAGAGGAGACAGAGTTACCTGCTCCTGCAGGTGCCACTCCAGCACAGATAGCAGCCCAGGAAGATGCTATTCAATGGCAGCAGATCCAGTGTGAGGAAACCATCACTGTGATTGGACAAGTAGTCATGGGAATCATCAATGAATATCACTGAGCTAATCCCATTCCACCACCTGCACCCCTTACAAAGGCAGAGATGCCAGATTACTATGAAGGAGATCCCCGCATGGTTGACGGATGGCTGAGACAAATGAGGACATACTTCACATTGGCTAGAGAAATCCAGTTAGATCAAAAAATCTCAATCTGTCTATACAGGATCAGGAAAGGGAAAGACAACCAAGCAGGTGATTGGGCGGGAGTCAAACTCAAAGCAGTACAGGATGCAGAACAAGAATATCAGAATGAGGTAGCTAATTCCGGATGGCCAGCCAATCTATCCTGGGCAGTACTCAATCAAGGCACCATAGTCAATGATCATGAAGTCTGATGACCCTTAAAAAACCAATTTCCTTTTACAACCTGGGAAGACTTTGCAATGCAAATGCATGAGTTCTTCATGTCAACAGAAACCCGAGAAAAGGCCACTGATGCAATCCTGGCATTGAAGCAGGGAAACACAATGATTGAGGATGATGTAGTCAGATTCAATGCTTTGCTACCATTGGTTGGGTGGGACAATAGAGCATTAATCTCATTATTTAAACAGAACATCAACCCTGCGCTCAGACAAGACTTGATTCGACATGGAAACCTGGGAGCCAATGCGACCCTGAAGCAGATCCAGGATCGGGCAATAGAATTAGCAAGGTCCTACAGAAAGGCAATGGAAGCATACGGACTAGACAGACAAAAAGGCAGATATAAGGAAAAAACAGTTGCTAAGGATAGTAAACCAAACCAGTTCCAGTACAGCACGCTGACAACGTCTAAGGATCCAAATGCCATGGATGTTGACAAGTCAAAAGGACCAATACTGGAAATTGTTACAACTGTGGAAAGGAAGGACATTTTGCATGTGACTGTCTGGAGCCCAAAAAGCCTTGATGGAAGGATAAGGGCAAATGGAAGGCAAGAGAAGTAAAAATAGAAGAGCTCACCAAGGAGCAATGGAAAGAACTCAGCAAGGAAAAGGGTTTTGGTGGAAGCCAGTAGGCGAGCACTCAGTGCTGCTGGCTAGTAGAGTTTCCGAATCAAATAATGACTCTTGTGTAAATGTACAAGATTTGTTATATGAATATTCTCTTATATTCATTGGATTCGAAACTTAAGTGTGAGTGCAAAACCCAGAATTAAGCAGTGGACCCCTGCATGGGTCATGAGACGAATATGGCAACAAGATGAAGCAGTTGCTATAGATTGTTTGAAAGGATGGGTTCATGAAAGATGTTTATCCGAAGTAACACCACAATTGCTGAAAGAATTAAACCAGCAATCAGAATCAGAAGCAATTTGAAATCTGATACAGTTGCAACAACAAATTGTCAAGGCTTCAGGAAAACAATAAATGAACCTGAAAGGGACAATAACAACTATGGACAAAGGATCCACAATTCCTGTTTTAGCTTTAGTCAACTCAGGGTGTGCAGGGTTGTGCATTAATGATGAGTTCATGGAGAAACACTGGATGAATAAGTGACATCTCATATGGTCAGTACCAGTCTATAACGCAGATGGAACTCGTAATACCGTGGGAAATATTGAGTATATGGTTCAGTTTAAATTACAAATTGGAGACCATGAGGAAGTAATGGACTGCTGTGTTGCATGACTTGGGAAGATGGATCTATTTTTAGGGCATGATTGGTTACAATTGCATAATCCAAGTATGAACTGGAAAAAGCAGGAAGTAATGTTTAGTCAATGTCCAAGGACATGCTGGAATCAATCCAGTGTGAACGAACCTGAGGAGGAGGTGGAGGAGACCAAACCCTTGGAAGAGGGGGAACGCCTTCTTGCAGTACACATAGGACCCGGAGAGTTAAAGCTACGACCACTCTCAACAGATATTGTGGCTAAGGAGGCACTGGCTAGCAAGAAATGCTCATTGGAAGAAACGGTGCCTGAACATTACCTTAAATACCGAAAGGTATTTGAAAAAGAAACACTTGATGAATTACCACCACAACAACCATGGGACCATGCCATTGAATTCATCCCTGGAGGGAAGCCTATGGATTGCAAAGTCTATCCACTAAATAAAGAGGAATGGGAACAATTAGACGAGTTCCTCGAAGAAAACTTAAAGTCTGGATGGATAGGGCCCAGTACTTCAGAACAGGCATCACCATTCTTCTTTGTCAAGAAAAAGGATGGTAAACTAAGACCAGTACAAGATTACTGGAAGCTGAATGACATCACAAGAAAAAATTGATACCCATTACCCTTGATATCAGGAACCCCTCAGTGTGACACCTAAGAGCCCCAACAGTGAACTGACAGGAGGAGAGGAGAGAGGGGAGAAACCCGAGAGAACTTGACTGAGGACTCTGGGTGCTGAATTGCACTCTTTATATACTACGCCAGGTGGTCTGTGCACTACCCTAAGCCCTACTCTAAATATAGTACCTGTATGAGTAAGATGACTGCGCATGGTGTACATGAGAGGGGTTTATATACGTTAAGAGGACAATAGAAACTAAAGGGGAAAGAGCATAGCTATCTAGGAAAGGAAAGGTGAAGGTAGCTATAAAAGAAGATAATGTCCAAGCGTAACTATGAGTTTGTAACAAGTAAATGTAGTCCATTAACAAAGGGAAAAGAGAACTGTAACATTACCCCCTTTGTATGCAAGAAGTCACCGACTTCTACCACCCAGAGGTTGTCCAACCATGATCCGTCCTAGACTCGGCCCATTTGACAGTGTTGTCTAGTTCTTTTGTCGACGTTTCCACCTTCCATTTGAGAGCTTCAGCAGCTCTGTGTAAATTTTGTGCATTCCGGAGGAAGGAATTGCGTTCCTCATAGGTCATCTCATGCAGGTCAATGGTCAGGGTGAGGGCGGCGAGATTGTCAGTGGCAGAGGAGAGATTGGTGATAGAACATGTGGTGGCTGCGAGAGCATCAGCGACAATGGTGAGCGTAGCGTTCCTTTTGACAAATTGGGCAAAATGTGGGAGGTGATGATCGTTGGGGTGTATCTGGGGAAGGAGGTTGGCCAGGTGAATGTGGAGGTTGTCATCCTCAAAGTGGATGACCGTGGTGTTTTCAATGATGACCTCGAGTGGGAGGTCCGGGACAGCGATAAAGGGGGAGAGGGCAGCGGCGGCTTCATCGATGCGCCAGTGAGCGCAGGAGAGGAGGATCAAGATGGTGAAGTAGGCAGCAAGGGCGAAGAAGGTGAACATGTTTTCTGTTATGATGCAAGTCTGACGTTAGGCAATTGTACTTGAAGAATTTATACGTATTCCAGATCACTGATGTCTGTGTCCGAATCTGAGCTTTCTATATCCAGTGGATCTTCGATTGCAGGGTCAGTAAGGAGTTCTTGTTCTTCTGTGATGAACCTGGTCAATGAATTCAGGTGTTGAATTCCTGGTGTCATGGTTGGAGTGACTAAAAGTCTCCTAATTCTTCTGACAATGTCCGCTATGATTTCTCTCTGTTTGTCAAACAAATATTGGAGGTCGTCGATGATGTCTTCAATAAGGATATGAGGTCTTCTTGGGATTCTGATTCCTCGTCCAAGTAATGAAATTTGTGTGCTACACTCCCGTGCCTGTTTAGTGATTTCATCAATCCGTTTATATTCTTCCAGACATAGTAATCTTCCATGAGCGCTTTTGTAAATGTTGCTGTTCTTAATAGCTAGAAGTTGGTAGACTGGTGGGTCTTCATTATAGATGGGTAAATTGTTTACTGAGAATCGTAAATCATGGTATTGGGGAAGATAGTTCTGGACAGCTTTGCAAGGGAACTCTGTTGTTCCTGAAGGGTTCTTCTGATGGTCATGATTGAGTCTGGGAATGCAATAGTATCGTGTGATCAACGCCGTTGTTTGGATAGGTTTTTCTGATAGGTTTGGTGCTTTAGAGGCATGTTGGATGGGAAGGTATTGTATGCAGGTATAGATGGTTTTCTCCTTGAGAGCAATAGTGTATCGAGAGAGTGTCGAACAATTTCGTTTTGTATAATGATAGTTTTGTTTCAAGATGTGGCGGTTTCTGTATCGAGCCATGGTTCAAAGGTGTCGATGTTGTTGATATTTTGATAGAATGTCAGTGGCGTTTGTAAGATTGCGAGCAGGTTCCCAAGAATTATCATTTGATCCGTAGCCTTTCCATTTAACTAGGTAATGGTAGCCTGCGCCTCGCTTCCTGTGGGCTAGAATTGCTTCTACCTCAAATTCTTCTTGTCCATTTACGAGATCAGGGGGTGGTTTCACATAGTTCGGGCCATGTGCAGTTGTTTCCTTATACGGGGTAAGGAGTGACGTATGAAACACAGGGTGAATGCGCCATTGCTTCGGGAGTTTTAATTTGTATGTCACTGGTCCCATCACTTGTTCGATTTCGAAGGGTCCTTCTTGTTTTGGTGCTAGTTTTCTGGACTGATATGGTATGTGGAGGTTCCTGTTCTCAAGCCATACTTTAGTGCCTTTTTCGAATCGTATTGCTTTGTCTTTGCGTCGTCTTGCTACTAGTTGTCTTGCTAGTTCATGTGCTGCTAGCACTTCTTCTCTGGCCTTTCTTAGGAACTGGAGGTGTTCCTCAGCTGCTGGTGTAGTCATTCGTGTTGTAGCTGTGGGAAGCGCAACAGGGTCCGTCCCATACATTAGTCTGAATGGGGAAGTTTTGATTGTGTCATGATGTCGGTTATTGTGAGCAAACTCAGCTATTGGAAGAAGCGGTTTCCATAGATGCAGTTCATTGGAGCAGAACATTCAAAGATAGACTTCTAGTTCCTGGTTGACTCGTTCTGTTTCTCCATCTGTCTGAGGATGATAGGCAGTGCTCATTCTATGGTCGATTCCTAATGCTTTTCGTATTTCCTGAAATACTTTTGCGGAGAATTGTGGTCTTCTATCTGAGATTAAAACATCGGGTAAGCCAAACCGTTTGAAAATTTCAGAGACATAAAGTTCTGCTGTGCCTAGAGCGTCGATTGTCTTCTTGCAGGGTGTGAAAAATTACCCCCTTTGTAAGACCATGGTCCACCATGACCAGGATCGAGTCAAAGCCCTCAGAAAGGGGTAGATCAGTGATGAAATCAAGTGTTACTTGCTGAAAAGGACGAGTTGCTCTCGACGGAATCGGGTGAAGGGCAGGTACATTTGGGTGTGTGTTAATCTTCATCTGTTGACAGAGGGCGCATCCTTCAATCCACTCCCTGACGTGTTTCGACATTCCCGGCCACCAGTAGTCACATTTAAGGAGTTCAAGGGTTTTTAATCGGCCAGGGTGACCTGATGATTGTGCTTCATGTGTTTCTTTGATTAATTTAGTTCGTAATCCATCCTGATCTGGGATGTAGGTTTTGCCAAGATAGTGAACAATGCCATTTGTATAAGACCAATCCTGTATATTCGATTTGATTGGTGGGGCACAATGCGTGGTGATAACCTCGATTAGAATACGTCCAAAATTGTCTTTTGACATTGCTTTTTGAATATCTGTGATTAGGTCTTCTGCAACAAGATGAATAAAACGGTCTTCTGGCAAGACTATGACATCTTCCTGTAATTCACTATTTCCCATATGATCAGGGCGTCGAGACAGGGCATCCGCTTCAAACATTTTTGTGCCAGGGACATGCTCAATGTGTAGGTCAAATTCTGATAATAGGGATGACCATTTAGCTTGTCTGGGTGTCAGGTGTTGGGTGGTTTGATAGTAGGATAGATTCTTGTGATCGCAATGAACTATGGTGGTATGGGGTGATCCATGTAATAGATGTTGCCAAGTCACTAATCCCTTGATGATTGCCAAGAGCTCTCAGTCATAGATCTGGTAATTTTGTTTCATTTGTGTTAGGGCATGTGAAATAAATCCGCAAGGGTGTAAGGACCCTGTTTCATCAGCTTGTTTCAAAACTGCTCCTATTGCTTTATTTGATGCGTCGGTTTGAAGGATAAAGGGTCGGGTTGGATCTGGCATTGATAATACTGGCATGGATGCGAAGTGTTTCTTTAGAATTTCAAAGGCATTGTTCCATTCAATGGTCCAGTCAAATGGTTCAGTTTTCTTAGTGAGGTCGGTAAGTGGTTTAGCGATGGCAGCAAAATTTCCAATGAAGCGTTGATATCCTACTCCACTGGCTAAAGACGGGGAATGTGTTGTGTGAGTCCCAAAAGGAGTCCCGTCAAAACCACTGTGGGGCAGTGATTAGCGTGTGGGTATGCGGATTCGGATAATCGGATAATAGTGCCACGCCCAGATGATAACGGATAATCAGATAGCGGATAATCCGGGGAGCGCGGAAGTGTGGAAAATAGGATAATTACACCCGCCGCGGTGTGCAGCGACTTTGTACTGTTGTGCTGAACATGGTGCACAGTGTCCGAGACGACTTTTAAACTCGTAGGCGACGAGGGCAAATGCGTTGAACGCGACTGAGGACTGGAAAGCCAGAGAGAGAGAACAAGAACGATAGAGAGAGACGGAGAAACTAAGAGACGAGACGAAACCGATGAGACTTGGACTGAGGGGGAACTTCTTCTTATTTTTACTGAGGAAAACGAACACTTTATATACTTTTTGTACTCTACTGAGACGAAACAACTCTGCAATTTCTACTCCTTCGTCCAAATCCATGTTTGAAAGGTAATCCTCAATGTAGCCTAGACGCTCGGAAAATCCTTCATTTGCTGCTGTCGTATGGCTTTGTAGCATGACCCTGGTATGTCTCTGATGTGCGCAGGGCACTAGCATCAAACGCCGCTCTGGTGACCTGTAAAAACCACTTGTGCTGCTATCTCTTTCTTTGGCAGTCGTGTTCCTGCATTTTGGACGCAATCCCGTTATCCGATATAGGTCCTTGCTTGTTGCTCCCTAGTGACCATCATACATAGTCAATCGTAAGCCATTTTCCTGGGCGGAAAATAGTCTTCTTGTGATCGATCGTTGATGAACCGAGTGATCGGTATTGTGACTGATGCAACGATGTATCCCAATCCGGCAGTGGCTATACGTCCGTCCTTCCTGTTATGGTCATGCTGAGTCAGCCAGCTGCACTGCGGGGAGGCAGACTGTGGTGTACAGGTGGTGGTAATGGGAGGCGGCTTGCGGAATAGACCTGTGCTGTGTGACTGTCGGATCTCGTCAGATAATCGGAACCTGGCCTTATCGGGTGAATGACTGTCACGCAGAAAAGAGCATTGGATAATCGGATGTTGTCGACAACCTTGGCAAGTACAAATGTTAGTGAAGGGGTCAGCGCATGTGTGGGATCCCTAGCATTCCAAAGGTAAGGCTTTTGAAGAAGCCCTACACGGTCGTAGCTGGACACAGCTCATCAGCGTCAGTAGAAGTTTCCAAATCCAAGGAATGATCGGACTTGTTTGACTGTGGTAGGGACTGGCCAATCGGCAATTCCTGCTAATTTTATTGGGTCCATCTGAATATGTCCAGGGGTGATGATCATTCCTAGGAACTCGACTTCTTGTGTGGCAAACTTGCACTTTTCTAGTTTCAGGAATAGATCGTTGTCTTGTAACCATTGTAAAATTCGTTTTGTCCACTCTTCTAGTTGTTTAAGTGTTTCTGCGCAGATTAACATGTCGTCCATGTAAATGATTAGCCATCCTTCATTGATCATGTCTCTGAAATATTTGTTCATCATAGTCTGAAAGGTCGACGGCGAATTGCATAATCCAAAGAACATTACTGTTGGTTCATAGAGTCCTTGATTGGTAATAAAGGCTGCTTTCCATTCATCTCCCTTTTTGATGCAAACATTGTTGTATCCCCATCGAAGGTCTAGTTTGGTGAAATACTTGGCACCTCGTAGTTTGGTCATGAGATCAGAAACAAGGGGGAGGTATCAGGAACCCCCCGGCGTGACGCCTAGGAGCCCCAACAGAGAACTGAGGAGAGGAGAGGAGAGGAGGGAATAAACCCGAGAGAACTCGACTGAGGACTCTGGGTACTGAATTGTACTCTTTTATATACTACGACAGGTGGTCTGTGCACTACCCTAAGCCCTACTCTAAATATAGCATGGTATGAGTAAGACGACTGCGCATGTAGTAATGGTAATGAGTCATCAGCACCGAGCTCCGGTATCTTATCTACGGCTTTATCTAAGCGCCAAACAATAGGCGCCTGCTTAGTCAGCATATGTTTATATAATATGAGGAAAATAAATAATAAAAGTGAAATGACTTAGTAAAAAGCCGAAGCTTTTTCAGTCGGTCATGACAGTACCCCCTTTTTAGGATTTGACTTCCAGACAAATTTAAACTTCATCATCGTTCAGCGCATTGCGCTCTATCACGGATGGTTCCTCTAATTCCTCAATGATGGGTGAGAGTGGGCGGGATGGTGGGGTGAGGTCTTCAATCGTTTTAGCGCGAGGCGCTATATCATGCGATTGACGTAGGCACATGTTGCATTGACATGGCCCTTCCATGTCTCCTGGCTCTATAAGGGTGTCTAGACCCTTCTTTCCTTTCCATTTTTGCCAGTTTTGTTCCCACTTTGCAGCTGGTGCTACTGCATTGACGTCGATTTTGGACACCGTTTTGTCCCAGGTTTGAGTGAAGTTTTCATAGGGTCTGAAGGTTAACCCGCTAAAGGTTGCTTTGTCGAGCCTTCTGATAGCTCCGGGGTTTCTATCGTAAAAGTTTTTTATTTTTCTTTTCGCGTTTTGTAGGTTATTTAATGGTTCCCAGGAGTTGTGCTCAGCGGTGTATCCTTTCCACTTTACTAAGTACTCCATTTTGTTTCTTTTTAGTCGCACATCAATTATTTCTTCTACCTCATATTCCTTTTCACCATCTATTTCGATTGGTGGTGGAGGTTGTGCTTTTTGCCCTTTCATTGGTCGTTTCCAAGGGCGAATTCGTGAGACATTTACCACAGGGTGTATCTGTTGCGAGAAGGGTAGGTCCAGCTCTACTGCATTTGGCGACACTATTTTCTTGATTGGGTATGGGCCAATCCATCTTTCCACCAGTTTTCTAGTTGGTCGTCCTGTCAACCTTAAATCTTTTGTTGACAACCAGACTTTATCTCCAACTTTGTATTCTGGTGCGTCTGATCTGTGTCTATCTGCGTATAGCTTCATGTCACCTTGTGATTTTAACAAAGCTGCCTGGGTTTCCTCGTGGATTTCTTTCATTTTTTGAGCGAAATCTGATGCAGCCGGGTGACTTCCTTCTCTTCTGGGCTCGATTCCCATCCTGGGGTGTTTGCCATAATTGACAAAGAATGGCGTCTGTTTGGTTGATGCCTGAATTTTGTTATTGTAACTAAATTCAGCGATGGCTAACCATCCAGACCACATTTCTTGTCTATGATCTACGAAAATCCTCAGGTACTGTTCTAAGTCCTGATTCATTCGTTCTGTTTGTCCATCCGTCTGTGGATGGAATGCTGTGGACAAATCTGTGCTAATGCCCAACATTTGATTCAGTTCTTTCATCATTTGCGCAGCGAACTGTGGGCCGCGATCTGAGATTATAGATTCAGGGAGTCCATGGAGTTTCCAAACATGGTCCCTAAATAATGTGGCTAACCCCTGCGCCGATGTTTCCTCTGATGTGGGAATGAAATGCGCCATTTTTGACATTCTATCACAGACTACCAAAATCGCATTATGACCATGTGATTCTGGCAATTTTGTGATGAAGTCGGCGGAAATATGTGTCCAGGGCTTTGCTGGTGCCGAGTTTGGCATTAACTTTCCAGCAGGAGGCTCTGGGAAATTCTTATTCCGCTGGCACTTGTCACATCCACCAACATATTTTTTAATAAATTTGGTGATTCCAGGCCACCAGTAATTTCTTGTGACGAGTTCAATCATCTTCCACTGTCCTCCGTGTCCTGCAATGGGTGTGTCATGGTGTAGGCGGACTATCTCCATCCGCAGTTTTTCGTCCTTAGGTACATAGACTTTTCCTTGCCAGAGGATAAGTCCCTGCTCCATCTCCCATTCTCGAGCATTTAGTGTTTTAACACCAGCTTTTTTCATGGCTTCTACCGCTTTTATTACTGCTTCATCACGTGCTTCAGAATGTCGAATTTTGTTTAGCAATTCTTTTTCTGAGCTATGAATGAAAACGTGACCATGGCGTAATGCAGCGATTTTGAAAAAATTCGGTTTGAGGAGCGTGACGTCTTTGTTGTCGTCATCCACCCCCTTTTTATGGTCTGGCCTCCTGGACAGAGAATCGGCCTTTCCCATAGTAACACCTGCTTTATGATGCAATACAAAATTAAATCGGCTAAGGTACAAAGCCCATCTGGCTTGCCTGCGATTCAACTTCTTTGCACTCATAAAGTACTCGAGATTTTTGTGATCAGTCCATATCTCGAACTGTTCACGTGCTCCTTCTAGATAATGACGCCATGTTTCTAGGCACCGCATGATACCCAGCATTTCTTTATCATGGACGTCATAATTGTGCTCAGTATCATTGAGCGACTTTGATAGGTAGGCCACAGGCCTCCACTTGTCATCCTTGCAGAGCATAGATAAGACGCCACCTGTGGCATAATCCGATGCATCTGACTCCACTCTAAACTTCCTATCGGAATCTGGCGCAACTAGTAAAGGTTGCTCCGTGAATATCTTTTTTAGGCTTTGGAAAGCCTTTTCTTGGACCTCTGTCCATTCCCATGTTTTTTCTTTTCTGACCAGGTCATGTAGTGGTCGTGCAATTTTGGCGAAGTCCTGTACAAAGCGCCTATAGTAATTGGCTAGGCCTAAGAATCTTTGTACATCTTTGACACAAGAAGGGGTGGGCCAGCTAATAATAGCTTCTACCTTCTTTGTATCCATTTGAATTCCCTTGGGTCCTAGGACAACGCCCAAGAATTCAACTTCTTCCACACACCACACACATTTTTCTGGTTTTACATACAGATCGTTTTCTTCCAATCGTTGCAAGACTTGTTGTACGATTGCATCATGCTCCTCTTTTGTTTTAGTAAAGATGAGTATGTCATCAATGTACACAATGACTTTTCCTGCGTTGATCATATCGTGGAAGATGTCATTCATCATTGCTTGGAAGGTGGCCGGTGAGTTGGTTAGCCCGAAAAACATTACTACTGGTTCAAAAGAACCTTCGGGAGTAGTGAATGCTGCTTTCCATTCGTCACCTTCCTTGATCCGTACGTTATTATATCCCCACCTAAGATCTAACTTGGTGAAGTACTTGGCACTGCCTGCTCGATCTACGAGCTCCGATATAAGTGGTAGTGGGTAGTTATTTTTAACCGTCCACTCGTTCAGGTATCTGTAATCCTGAACCATCCGCTTCTTTCCGTCTTTCTTGCTTACAAAGAAGACGGGTGACGTTTGTGGGGATTTCGAGGGTCGGATATACCCTTTAGCTAATTGATCATCCACAAAGTTCCGTACTTCCTGCAGCTCATCTGGGGATAGGGGGTAGACCTTCCCCTTCCGGGGTTGATAGCCTGGTTTGGTATCAATTGCATGATCCCAAGGCTTTCTGGCCGGCATGCGCTCTGATGCTCCTTTCTCGAAAATTTTGAGGTATTGATGGTATTGTTCAGGTACCATCTCTTTAGCCGTGAGTTTTGCCAACTCTCGCACATGTTTCATTGATCCGGTTTTTGATCCGGCGGGTGATGGAAACACTGGTAAGAATGGGTATTTATCCCCATACTTGTATTGGCCCGGGTGTTTCATTTGTTCCATGTACGTGAGATGTTTCTCACTTTCCTCCTTTTCTTCGAGCCAGTGCACGAAGTCTAACTCCTTCTCTTGTTCCCACAGATATTCCAGAACACGCCAGTGTTCCGCTGATCGGACCTTTTGTTCCCGCTTCTTTGTCCACTTCCTTTGCCTATGTCCACAGCTCCATGGACACCGTGTCAACTTGACGTGGCCGGTCTCCCAATTGATTTCCGGGTTGTGTTTTCGTAACCACGTGGATCCTATGATTACATTGGTTTTCCCCAGCTCGCATATTTCAAAGGTGGCTCGTTCCTTATGCCCTTGATAAGATAAAAGAAGATCAACCTCATGGGTGATCATTCCTCCTTCGTTATTTGTTCCGTCCACATTCCGAACTTGAATGGGGCGTTCCAAGGGTATTAATTTGAAGCCCATCCTTTTTGCATATGCCGCATGCATGAACATTCCTGTCGCTCCTGAATCAAGCAACGCGGTTTGTTGAGTTTGTTCATGGGTGTCCAACCTTTCCAACCCAATTTCCATTAAGATTTCGTCCTTCCGTCCTATTGACCTAACTAAAAATTCTTTTTCTCCCTTTTTCAATATCCTTTTCGGAGTCCGGTATTCAAACTGCGTTTGAACTCTTCGATAAGAGCTCTTCCTAGGTACCCGGTGCCTCGTGATACCTTTTTAAACTTTTGCACATGTTCCTCACACATACTGGACCCTTGTGTCATGGTCCGCATCTCCGAGATTTTTGATGACTGCTCATCCGTGTCACCAAAGTCCCTTCTGATCTGCCTGAACAATTGTTCCGCCGTTTGCGGAATTCCTTCTTCATCGTTGGCCATCTGCTCCAACAGATTGTCCTTCCAATCTGCGGCAAAGCCTTCCGTCATGTACAATATGATCAACAAGTACCGTTCTTCCTCATCAGATTCCGGCATCTTTAATTGGATGTACAACCTGCATGCGTTTATGAAATTTGTCACTTCGGACATCTTTCCTGAAAAAACCGGGGGTTTGGCTACATCTATTCTAGACGTTCCGCCGTTTCCTGTTCCGGGAATATTGAATACCGTCCCTGGCAGTATGTTAACGATGTTGGCGGGGGGAGGAGGGTGTTCCGCTGCGGCCGCGGTGGCCTGTGCAGCGTTTGCTTGTAGCTGTGTCAGCTGGTTCTGGAGGGCTTGGATGGTTGCAGCTTGCGCGTTAAGGAGGTTCAGCAGTTCTGCTGATGTCATTTCTTGGGGCACCGCCATACTGTGATAGTTTGGCGGTGGCGATGTGGGTGATGGTGTAAGTGGGGGTGGTGGTGATGAAAACGGTGGTGCGGGTTCTCCAATGAAATCGGCGTCGGAGTTGAATAGTAGGTTAGGATTGAGTGTTGCTGGATTAGGTACTAATATGGGAAACGGTGCTGCTTCCCACTGATGTGGTTCCTCTGTGATAGAGTTTGTAGAGTGTGATGATGATGAGGATGTAGATTCTCCTTCAGATGAACTAAAACCCGCGTCGTTTGGATCAAGATCGCCTGTGACAGCGTCCCAAAATGTATTGTTATTTGTGTCTCCTATTTTGTACTTGTACGTAAGTGAGGGAGGTCTTGGCCTGTCACTTGCTTGGGAACGTATGTACGAAACGTGCACTCAGGGTCTACAACCACCCCTGCAGTGCTACAATTTACAATACTGACTACTTGGTTTTATTTTAATTTGAAAGGTCTATCTAAGTTGGGTCCAAACGGTTGTCCAACTGCCGCTACACTGTACGGGTGCGGGCCTTTCTCAAGAGCGCGTGACCAAGCGGCGGCTACTCTCAAGGGGTACAGAAAAAGGGTAAATACGTAATCTAAATATATAGCCTTCAGAAGCCTAGACCAGGGCAATTTAACGCGCTAGGGGGCTGGTGAGGCTGGTCCCTAGATACGTATCACGTATCGTGTGATAAGTCCGGCACTGGTTTCCTGTGCACAGGTGACCCTATCTACCGGGTTAGGTACTTCGGTTTGCGTAGACCGGGAACGTAATGCCAAGTTAGTCGAGGGCCACGAGGCAGGGCCACAGGTGCGCAGTTTTGAACGGTGTCTGGCAACCGGTACCGCAATTTTATAGTCGGCGTACGACTGTGTCAATCCCCCAGTTCTCGTCCACTTAACCCTGTGGTCCGGGTATAACAAGCGTTGGGGCTGCTAGAGAAGTAGTCGAGTTCTACTATCAGGAACCCCCCGGCGTGACGCCTAGGAGCCCCAACAGAGAACTGAGGAGAGGAGAGGAGAGGAGGGAATAAACCCGAGAGAACTCGACTGAGGACTCTGGGTACTGAATTGTACTCTTTTATATACTACAACAGGTGGTCTGTGCACTACCCTAAGCCCTACTCTAAATATAGCATGGTATGAGTAAGACGACTGCGCATGTAGTAATGGTAATGAGTCATCAGCACCGAGCTCCGGTATCTTATCTACGGCTTTATCTAAGCGCCAAACAATAGGCGCCTGCTTAGTCAGCATATGTTTATATAATATGAGGAAAATAAATAATAAAAGTGAAATGACTTAGTAAAAAGCCGAAGCTTTTTCAGTCGGTCATGACAGGAGGGGGTATGCATTCTTGATGGTCCATTCATTCAGGTACCGGTAATCTTGACAGGGTCGGAGTGTTCCACTTTCTTTCTTTGCTACAAAGAAGAATGGTGATGCCTGTGGTGATGTAGATGGTTTAATATATCCTTTCTTAAGTTGTTCATCAATCCATTTGTCTAATAGTTCTTGTTCTTTGACCGATAGAGGGTAAAGTTTACTAGCTTTTGGGACGAAACCCTCCTTTGTGTTGATGGCATGATCCCATGGTCGACTAGATGGGAAACGTTCTGATGCCTTTTTGTCAAAGATGGTGCGCCATTGCTCATATTCTGTTGGTAGAATGGTAGATGGTTCGTCTTTCTTTAGCCTGTGTTCTAGTTCTTGTGATGCTGATGTTTTAACTCTAATCCAATAATCATCTTCGCCCCATTGTTGGGAGTCGAGGGCTAGCTGCCAGATTGCTTTTGGCAATGTGTCTGGATCTCCAATCTTCAGAGATTTCTCTCGCCAATTGATAACTGGGTTATTCTCTTCTAACCAAGGTATTCCTAAGATCATTCGTTGATCGCCTAGCTTAGTGATCCAGAACCAATTGATAAATTGCTGTCCTTCAATCATGTAGCCTATCTTGGTCCAATGTGTGATCATTCCTTTCGCATTTACTGCTCCATCTGCGTTCCTGACTTTAATCAGTTTCTTAAGTCGTTCTTTTCTGAGCTCCTTTACTGCTCCTTCATCTACAAAGTTTCCTTCTGCTCCACAATCGATTAGGGCAGATGTTCCAGCGGGTAAATCAGTCGATTTGATAGTTAATGAAATGCGCTTGTCATTGTTGGATAATACTATTACAGAATCAAGCACTAACTGTTCAGATCTCGATAATAAGGAAGGGCCAACCGCTGAGTGACGCTTCCTAACTAAAAACCCTCGTTTTCGAATTCGTTTAAGAGGGCATTCTTCTCTTCAGTAGACATTGCTGAAAAGATGGCTCTAATCTTCTTTGCTGGTTCATCTTCTCCCTTCTGTTGTTCCTCAGTGACAGAACAGACAGCCTTATTCTGGTAAGAAGACCTGGATGAAGATGTATCATTATGTTTTGGGCAGTTCCTAGAAATGTGTCCCTGTGTCCCACATCTGAAACATTTGCCAGTCTTTCGGTATTCCTCTTTTTGATCATCTGTCAATCTATTAGGAGTTGTGGTATTTATAGCTCTGATTGTTCCGGATCAATTGTTGTTTCGATTGAAGCGTGTTCCAGATCCATCATTGGTCCTCCTGTTTCCCTGTCCTGTCATGTCCCAGGCGTTATGGTGATCCTCAGCCTTGTCATAGGCTTCTTGCATCGTTTTGATCTTCCTTTGGTCTTGTAAGATAGTCCTAGCAAGTTCTAAAGGTAATCCTTTGACAAATGCCTGCAACTGAGCGGGTATTCCTGTAAGCCCAGAGGTTCCTATGTCCATGCAAAATTTTCTGATGTATTCTGGGACTGAAACGCCGTTTCCAACTCTTAATTTGGATAGATTATTCAGGGCTCAAAGGGCGTTGTTGACTTCTCCCCAGTCATTGATGAAACACATTTCAAATGCTTCATAGTTGCTCCATTTGAATGTGGCTGCGGTGCTGCCTTTGTTGTCATTCAATTCGCCTCGAATAATGGTTTTCCAGTCATCCAGTTCTGGTCCCATGCATGCAAGCGCATACCTGACTTTCTTTTCATCCTTTCCTTCATAGTTCTGTTCGTTGAGAGTGAAATAATCCTCAAGCTGTCCTAAAAACGACCTTGCTTCGATTCGTTTACCTGTAAAAGGTCGTATAGGCTGCGGTTTGATGTCTCCTTTAGAGTTAGCACTGGTTTCAGATGCCATTCTTGGTTCAGGAGTGATTGGTGGTTCGGGGTTGATTGGTGGTTCAGGGGTTGGTGTTCTGGTAATCAGTTTCGGTTCTGGAGTAGGAGTTCTACTCGGGGTTCTGGGTTTTGGAGATGGGGGTGGTCCTTGTTTCGAGTAATCTGTATCAAATGGGTTTTCCTCAAGCTTGGCTTGTTCAATTCGTAATAATTCCTCCCACTCTGCTAAAAGGCTAGCTGTGATTCCGTGTCGGTTGCTGTCTCTAAGGAATTCTCTGTAGAGGGTCCTTCCTGGGTCATTTTCTGGTTCTCGGACAAGGTAGAGCGGTTCTCCTTGTACTTCACTACCCCAGTCTAGGTAGATTTGATCGGGTAAATCGAATTCAAGGCTCCTGAGTAGAAGTCTCCTGAAAAGTATCTGTCTGGGACTGGTTTGTTTCGTTTCCGTCCGTCTGTAACAAAATACCAGGTTTGTTGGTAGAGAAAAACTTCTCATTGTCCAAGATAGTATTTCCCCTTATAGGTGACAGATCCATTCGGGGGTCGTTCTTGAGAGCTGCGGGTCTCAATGGTGTCGGCTAGGGATGATACCCTGAGCTAGTCCTGAGTTCCAACTTAGGTTACGGTTGATGTCCACAATGTCGTTCAGCGTCCAAGTCTACAGCAACAAACAGAGTCTCAGTCTGTTCCCAATCACTGGACTAGGGTTCTAGGCACTAAGTCTGACGATGACGAAGACTAGCGAGAGAGCGAAGAGAGCAGTTGAGGCGACGGGCAAAAGAGCGTTCAAGTTATGGATAGGATTCGACTAAGTTGGAACTAAGGAACTATTGTACATGAGAGGGGTTTATATACGTTAAGAGGACAATAGAAACTAAAGGGGATAGAGCATAGCTATCTAGGAAAGGAAAGGTGAAGGTAGCTATAAAAGAAGATAACGTCCAAGTGTAACTATGAGTTTGTAACAAGTAAATGTAGTCCGTTAACAAAGGGAAAAGAGAACTGTAACAGCATAGGTATCGCCTACCAACTGCGAAACACGATCACTATGCCAGCATCACAGGCAACTCAGGACTCCAGCACTAACAATGCTACCACTCAAGGCATCATCAACACAACCTCTCAAGTCGCTCAACAGAGCGCATCAGTTGTTGGAACCGGTATGGGTTCCTTTTCCGTTTCTTTTACACAGGTCACAGCAGCTCAGGTGACAAAACTGCACACAGTGAGAGTGCCATCCTGCCCTGGGATAGTGGGTCAAGGGGGCTGGCAGCTGGCACAGCGGAAGAGGGTGGGAAAACACCCGAAGACAACGCAGGGGAGTGCCATGTATCAAGGATGCACAGTCTCAGAATACCAATCATGTATCATGGCTAGTTCCATGAGCATGAGGACATCTGAGCAAAAACCCAGGCACCACCTCCCTGTGTCACATGGTGGATTGAAATCGAAGAGTTCTGTGGGGGTGTGGGCCGATTGTGCCAAATTGACCCTGAGAACAGGTGGATACCCCTCTGGCGACATCCCTGTTAGGGCGTCTCAGCAAACAAACAGGAAGGCTCCTTACGTCAGATCGGTGTGGGATCTGAGTAAGACAGAGTTTTTGTTACAGGGGCTCATTGAGAGTCATATCGAGGACAAGTGGCGTGCTCAAGAAAATGCCAACTACACACGGTGGCAAGCTTATGAACAGTGACGGCTTGCATGACTGGCACGTCAGCCAGTACCCGCCGATCACAACATGCATGTGTGCTGGTGGATAATCCACAAGGCTGCGGAGCACCGTAGGCACGAGGCTGAGGAGACACGCCGTCTTCTTGCCAAAGCCAACAGAGTGGCTTGGGCCGAACAGTCAGATGTGTGGGAAGCACTACTCAGGGAGTGTAAGGAACGTGATGAGGTGGCGCATCTCGAAAGAGAAAAGGCGCAGGCCACATGTGTTAAGGAAAGGGTGCAGCAGGCACATCAAATCAAGCTGGTTGTACCAAGGAAGGCAGTGGAGGTCAAGCCTTTGACACTGGCAGTCATGACACCAGGAGGGACAATGAAAGTTCCCAATTTCAAATACATGGCCGACGAGCTGGAGCAGATGTCCACACACTAGGCTGTACAGAGTGCAGTAACAGGAGAACTTGGTGTGTTGGATCCAGCTAAAAACCACCCAATAAGGGCACTCCTGGGGCAGACTCATTGGGGTTTTACTCCCTGGTAGATCTGTTTTGGTTAGTCTAATCCTGCAAGAAGAGGTTGAGGACTTGTCACCCTCGTAAAAGGCTAGGCATGGTGGGCCCCTCTACTATAAGTGCAGCATCGGTTAATGGGAAGGTACCCAGACCAAGGAGCGTGAAATGATTGGGGTAACGGGAAGCTGACCTGCAAGGGCAGTGGGCCGTAGCAGTCTAGGGGAGTGTAGCCTCTGCGGTGGACTAAACCTCCAAAGTGGAATGGTTCAAATACACAGACCTATTAGTGCACTCTGGAATGCAAATGTGGGTATGGTGGATCCCAACCACTGCAGGGCACTAGACTGGCTCAAGAGGACAGATCACCCATGTCAGTCAGATATGTTGGTGAAAGAGACGACCACTACTGGCTTAAGGTGTAAACAGCTGGTCACCCTGAAGGGTTAGTAAGCGCCTGGATGACCCCCAAAAGGGTTGAGCATCCAGGAAAAGCTGCTCATCAGTAGGACTCGATCTGTTTGCTTACTGGTGAAGTATCGGTTGTGTTGGCAGGTTTATCCCTAAAGCCAGTTGGGATAATAAACAAAAAGCAGCAGTGGCGCTATATGAACAGGTGTATGCCAAATACGACAAGATGATCAACCGGCTGGAGACTATGCCAGGTGTTCGCATCGAGTTGGGCGACCAAGAGCAGTCGCTTTACAATCGGTTCCATATGCAGAAGTGTAACAAATGGATCTGTGACAAAAAGTCAAAGTGGTCCCAGTCCACTTTCATCAACCTACAGAAAGTCGGAGGACAGGGATTCGATGATGAGCAGAACTTGGTGTTCGAAATTGAGTTAGATTTCCAGGTTCTGGCTAGTTATGTCAGGCATGCATTTGATTGCACACAATGCAATTTGGTATTGGTGGGCCGTCATTGGCATTTGTTGCAAAAGGCCATGAACAGACTAGTTCATGCGCTTAACAGAAATATCAAGAAATCAGTGCACTACTGGCAAGTTCAGCGGTATGATCCATTGAGAATGACGAAATTGCGCAACATGGCGCCGCCCCCCACACCAAACGAGTACAAGGGAAAAGGAGTCCTTGACGGATCTGTCGGACTCAGCATGACCATGTTCCTACGGGAAATGGGAGAGGAGTCACTGAAGGAGCAGCGCACTCGCACAAGAGAATGGAGGAAGATGGTAGAAACAATCTTCCCCAGTCCAGCAAAAACCAAGGCAGATTTTGCAAAAACAAAACAAACTGCGAGGATGTCGGTCAAAATCCCAAAGCATATGATTTGTGGATGGTGTTACCTACGATTATTCAAGAGAGAATTTTGGGACAAGTTTGAATGGCCCAAATATCCTATGTTATATGACATCTCCTCTTGGGAAATCGAAATGCGGGACAAAACAACATGGTTCAAATTACAAGATGGGCCAGAGCAGGGAGTCTTCCATGTAGTATTGGCTCAACCGGAGGAGGTTGACGATATTGACACTTATACGTGGAAGGATATCGATGAGCTGACCCACTGGAGTGTGGGTGCAGGATGGAGGACAGTGCGCTTAGGCGCAGAACCAGAAGAACAGGTGGTGTATCCTCGAAGAGTATTACAGGACGTAACCAATGTTGATATTCAAAGGAGGTCACCAGTGGAGTGGGTGTGGGGGGAACATGAATTCAGCATCACATGGTTGGATGATGTTCCCCAATATGAGATCAACCTGGAAGACTGGGTTAGTCGTGTGCAACAGTGGGATGGTTATGCCCTCCCACGACAAGGATGCACAAACGTATCACCAGACACACCAGGGTACTGTTATCTATGGCTGTTTAAACCACAGTACTGGTCAAGTTTCACATGGAAGGCCAACCCTTCTTGGGTCAAATTATCTCTCTATGAGAAAGATATGCAGAACCTGGACATCCATGTGTCGGTATCGTACAACTGACGACACCAGATCTACCACATGGAAAAGGATGAAGAGTGGGGTTCTCCAGCACAAGAGGTGTGGAAATGGTTCGGACACGACCACCGCCGAGTAGGATTCACAGTCACCAATGTGTTCATGTCTGCAATTCTCATGTTGGTAACTGCATACATAGCAGTATTCGGGACAATGGCAGAAAATGCAACATGGGAAGGGCGTTCTGAGCACGACCGAAGAAACTGGGTTAGACCATTCACAGAATGGATAGGCACAGTAGTGGAAACGCTGTTCCATCCACCCCAGGAAGAGACCACTCTGACAGTTAAGTTGGACATGCCCGACTATTACGAAGGACACTGGAATTAATTGCCAATTGGCTAAGAAGCATGGCGATTTATTTCCATCTGACCAAGCAGAGGACAGTCTTGCAACAGGTGACAATGTCACTTCAGCATATCTGAGGTGGGTCTGCCAACCATGCAGGAAACTGGGCAGGGGTCAAACTCCAACAGATACTAGAAAATGCGTTGGAGCGTGAAGAATGGAAGGCATTAGGGACCTGGGGAGCAGGAACCACCTTAGTGCAAGAACGACATGGAATAATGTCGTTATTAGATGGGGTAGAGAGCGTTGAGCAAATGGCATTTGTCCACAAGCCACCTTTCACAAGCTGGCAAGAATTTGATATGGAAGCATGAGAGTTCTTCCTAACAATGGAAACCCAGGACGATGCAATTCGCAAAATCCAGGGGCTGCAACAGGGGAAGCACAATGTAGAGGATTACATTGTGGATTTCAGGGGATTAGCCCAGTTAATGGGCTATAATGAGACTGCACTTATCACACAATTTAGGAGAGGACTACATCCACAGCTAGGGCTGAGGATCGTAGAGACAGGAGCACTGGGAGATGGAACCACTACAGGGGATCTAGAGAAGTGGTACATGAAGGCAATGAAATTGAATAAAGCTTGGTGGGATGCCAAGAAATTTTATAATGTAAATCCAGGGCAAGGGTCGCACCAACCCCAGGCATCGACAGCGAGGACGCAGGGAACCCATAACAGAGTATCACCAACACCTGCGACTCAGACTAGTGGAGCAATGCAAGGTTTGCCACCAGGGGCAGCAACAACGTCAAGCGCCAGGGACCCCAATGCCATGGATGTAGATAGGAAGAAGAGCACAATTGTGTGCTATAACTGTGGAAAGACAGGACATATCAGCAGAGAGTGCAAAAGTCCCAAGAATTGGAAAGGGAAAACCCGGGTACAGGAGATGGGGTGGAAGGAGTGGCTAGATGATGCCACTGAAGATGACAAGAAGGCCATCAGTGAGGCCTTGGGTTTTTAAAGCAGCCAACTGGAAACCATTCCGACTGGAAGGCCTGTAATATTAGTTCAACAACGTGTAGTAATAGTCATGCAACTCAGTCTATTAAGTTAAATTGCATTGATTACGAACTAAGAACACAAAAAATAAGGAATGAGCCCGTTACAACAGGAAAAGATCGCTTGAAGCCCTGGCAGACTCCATGGATGGTGAGGCGCATATGGGAATGACCCATTGGCCAAGACCTTCAATCTCTTCAATCCTGGAGTCATGACTCCAGGACAGAAGAGGTAATGAAAGATCTGGTACGGAGTCTGAATAGCACGACGGAGATGCAAGTGGCCTGGTACTTGAACCACTTAAGAACTAAGCCTAAGCAGGTGATAGGAACCGGGAAAACACAATTGAACGTACCCATGATGGTTACTGATGTCACAACGGGACAATCTGTTACAATATCGGCTTTGCTGGACTTGGGGTGTATGGGTTCGTGTGTTAATAGGAATCTCGTGAAGTGGAATAACCTCAACACGAGAAAGCTCCCCCACCCAATTCCTGTGTATAATGCCGATGGTTCAGAGAATGTCGATGGGCATTTGTCAGAAATGGTGCAGTTGAAGGTAAAGATCAACACACACAAAGAGACTTGGGAATTCAGTGTCTCAAACCTTGGAAAAACGGATCTATTCCTAGGACACGACTGGTTAAAATTTTATAATCCAGATGTAGACTGGAATAAGAACTTACTCTGATTCAGTCGTTGTCCAGGCATATGCTATCCAGATTCAAAAGCCCAGGATCCCGAGGACGAAGACGCTGAGGAGGAACAAGAAGTAGGTGGTGTGCATTGGGACGAAGGGGATCAATTGTTGGCAGTACAAAGGGAAGATGTGGACTCAGAATGGATCAGGGCTTATGAATCCACAGCGACCAAAATTGCCACCAAAACTAAGGTTACCCGGACCCTGGAGGAGGTCATACCAGACCATTACTTGGGTTACTGGAAAGTCTTCGAGAAACAGACCTTCGATGAATTACCGCCACGTCAACCCTGGGATCATGCAATTGAATTGGTACCTGGTGCCAAAATGTTGGATTGTAAGATCTACCCCTTAAGCTGCGTTGAACAGGAGGAACTTGAGAAGTTCCTCAAAGATAATTTAGAGACAGGATGTATCCGGTCTAGTAAATCTGCCATGGCATCTCCTTTCTTCTTCATCAAGAAAAGGATGGATCGCTTTGGCCTGTGCAGGACTACCAGAAACTAAATGAGATAATGATCAAAAACTGGTATCTGCTACTGCTCATCTCCGAGTTAGTTGATAAGCTGTCTCACATGAGAGTTTTCTCGAAGATGGATATCCAGTGGGGATATAACAACGTCTGCATCAAGGACAGTGATGAGCACAAAGTGGCTTTCCGAACAAATCAAGGACTCTTTGATCCCTTGGTAATGTTTTTTGGCCTCACCAACTCCCTGGTGACCTTTCAAACCATGATGAACAACATTTTCAGGGAAGAAATCGCTGAAGGATGGGTAGTGGTTTATATGGATGACATCCTGGTGTTCTCTAAGGATCAGAAGAGTCACACCATTCATGTTAATCGTATCCTGGCAAAGTTACAGGAGCATAAGTTGTTGCTCAAACCAGAGAAATGTTGGTTCGACAAGTCCATCATTGAGTTTTTGGGATTGATCATTTCCCATGATTCAATCAGTATGGACAAGGCCAAGGTTGTGGTGATTGTGGATTGGCCTGTCCCTACATGTAAGAAACATGTTCAGCAGTTTCTGGGGTTTGTCAACTTCTATCAACGCTTTGTTAAGGACTTTGCTTCTATCTCTAAGCTGTTAACCCTGCTTATGGGTAACAATGGGTGGCAGTGGACTTCAGAGCAGCAATGTGCATTTGATGGTCTCAAGCAACACATTGCAGAGGAGGTAGTGTTGGCCATTCCAGCAGATGAAGGGCAATTCCAGGTTGAAACTGATGCATCGGATTTCGCCATTGGGGGCATACTTTCCCAACAGCAGAAGGATGGCCTGTGGTGGCCCGTTGCGTTTATCTCTAAATCTCTTAACCCAGCTGAGCGCAATTATGAGATTTACAACAAGGAGATGTTAGCAGTCATGCATGCCTTTTATGAATGGTCTCATTATCTAAAAGGCACAGATGTTCCTGTTGAGGTTTTGACAGATCACCAGAATCTCACATATTTCCAGAAGCCCCAAAACATCAATCGCCATCAGGCACGTTGGATCTTGGATTTGCAGGAGTTCAATTTTGTCATTTGGCATCGCTCCAGCAAATCCAATAGTAAGGCCGATCTTCTGTCCCGGAGGACAGACCATAAAGGGGAGGTGATTGACAATGAAGGCATCATTCTCCTAAAAGAGGATCTTTTTGTTCGTCTCTATGATGACGACGACGTGTTAATGGAGTTGGAAGAGAAAATTTCCAAGATTAATAAGCAGCAATGGGAGTCACAGGTAGCGGATGGACTCAAGAACGGGGATCCCGACTTCAAGCTGGAACAAGGGATTGTAACATGGAAGGGTTGGATCTATGTTCCAGTCAACCGAAGGGTGCGGGAATCTATTCTCAATATCCATCACGAATGGGGACATTATGGGATTGATAAAACTTTGGAGGTCATCACACGGAACTACTGGTGGCCAAGAATGGCTAGGGATGTCAAGCTGTACGTTACAGGGTGTAGGACATGCCAAACTGTCAAACCAGACAGGACAAAGAGGGCAGCACCACTATGACCGAATAGCATACCTGGCCAGCCATGGCAAGACATGTCTGTGGATTTGATGGGACTGTTCCCAGAATCACGAGGCTTTGACATGATTATGGTAGTGGTAGATTGCTTTACCAAGAAAGCATATTTCTTACCAACAAACTCCACCATTACCTCACTAGGAGTTGCCAGGTTTTTCCACGATAATGTGTTCAGGGACTACAGATTACCTCAGAAGGTCATTAGTGACTGGGGATCACAATTTGTTTCTCAATTCATGAAGGAACTTTTCCGGTTGCTGGACATTGAGGGGAATCCCTCCACGGTGTACCACCCACAGACCAATGGTCAGACAGAACGGGTTAACCAGGAAGTGTGCGAGTTTTTGGCAATGTACACAAATGACAAACAGGATGATTGGAGCGAGCATTTAACACTCGCTCAGTTTTGTCATAATGACAGGGAAAACTCAGCCACAGGTTTCACCCTGTTCTATTTGAACAACGGGAAACATCCACGCAAGTGGAGTGGCCCTAAATTGACCACCAAAGTGGCAGATGTAGAGAGGTTCATGTATAACACACGCAAGGCATGTGACTTAGCAGCGGAGAATTTGGAAAAGGCAGCCAAGCGAATGGCAAAACAGTATGACAAAGGAAAACACCCTGCAAGGGAGTATCAGGTTGGCGATAAGGTCTACATAAATGCAGAACATCTTCCACATGTACAAGCATCCAAGAAGCTTGATGGCAAGTTCTATGGACTGTACAAAGTGTTGGAGAAAATTGGTTTTGCTGCCTACCACCTGGACCTCCCCAAGTCGTGGAAGGTGTATAACGTGTTCAACAAGGTACTGCTGAAACCATACGTACAGCCGGCTTTTCCAGAACAAAAAAAGAAGGATGAGGAGTTGAGTGCAAAGCACGCAGAGGAGGAAGCGAAGCTCCAAGGAGAAGAGTATGAAGTGGAGGAAGTTTTGGACAGTCATGTGCAGGGGCAAGGCATTCAATACCTCGTCAAATGGAAAGGATTCCCTGTCGAAGAGTCCACCTGGGAACCAGTTGAGAATCTAGAAAACGCAGGGGAAGCGATCCAGGAGTTTCATCAGAAACATCCTAATGCCCCTGCCTCTAGAAGGTTACCACAAGATGCCTTTTGATGGTATCAAAACCATACCAGCACACATGTCCCAAAACAGTTGTTTGGCTGGGAAGATGGCAAGTTCAAATGTGACTACCAGGAACGCTTGGAGTGTAAATGGCGCAAGTGGAAGGGTGATCGAGCGGCACTTTACACTCTCCCGGATGACGACCCCAACATGGTTCATGTGGAACCAAACCCTTAAAGGGGGGGGGTAATGTTACGATTCGACGGTTTCATGTCACAACGAGTGACATGCGTGACGGACAGGTGCCCATGGTAGCGCCCTAGCTTACATCAGCAGGGCATGTGGTTGAGGGGAGGCGGACATGAGGGGACCATGAGGCGAGGGGTATATAGTAGTAGTTAGAGCCTGAGAACCCCCAGGCTCTTGATAGTCATTGTTGTAGACAAGTGCTACAGAGTTTTCTTTCTTTCCCCTCTTCTCCTCTGGTTGTGCGACTTGGTCTACCAACCTTGTAACAGCATGTAGTAATAGTAATGAGTCATCAGCGCCAGGTTCTGGTATCTTATCTACTCGTTATCTAAGCGCCAAGCAATAGGCGCCTGCTTAGTCAGCACATGTTTATATAATATGAAGAAAATAAATAATAAAATGGAAATGACTTGGTGAAAAAGCCGAAGCTTCTCAGTCGGTCATGACAGTACCCCCTTTTTAAGATTTGGCTTCCAGACAAATTTAAACTTCTTCCTCCTCTTTCAGTGCATCGTGCTCTATCATGGATGGTTCCTCTACTTCCTCGATGATGGGTGAAAGTGGGCACGAAGGTGGAGTAAGGTCTTCAATCATTTCAGTGCGAGGTGCTATATCATGCGATTGATGTAGGCACATGTTACATTGACATGGCATTTCTGCATCCCCTGGTTCTATAAGGGTATCTAGACCTTTTTGTCCTTTCCACTTTTGCCAGTTTTGCTCCCATTTTGCAGCTGGTGCTACTGCATTAACATCGATTTTGGACACTATTTTGTCCGAGGATTGTGTGAAGTTTTTGTAAGGTTCGAAAGTCAACCCATCAAAGGTTGCTTTGTCAAGCCTTTGGATTGCTCCGGGGTTTCTATCGTAAAAGTTTTTTATCTTTCTTTTGGCATTTTGTAAATTGTTCAATGGTTCCCAGGAGTTATGCTTGGCAGTGTATCCTTTCCACTTAACCAAGTACTCCATCTTGTTTCTTTTTAATCTTACATCGATTATTTCTTCCACCTCATACTCCTTTTCACCATCTATCTTGATTGGCGGTGGAGCTTGTGCCTTTTGCCCTCTCATTGGTCATTTCCAAGGGTGTATTCTTGATACATTTACCACAGGATGGATTTGCTGGGTGAAGGGTAGGTCCAGCTCTACTGCATTTGATGACACTATTTTTTTGATTGGATATGGTCCAATCCATCTTTCCACCAGTTTCCTAGTTGGTCAGCCTGTTAACCTTAAGTCTTTGATTGACAGCCATACTTTGTCTTCAACTTTGTATTCTGGTGTGTCCAATCTGTGTCTATCTGCGTATAGCTTCATATCACCTTGTGATTTTAGTAAGGCAGCCTGAGTTTCCTCATGAATTTCTTTCATTTTTTGGGCAAACTCTGATGCTGCCGGGTGACTTCCTTCCCTTCTTGGTTCAATTCCCATCCTGGGGTGTTTGCCATAATTGACAAAGAATGGTGTCTGTTTGGTAGACGCCTGAATTTTATTGTTGTAACTGAATTCAGCAATGGCTAACCATCCAGACCACGTTTCTTGTCTATGGTCTATGAAGATTCTCAGGTACTGTTCCAAGTCCTGATTCATTCGCTCTGTTTGTCCATCTGTTTGTGGATGGAACGCTGTGGATAAATCTGTACTGATGCCCAGCATCTGATTTAATTCTTTCATCATTTGTGTGGCGAACTGTGGGCTGCGATCTGAGATTATGGATTCAGGGAGTCCATGAAGTTTCCATATATGGTCCCTGAATAATGTGGCTAACCCTTGAGCCGAAGTTTCTTCTGATGTGGGAATGAAATGCCCCATTTTGGACATTCTATCACATACTACCAAAATTGCATTATGTCAATGGGACTCTGGTAGTTTTGTGATAAAATCTGCTGAAATGTGTGTCCATGGCTGAGCTGGTGCCAAATTTGGCATTAGTTTCCCAGCTGGTGGCTCAGGGAAATTCTTATTTTGCTGGCACTTGTCACATCCACTAACATATTTTTTGATGAATCTGGTGATTCCAGGCCACCAGTAATTTCTTGTGATGAGTTCAATCGTCTTCCACTGTCCTCCATGTCCAGCAATGGGCGTATCATGGTGTAAGCAGACTATCTCCATCTGCAACTTCTCATCCTTAGGTACATAGACTTTCCTTGCCAGAGGATAAGTCCCTGTTCCATTTCCCATTCTCGAGCGTTTAGTGTTTTAATGCCAGCTTTTTTCATAGCTTCAACTGATTTTACTACTGCTTCATCTCATGCTTCAGAGTGTCAAATTTTGTTTAATAGTTCTTTTTCTGAGCTGTGAATGAATACGTGTCCATGATGTAATGCGGCAATTCTGAAAAAATCTGGTTTAAGGAGCATGACATCCTTGTTGTCATCATCCACCCCCTTTTTATGGTCTGGCCTCCTGGACAGAGAATCAGCCTTTCCCATGGTAACACCAGCTTTATGGTGTAATACAAAATTAAATCAACTAAGGTACAAAGCCCATCTGGCCTGTCTGCGATTCAACTTTTTTGCACTCATAAAGTACTCGAGGTTTTTGTGATCAGTCCAAATTTCGAACTGTTCACGGGCTCCCTCCAAGTAGTGATGCCATGTTCCTAGGCAATGCATAATTCCTAGCATTTCCTTGTCATGGATGTCATAATTTTGCTCCATATCATTGAGCAATTTTGATAGGTAGGCTACTGGCCTCCATTTGTCATCTTTGCAGAGCATAGATAAAACACCACCCATAGCGTAATCGGATGCATCTGACTCTACCCTAAACTTTCTATCCAAATCTGGAGCAACTAGCAAGGGTTGCTCCGTAAATATCTTTTTTAGGCTTTTGAAAGCCTTATCTTGGACCTCCGTCCATTCCCATGTTTTTTCTTTTCTGACTAGATTGTGTAATGGTTGTGCAAATTTTGCAAAGTCTTGTACAAAGCGCCTATAGTAGTTGGCTAGGCCTAAGAACCTTTGTACATCTTTGACACAAGAGGATTTTGGCCAGCTAATGATAGCTTCAACCTTTTTTGTGTCCATCTGAATTCCTTTGGGTCCAAGGACCACCCCTAGGAATTCAACTTCTTCCACACACCAAACACACTTTTCTGACTTTACATACAGATTGTTTTCCTCTAATCGTTGCAAGACCTGTTGTACGATTGCGTCATGCTCCTCTTTTGTCTTGGTAAAGATGAGTATGTTGTCAATGTAGACAATGACTTTTCCCACATTGATCATATCGTGGAAGATATCATTCATCATTGCTTGAAAGGTGGCTGGCAAGTTGGTCAGCCCAAAGAACATTACTACTGGTTCAAAAGAACCTTCAGGGGTAGTAAATGCAGCTTTCCATTCATCGCCTTCTTTGATCTGTACGTTATTGTAACCCCATCTAAGATCTAGCTTAGTGAAGTACTTGGCACTCCCTGCTCGATCTATGAGCTCCGATATTAGTGGAAGCGGGTAATTGTTTTTAATCGTCCACTTGTTCAGGTATCAGTAGTCCTGTACCATCTGCTTCTTCCCATCTTTTTTGCTTACAAAGAAGACAGGTGACGTTTGTGGTGATTTAGAGGGTCGAATGTACCCTTTTGCTAATTGATCATTCACAAAGTTCCGTACTTCTTGCAGCTCATCTGGGGATAGGGGGTAGACTTTCCCTTTTCTAGGCTGATAGCCTGGTTTGGTATCAATTGTGTGATCCCAAGGCTTCCTGGCCAGCATACGCTCTGATGCTTCTTTCTCAAAGATTTTGAGGTACTGGTGGTACTGTTTAGGTACCATTTCTTTGGCTGTGAGTTTTGCCAGCTCTCGTACATGTGTCATCGACCCAGCTTTTGGGAAAACGGGTGGAAACACCAGCAAGAATGGGTATTTATCCCCATACTTGTATTGACTTGGGTGTTTCATTTGTTCTACGTACATGAGATGCTTCTCACTTTCCTCCTTTTCTTCGAGCCAGTGCGTGAAGTCTAACTCCTTCTCTTGCTCCCACAGGTATTCCAGAACATGCCAGTGTTCTGCTGATCGGACCTTCTGCTCCTGCTTCTTGGTCCACTCTCTTTGCCTATGTCCACAGCTTCGCAGACAATGCGTCAATTTGACTTGACCGGTCTCCCAATTTATTTCAGGGTTATGTTTTTGTAACCATGTTGATCCAATGATTATGTTGGTCTTTCCTAGCTCGCATATTTCAAAGGTAGCTCGCTCTTTGTGCCCTTGATAAGATAAGAGGAGATCGACCTCATGGGTGATCATCCCTCCTTCATTATTAGTTCCATCCACATTTTGAACTTGAATGGGATGTTCCAAGGGTATAAGTTTAAAGCCCATTTTCCTTGCGTATGCAGCATGCATGAACAACCCAGTTGCTCCTGAATCGAGCAATGCAGTTTGCTGGGTTTGTTCATGTGTGTCCAACCGTTCCAACCCAATCTCCATCAAGATCTTGTCCTTCCATCCAATTGATCTAATTAAAAATTCCTTTTCTCCTTTTTTCAACACTCTCTTTGGGCAAGCGGTTTCAGCACTAAGTGCTATATCACGCCACTTTCCCTTTAAGTCCTTTGTCCCTTTGTAGATATTTGTACTACTGTATCTGGTAATGAGGAATTAAGCACAGGTTTTGCCGCCCTGCCGCGCTCCTTGGGAGTGACACTTTCAGCGCCATGTGCTATATCATGGTGTTTCACCTGGGAGTTTGTCTCTTGCGGGAATGTCTCAGAAGTCCTTGAGACTCCCAAGATTGTCCTTGCATTAACCCAGTCAGCGCTAGGCGCTATATCAAGGGGCTGTGCACTATCTACCAATTTATCTAATACAGTGTATCTATTACAAGAGTCCAGTATGGGACCTACTGACTCTCTTCCTCTTTTAAATTCTCTTCTCCTTTCTTGAAGTACTCCTTCCAGCTCCCAATTGTCCCTGACTTGCTGATCCTGATCCGAATCTCCATCGGGGTTTGGGCTGGCCAGGGGCTACCGGCTTTGCCATATCCGGGTCTTTGGATGCTCCTTCACTCCTATTGGCGGAGCTACTGGTCCATGAGGAGTAGTACTTCTCCTCGGCTTTCGCCTGTCTCCATTGGCGATCTAGCTTCACTGCCTTTTGGTACCATCCTTCAATGGTCTCCAGCACCTCATCAGCCTCCATGATCCTTTTTCGGAGTCTGGTATTCAAACTGCATTTGAACTCTTTGATAAGTCTTCCTAGGTATCCAGTGCCTCGTGATACCTTTTTAAATTTTTGCACGTACTCCTCACACATATTGGACCCTTGTGTCATGGTCCACATCTCCAAGATCTTTGATGACTGCTCATCAGTGTCACCAAAATCCCTTCTGATCTGCCTGAACAACTGTTCTGCCATTTGCAGAATTCCTTCTTCATCATTGGCCATCTGCGGCAAAGCCTTCTGTCATGTACAAGATGATCAATAAGATCTGTTCCTCCTCATCGGATTCCGGCATCTTTAATTGAATGTAGAGTCTGCAGGCATTGATAAAGTTTGTCACTTCTGACATCTTTCTGGAGAAGACTGGAGGTTTGGCTACATCTATTCTAGATGATCCACTGTTACTGGTCCTGGGAATATTGAATACCATCCCTGGCAGTATGTTGACAATGTTGGCAGGCAGAGGTGTGTGTGCAGCATTTGTTTGCAGCTGTGTCAGCTGGGTTTGGAGGGCTTGGATGGTTGCAGCTTGCACATTGAGGAGGTTCAGCAGTTCTGCTGATGTCATTTCTTGGGGCGCTGCCATACTGTGATAGTGTGGCGGTGGTGATGTGGGTGATGGTGTAAGCAGGGGTGGTGGTGATGAAAAAGGTGGTGTGGGTTCTCCGATGAAATCGGCATTGGAGTTGAATAATAGGTTAGGATTTAGGGTTGCTGGATTGGGTACTAAGATGGGAAACAGTGCTGCTTCCCACTGATGTGGTTCCTCTGTGATAGAGTTTGTTGAATGTGATGATGATGATGAAGTAGATTCCCCTTCTGATGAACTAAAACCCGCATCGTTTGGATCAAGATTGCCTGTGACAGCGTCCCAAAAAGTATCGTTATTTGTATCTCCTATTTTGTACTTGTACATAAGTGAGGGAGGTCTTGGCCTGTCACTTGCTTGGGAATGTATGTACGAAACGTGCACTCAGGGTCTACAACCACCCCTGCAGTGCTACAATTTACTATACTGACTACTGGTTTTATTTAAATTGAAGGGTCTAACTAAAATGGGTCCAAACAGTTGTCCAGTTGCCACTACACCATATGGGTGCAGGCCTTTCTCAAGAGTGCGTGACCAAGTGGCAGCTACTCTCAAGGGGTACGGAAAAAGGGTATTTACATAGATTTAAAACTATAGCCTTCAGAGGCCTAGGCCAGGGCAATTTAACATGCTAGGGGGCTGGCAAGGCTTATCCCTAGATATGGATTATGTATTGTGTGATCAGACCAGCACTGGTATCCTGTCCACAGGTAACCCTATCAACCGGGTTAGGTTCTTTGGTTTGTGTAGACCGGGAATGTAATGCAAAGTAAGTCAAGGGCCACAATGCAGGGCCACTGGTGCACAGTTTTTTAACAGTGTCTGGCAACCAGTACCGCAATTTTATAGTTGGCATACGACTGTGTAATCCCCCTGTACTCATCCACTTAAGCCTATGGTCCAGCTATTGGAAGCATGGGGCTGTTAGAGAAGTAGTCAAGTTCTACTATCAGGAACCCCTCAGCATGACACCTAAGAGCCCCAACAGTGAACTGACAGGAGGAGAGGAGAGAGGGGAGAAACCCGAGAGAACTTGACTGAGGACTCTGGGTGCTGAATTGCACTCTTTATATACTATGACAGGTGGTCTGTGCACTACCCTAAGCCCTACTCTAAATATAGTACCTGTATGAGTAAGACGACTGCACATGTAGTAATAGTAATGAGTCATCAGCGCCAGGTTCTGGTATCTTATCTACTCGTTATCTAAGCGCCAAGCGATAGGCGTCTGCTTAGTCAGCACATGTTTATATAATATGAAGAAAATAAATAATAAAATGGAAATGACTTGGTGAAAAAGCCGAAGCTTCTCAGTCGGTCATGACATCCTTCCAATCTGCAGCAAAGCCTTCTGTCATGTATGAGATGATCAATAAGATTTGTTCCTCCTCATCAGATTCCAGCATCTTTAATTGGATGCAAAGTCAGCAAGCATTGATGAAGTTAGTAACTTCTGACATTTTTCTGGAGAAAACTGGAGTTTTGGCTACATCTATTCTAGATGATCTACCGTTACAGGTTCTGGGAATATTGAATACCGTTCCTGGCAGTATGTTAACAACATTTGCAGGGGGAGGAGTGTGTGCTGCAGTGGCTTGTGCAGTGTTTGCTTGTAGCTGTGTTAGCTGTGTTTGTAGGGTTTTAATAGTTGTGGCTTGTGCATTGAGGAGGTTCAGCAGTTCTGCTGATGTCATTTCTTGGGGCGCCACATGGTTGTCCTGATACCACTACACTGTATGGGTGTGGGTCTTTCTCAGAGGTGTGTGACCAAGTGGTGGCTACCTCCAAGGGGTAAGGGAAAAGGTATTTACATAACTATAACTATAGCCTTCAGGGGCCTAGACCAGGGTAATTTAACATGCTAGGGGGCTGGTGAGGCTTGTCCCTAGATATGGATCACATCTTGTGTGATCAGCCCAGCACTGGTATCCTGTGCACAGGTAACCCTATCAACTGGGTTAGGTTCTTCAGTTTGCATAGACTGGGAAAATAATGCAAAGCAAGTTAAGGGCCACGATGCAGGGCCACTGGGTGTGCAGTTTTATAGGGTCTGGCAACTAATACTGCAATTTTAATGTTGGCATACAACAGTGGTGATCCCCCAATGCTCTGTCCACTTAACCCTGTGGTTCAGGTATGCAAGCGTTGGGGCTGTTAGAGATGGAAGTCAAGTTCTACTATCAGGAACCCCTCAGTGTGCCACCCAAGAGCCCCAACAGGAACTGACAGAGATGAGAGGAGGAGGGGAAGAAACCCTAGAGAACTCAACTGAGGACTCTGGGTACTAAATTGCACTCTTTATATACTACAACAGGTGGTCTGTGCACTACCCTAAGCCCTACTCTAAGTATAGTACTGTATGAGTAAGATGACTGTGCATGTAGTAATGGCAATGTGTCATCAGTGCCATGTTCTGGTATCTTACCTACTACTCTTATCTAAGTGCCAACTGATAGATGCCTGTTTAGTCAGTATAGGTTTATATAATATGGAGAAAATAAATAATGAAGGAGAATTGACTTAGTGAAAAACATGAAGCTTTTCAGTCGGTCATGACAGATAGCTATGCACTTTCTTCTTTAGTTTCCATTGTTCTCTAAACATATATAAACCCCTCTCATGTACTGTAGTTCTTTAGTTCCAACTTAGTTGAATCATATCTACAACTTGAACACTCTCTGTTGTTTGTCACCTTAACTGCTCTCCTCACTCTCTTCTAAGCCTTTGCCATTGTCAGACTTAGTGCCTAGAACCCTTGTCCAGTGGCTGGGAGCAGATTGAGACTCTGCTTGTTGCTGTAGACTTGGATGCTGAACAATGTTGTGGACATTGATTGTAACACTGCACAGGTAACCTGTTACAATTCTCTTTTCCCTTTGTTAACAGACTACATTTACTTGTTACAAACCCATAGTTACGCTTGGACGTTGTCTCCTTTTATAGCTACCTTCACCTTTCCTTTCTTAGATAGCTATGCTCTTTCCCCTTTAGTTTCTATTGTTCTCTTAACGTATATAAACCCCTCTCATCTACCGTAGTTCCCTAGTTCCAACTTAGTCAAATCATATCCATAACTTGAACACCCTTTCGCTTGTCGCCTCAACTGCTCTCTTTGCTCTCTCTCTCTCTAGCCTTCGTCATCATCAGACTTAGTGCCTAGAACCCTTGTCCAGTGACTGGGAACAGACCGAGACTCTGTTTGTCACTGTAGACTTGGACACTGAACGACGTTGTGGACATCGACCATAACATAAGTTGGAACTCAGGACCAGCTCAGGGTATCATCCCTAGCTGACACCATTGAGACCCGCAGCTCTCAGGAACAACCCCCGAACGGATCCGTCACCTATAAGGGGAAAACCTACCTTGGACGACGAGAAGTTTTTCTCTACCAACGAACCTGGTATTTTGCTACAGAAGGACAGAAACGAAATGAACCAGTCCCAGACAAATACTTTTCAGGAGACTTCTATTCTGGAGCCTTTGAATTCGATTTACCCGATCAAATCTGCCTAGACTGGGGTAGTGAAGTACAAGGAGAACCGCTCTACCTTGTTAAGGTACCAGAAAACGAACCAGGAAGGACCCTCTACAAGAAATTCTTTAGTGGAAGCGACCGACATGGAATCACAGCTAGCCTTTTAGCAGAGTGGGAGGAATTACTACGAAGGAAAAGACGAAAAGAAAGTCAGGTATGCGCTTGCATGCATGGGACCAGAACTAGACGACTGGAAAACTATTATCCGAAGCGAATTGAATGACAACAGAGGCAGTACCACAGCCACGTTCAAATGGAGCAACTATGAAGCATTTGAAACACGTTTCATCAATGACTGGGGAGAAGTCAATAGCGCCCTTCAAGCCCTGAACAATCTATCCAAATTAAGAGTTGGAAACGGTGTTTCAGTTCCAGAATACATTAGAAAATTTCACATGGACATAGGAACCTCTGGGCTCACTGGAATACCCGCTCAGTTGCAGGCATTCGTCAAAGGATTACCCTTAGAACTTGCTTGGACGATCTTACAGGACCAAAGGAAGATCAAGACGATGCAAGAAGCCTATGATAAGGCCGAGGATCACCATAACGCTTGGGACATGACAAGACAGGGAAACAGGAGAACCACTGATGGATCTGGAACGCGTTTCAATTGAAACAATAATCGATCTGGAGCAATCAGAGCTATAAATACCACGACTCCTGGCTGACTGACAGATGATCAAAAGGAGGAATACCGAAAGACTGGCAAGTGTTTCAGATGTGGAACACAGGGACACATCTCCAGGAACTGCCTGAAACGCAATGATGTGTCTTCATCCAGGTCTTCTTATCAGAATAAGGCTGTCCGTTCCGTCACTGAGGAACAACAGAAGGAAGAAGACGAACCAGCAAAGAAAATTAGAGCCATCTTTTCAGCAATGTCTACTGAAGAGAAGAATGCCCTCTTAAACGAATTCGAAAATGAGGGTTTTTAGTTAGGAAGCGTCACTCAGCAGTTGGTCCTTCCTTATTATCGAGATCTGAACAGTTAGCGCTTGATTCTGTAATAGTATTATCCAACAATGACAAGCGCATTTCATTAACTATCAAATTGACCAATTTACCTGCTGGAACATCTGCCCTAATCGATTGTGGAGCAGAAGGAAACTTTGTAGACGAAGGAGCAGTGAAGGAGCTCAGGAAAGAACGACTTAAGAAACCAATCAAAGTCAGAAATTCAGATGGAACAGTAAATGTGAAAGGAATGATCACACATCAAACCAAAATATGCTACATGATCGAGGGACAGCAGTTTATCAATTGGTTCTGGATCACTAAGCTAGGTGATCAACAAATGATTCTAGGAATACCCTGGTTAGAAGAAAATAACCCGATCATCAACTGGCGAGAGAAATCTCTGAAAATTGGAGACCTGGACACGTCGCCAAAAGCAATCCGGCAGCTAGCCCTTGACTCCCAGCAATGGGGTGAGGATGACTATTGGATTAGAGTTAAAACATCAGCATCACAGGAACTAGAGCATAGGTTAAAGAAAGACGAACCATCCACCACTCTACCTACAGAATACGAGCAATGGCACACCATCTTTGATAAGAAAGCATCAGAACGCTTCCCATCCAGTCGACCGTGGGATCACGCAATCAACACAAAGGAGGGTTTTGTCCCAAAAGCTAGTAAACTTTACCCTCTATCGGTCAAGGAACAAGGACTGTTAGACGAATGGATTGATGAACAACTCAAGAAGGGATACATTGAACCATCTACATCACCGCAGGCGTCACCATTCTTCTTCATAGCAAAGAAAGAAAGTGGAGCACTCCGACCCTGTCAGGATTACCGATACCTGAATGAATGGACCGTCAAAAACGCATATCCCTTCCCCTTGTTTCCGACCTCATGACTAAATTACGAGGCGCCAAGTATTTCACCAAACTAGACCTCCGATGGGGATACAACAATGTTCGCATCAAGAAGGGAGACGAATGGAAAGCAGCCTTTATTACTAATCGAGGGCTCTACAAACCAACAGTAATGTTCTTTGGATTATGCAACTTGCCATCAACCTTTCAAACTATGATGAACGAATACTTTAGGGACATGATCAATGAAGGATGGCTGATCATTTACATGGACGACATGTTAATCTGTGCAGAAACACTAGAACAGCTGGAGGAGTGGACAAAACAAATTTTACAATGGTTACAAGATAACGATCTATTCCTGAAACTTGAGAAATGCAAGTTCGCCACGCAGGAAGTCGAATTCCTAGGAATGATCATCACCCCCGGACGCATTCAGATGGACCCAATAAAGTTAGCAGGGATCGCCGATTGGCCAGTTCCTACCACAGTCAAACAAGTCTGATCATTCCTTGGATTTGGGAACTTTTATCGACGTTTCATTGGAAATTTCGCTGCCATCACTAAACTACTTACCAACCTCACTAAGAAAACAGAACCATTTGACTGGACCACTGAACGGAACAACGCTTTTGAAATACTGAAGAAACGATTTGCATCTATGCCGGTATTATTAATGCCAGATCCTACTAGACCCTTTATCCTTCAAACCGATGCATTGAATAAGGCAATAGGAGCAGTCTTGAAACAAGCAGATGAAACAGGATCTCTACATCCCTGCGGATTTATCTCACATGCATTAACACAAACAGAACAGAATTACCAGATCTACAATTGAGAACTCTTGGCAATTATCAAAGGATTGATGACCTGGCAACATTTACTACACGGATCACCCCATACCACTATAGTTCACTGCGACCATAAGAATCTATCCTACTATCGAACCGCCCAACGCTTAATGCCCAGACAAGCTAGATGGTCATCCCTACTATCAGAATTTGACCTACGCATTGAGCATGTCCCTGGCACAAAAATGTTTGAAGTGGATGCCCTATCCCGATGTCCTGATCATATGGGAAACAGTGAATTACAAGAAGACATTGTAGTCTTACCAGAAGATTGTTTTATTCGTCTTATTGCAGAAGATCTAGTCACAGAAATTCAGAAAGCAATGTCAAAAGACGATTTCGGACGTATTCTAATCGAGGTTATCACCACACACCGCGCCCCACCGATCAAATCGAACATACAAGATTGGTCTTACACCAATGGCATTGTCCACTATCTCGGAAAGACCTACATCCCTGACCAAGACGGGCTACGAACCAAATTGATTAAAGAAACACATGAGGCATGATCATCAGGTCACCCTGGACGATTAAAGACCCTCGAACTCCTTAAGCGTGACTACTGGTGGCCCGGAATGTTCAAACATGTCAGGGAATGGATAGAAGGATGCGCCCTCTGTCAGCAGATGAAGATTAACACACACCCAAATGTACCAGCCCTTCACCCAATTCCGTCGAAAGCAACCCGCCCCTTTCAGCAAGTAACCCTTGATTTCATCACTGATCTACCCCTTTCCGATGGCTTTGACTCGATCCTGGTCACGGTGGACCATGGTCTTACAAAGGGGGTAACTTTCACACCTTGCAAGAAGACAATCAATGCTCCAGGCACTGCGGAACTTTACGTCTCTGAAATTTTCAAATGGTTTGGCCTACCCGACGTTTTGATCTCGGATCAAGGACCACAGTTCTCCGCAAAAGTATTTCAGGAAATATGAAAAGCATTAGGAATCGACCATAGAATGAGCACAGCCTATCATCCCCAAACCGACAGAGAAACAGAACGAGTCAACCAGGAACTGGAAGTCTACCTTCAAATGTTCTGCTCCAATGAACCGCATCTATGGAAACCGCTTCTCCCAATAGCCGAGTTTGCTCACAATAACCGACATCATGACACAATCAAAACTTCCCCATTCAGATTAATGTATGGGACGGACCCTGTCGCGCTTCCCACAGCTACAACACAAATGACTACACCAGCAGCAGAGGAACGCCTTCAGTTCCTAAGGAAAGCCAGAGAAGAAGTGCTAGCAGCACATGAACTAGCAAGACAACTAGTGGCAAGACGATGCAAGGACAAAGCAACGCGATTTGAAAAGGGCACCAAAGTATGGCTTGAGAACCGAAATCTTCACATACCATATCAGTCCAGAAAGCTAGCACCAAAACGAGAAGGACCCTTTGAGATCGAACAAGTGATGGGACCAGTGACTTACAAATTGAAACTTCCAAAACAATGGCGTATTCACCCCATGTTTCATACGTCACTCCTTACCCCGTACAGGGAAACGACTGCACATGGGCCGAACTATGTGAAACCACCCCCTGATCTCGTAAATGGATCACCACCTAACGCCAAACTCACACCGACAAGCCATGTTCACCTTCTTTGCCCTCGCCGCCTACTTCATCACCCTGGCTCTCCTCTCCTGTGCTCATTGGCGCATTGACAAAATCGCCGCCGCCTTCTCACCTTTCCTCGCCATCCCAGACCTCCCACTAGAGGTCTTCATTGAAAATACCACTGTCGTCCACTTTGAGGACGACGATTTACACATCCACCCCGCCGCCTTGCTTCCCCAGGTACATCCTGACGATCACCATCTTCCTCACTTTGCCCAGTTTGTTAAACGAAATACCACGCTCACCGTCGTCGCGGATGCCCTCGCTGCCGCCACCTGTTCTATAACCAACCTATCCTCTGCCACCAATAACCTCGCCGCCCTCACTCTTACCATCGACCCACACGAGATGACCTATGAGGAATGCGACTCCTTCTTACAAAACGCACAAAATCTGCATAGAGCTGCCGAAGCTCTCAAGTGGAAGGTGGAGACGTCGACAAAAGAACTAGACAACGCTGTCAAATGGGCCGAGTCTAGGACGGATCATGGTTGGACAACTTCTGGCTGGTAGAAGTTGGTGACTTCTCGCATACAAAGGGGGTAATGTTACAATTCTCTTTTCCCTTTGTTAACGGACTACATTTACTTGTTACAAACCCATAGTTACGCTTGGACGTTGTCTCCTTTTATAGCTACCTTCACCTTTCCTTTCTTAGATAGCTATGCTCTTTCCCCTTTAGTTTCTATTGTTCTCTTAACGTATATAAACCCCTCTCATCTACCGTAGTTCCCTAGTTCCAACTTAGTCAAATCATATCCATAACTTGAACACCCTTTCGCTTGTCGCCTCAACTGCTCTCTTCGCTCTCTCTCTCTCTAGCCTTCGTCATCATCAGACTTAGTGCCTAGAACCCTTGTCCAGTGACTGGGAACAGACCGAGACTCTGTTTGTCACTGTAGACTTGGACGCTGAACGACATTGTAGACATTGACCGTAACATAACCCTATTGACCAGGTTAGGTCCTTCAGTTTGTGTAGACCGGGAACATAATGTAAAGCCAGTTGAGAGCCATGATGCAGGGCCACTGGGTGTGCAGTTTTAATGGTGTCTGGCAACTGGTACCACAATTTTATAATTGGCATACAACTGTAATATTCCTCCTGTTCTCTGCCACTTAACCCTGTGGTCCAGGTATAACAAGCATTGGGGCTGCTAGAGAAGTAGTCAAGTTCTACTATTGGGAACCCCCCAGTGTGACACCAAGGAGCCCCAACAGAGAACTGAGGAGAGGAGGGAGGGAAGAAACCTGAGAGAACTCAACTGAGGACTCTGAATGCTGAATTACACTCCCTATATACTATGACAGGTGGTCTGTGCACTACCCTAAGCCCTACTCTAAATATAGTACTGTATGAGTAAGACGACTGCGCATGTAGTAATAATGATGTGTCATCAGCACCAAGCTCTAGTATCTTATCTACTACTTTATCTACATGCCAACTGATAGGCACCTGCTTAGTCAGCATATGTTTATATAATATGAAAAATAATTAAATAAAGTGAAATGATTTGGTGAAAAAATGTGAAGCTTTTCCATCAGTCATGACATCAAGATGGATCAAAAGATCTTGATCTGTCTTTACCACATCAGGAAAGGCAAAGATAATAGGGCAGGTGATTGGGTGGGTGTCAAACTCAAGGCAGTGCAGCATGCACAGCAGGAGTACCAGGACAAAATTGACATGTCAGGATGGCCCACAAACCTATCTTGGGAAGAACTGAATCAAGGTGCAGCAATGGATGAACATGTAATCCAATGACCCTTAAAAAACCAATTTCCCTTTACAAATTGGACCAATTTTGTGACACAGATGCATGACTTTTTCATGTCTATGGAAACCCAAGAGAAAGCAACTGATGCCATTTTGGTGTTAAAACAAGGTAACACCATGATTGAGGATCATGTAGTCAGGTTCAATGCCCTATTACCATTAGTCAGTTGGGATAACAAAGTGCTGATATCCCTGTTCAAGCAAACCCTTAATCCAGCACTCAGACAAGACTTAATAAAGCATGGCAACCTAGGAGAAGAGGCAACCCTGAAACAGATCCAGGATCAGGCAATTGAGTTGGCAAGGGCCTACAGGAAAGCCATGGAGGCATATGAGCCAAATAGACAAAAGGGTGGATACAAGGAGAAGCTGGTTGCTAGATTGGTGATGAAGATGAAATCAAGAGTAACTTGCTGGAATAGATGCATTGCTGTTGATTGAATGGGATGAAGAGCTGGGACATTTGGGTGTGTGTTAATCTTCATTTGCTGACAGAGAGTGCATCCTTTGATCCATTATCTGACATGTTTAAACATGCCAGGCCACCAGTAGTTGCACTTTAGAAGTTTCAGGGTTTTTAAGCATCCAGGGTGTCCGGATGATCATGCTTCATGTGTTTCCTTAATTAACTTGGTTTGTAGTCCATCCTGATCAGGGATATAGGTCTTGCCAAGGTAATGTATGATGCTGTTTGTATAAGACCAGTCTTGTATATTCAATTTGACAGGTGGAGTGCAATGTGTGGTGATGACTTCAATTGAAATCCGTCCAAAATCGTCTTTTGACATTGCTTTCTGGATATCTGTAACTAGATCCTCCGTGATAAGGTGAATGAAACAATCCTGAGGTAAGACAATGATGTCTTCCTGTGTTTCACTGTTCCCCATGTGGTCAGGGTGTTGAGATAGGGCATCAGCTTCGAACATTTTTGTGCCAGGGACATGTTCAATTTGCAGGTTGAATTCTGACAATAATGATGACCACCTAGCTTGTCTGGGTATTAAGTGCTAAGTGGTTTGATAGTAAGATAGGTTCTTATGATCACAATGAACAATAGTAGTGTGAGGCGATCCATGTAGTAAATGGTTCAGTTTTCTTGGTGAGACCAAATCCGAGGAATGATCAGACTTGTTTGACAGTGGTGGGAACTGGCCAGTCTGCAATACCTGTGAGTTTAAATGGGTCCATCTGGATATGTCCAGGGGTGATGATCATGCCAAGGAATTTGACTTCTTGTGTGGCAAATTTGCACTTTTCTAGTTTCAGGAATAGATTGTTCTCTTGTAACCACTGTAAAACTCATTTTGTCTGTTCCTCTAGTTGCTCCAGTGTTTCTGCACAGATTAACATATTGTCCATGTAAATGATTAACCATCCTTCATTGATTATATCTCTGAAGTATTCATTCATCATAGTCTGGAAGGTCAAAGGTGAATTGCATAATCCAAAGAACATGACCATTGGTTCATAAAGCCCTTTGTTGGTAATGAAAGCTGCTTTCCATTTGTCACCCTTTTTGATCCAAACATTGTTGTATCCCCATTAGAGGTCTAGTTTTGTAAAGTACTTGGCACCTCATAGTTTAGTCATGAGATTAGAGACAAGGGGAAGATGATATGCATTTTTGACAGTCCATTCATTCAGATAACAGTAATCCTGGCAGGGTCGGAGTGTTCTGCTTTCTTTTTTTGCTACAAAGAAGAATGGTGATGCCTGGGGCAATGTAGATGGTCTAATGTATCCTTTCTGGAGTTGCTTGTCGATCCATTCATCTAATAGTCCTTGTTCTTTGATGGATAAGGGGTAGAGTTTACTAGCTTTTGGAATGAAGCCTTCCTTAGTGTTAATTGCATGATCCCATGGTTGACTAGACAGGAAGTGTTCCAATGCCTTCTTGTCAAAGATAGTGTGCCATTGCTCATATGTTGATGGTAGTGTGATGGGTGGTTTGTCTTTCTTTAGCCAGTGTTCCAGTTCCTGTGATGCCAATGTCTTTACTCTAATCCAGTAATTGTCTCATGATCATTCCTTTTGCATTGACTGTTTCATCCGCATTCCTGACTTTAATAGCTTTTTTGAGTCGTTTTTTCCTGAGTTCTTTTCCTGCTCCTTCATCTACAAAGTTTCCTTCTGCTCCACAATCGATTAGGGCAGATGTTCCAGTGGGTAAATTGGTTGATTTGATAGTTAATGAAATGGACTTGTCATTGCTTGATAATACTATTACAGAATCAAGTGCTAACTGTTCAGATCTTGATGGTAAGGAAGGGCCAACTGCTGAGTGATGCTTCCTAACTAAAAACTCTTGTTTTTGAATTCGTTTAAGAGGGCATTCTTCTCCTCAGTAGACATTGCTGAGAAGATTGCTCTAATTTTTTTTGCTGGTTTGTCTCCTTCCCTCCGTTGTTCCTCGGTGACAGACAGTTGAAACATGTTCCAGAACCATCATTTGTTCTCCTGTTTCCCTGTCCCAAGCATTGTGGTGATCCTCAGCCTTGTCATAGGCCTCTTGCATTGTCTTGATCTTCCTCTGATCCTGTAAAATTGTCCTGGTGAGTTCTAAGGGCAGTCCTTTGACAAATGCCTGCAACTGAGTGGGTATTCCCATAAGTCCAGATGTTCCTATATCCATGCAGAATTTCCTGATGTATTCTGGGACTGAAACACCATTTCCAACTCTTAATTTGGATACATCATTCAGGGCTCAAAGGGCACTGTTAACTTCTCCCCAGTCATTGATGAAATGTGTTTTGAAGGTTTCATAGTTATCCCATTTGAATGTGGCTGTGGCACTGCTCCTATTGTCATTTAATTCGCCTCAAATAATGGTTTTCCAATCATCCAGTTCTGGCCCCATGCATGCAAGTGCATACCTAACTTTCTTTTCATCTTTTCATTCATAGTTTTGTTCATTGAGGGTAAAATAATCCTCAAGCTGTCCTAGAAATGACCTTGCTTCAATTCATTTGCTGGTAAATGGGCATATGGGCTGTGGTTTGATATCTCCTTTAGAGCTAGCACTGGTTTCGAATGCCATTCTTGGTTCAGGAGTGATTGGTTTTGGTTTTGGTTCAGGGGTTGGTTGTTACAAGCTCACACTCAACACAAACCCACAAGCCTCACAGAGAGAGGAGAAGGATAAGAATGAGAGAAGGAAATGATATTGAGACTACATTAGACAGAATCTAATGCCCATACAATGAGCATAAGATAAACTATCTTAAGTCTTGGGGAACCAAGACTACCTACAGCTGGTCTGGGAATCTGTTCTGGTTCTGGTTCTGGTTCTGGTGTAGTGGTTCTGGTGATTGGTTTCAGTTCTGGAGTAGAAGTTCTACTTGGGGTTTTCTGTTTTGGAGGTGGGGGTGGTTCCTGTTTTGAGTAATCTGTGTCAAACAGGTTTTCCTCAAGCTTGGCTTGTTCAATTCATTGTAATTCCTCCCACTCTGTTAAAAAGCCAGCTGTGACTCTGTATCAGTTGCCAGTTCCAAAGACTTTTCTGTAAAGAGTCTTGCCTAATTCATCTTCTGGTTCTGAGATGAGGTAAAGCAGTTCTCCCTGTACTTCACTACCCCAATCTAGGTAGATTTGATTGGGTAAATTGTGTTTAAAGGCTGAAAAGTACTGGTCTGGAACTGGTTTGTTTCATTTTCATCCTTCTGTGACAAAGTACCAGGTTTGTTGGTAGAGAAAGACTTCTCGTCATTCTAAATAATATCTCCCCTTATAGATGACAGATCCATTTGGGGGTCATTCTTGAGAGCTGCAGGTCTCAATGGTGTCAGCTAGGAATGATACCCTGAGCTAGTCCTGAGTTCCAACTTATGTTATGGTTGATGTCCACAACATCATTCAGCATCCTAGTCTACCAGGTTAATTGGTAGAGAAAGACTTCTCATTGTTCTAGGTAGTATTTCCCCTTACAGGTGATGGATCCATTTGGGGCTTGTTCCTGAGTTCTGCAGGTCTCAATGGTGTTGGCTAGGGATGATACTCTGAGCTAGTCCTGAGTTCCAACTTATGTTATGGTCAATGTCCACAACATCATTCTGTGTCCAAGTCTACAGCAACAAACAGAGTCTCTGTCTGTTCCCAGCCACTGGACAAGGGTTTTAGGGACTAAGTCTGATGATGACAAAGGCTTAGAATGAGAGTGAGGAGAGCAGTTGAGGCAATGAGCAAAAGAGTGTTCAAGTTGAGGATAAGATTTGACTAAGTTGGAACTAAAGAACTACAGTACATGAGAGGGGTTTATATACATTTAAAGAACAATAGGAACAAAAGGAGAAATGGCATAGCTATCTGAGAAAGGAAAGGTGAAGGTAGCTATGAAAGGAGATAATGTCCAAGTGTAACTATGGGTTTGTAATAAGTAAATGTAGTCTGTTGACAAAGGGAAAAAAGAATTGTAACAAATATGGGCCCTGAAACTGTGTAATCATTCTGTCAAAGACTATCTTATGGAAACTATATTGTCATGATATTTATAACTCTCAGTATAGAGCAGTAAATTAAAGCTAGACCACAGGTGTGGAATGGCCTGGAAAATTATATAGTGTGTGTTTCAAAAAGAGAAAAAGCAGACTTACAGAGAAGATGATTAAGAATGACATTTACAAATTCCTTGCACTCTACTCTAGATGGAGAATAGTGAGTAGTGAACCAATCATTTTCCCATTGTGATGTGAAAAGGTTATCCATCTTCTCAGTTGAATATACGTCCCAGGCCATGTGGAAAGCATTGGAAGTAGTGGAACCTTGCTGCACATGCCAAAATGAGTTTTCCAAGCAAATAAGAATTGCTGATCATATGGCAGTGAGAAATAATAAGTCAAATATAAAGTAAGGCATCAACTTAACCTGCAAAAGCGGGTAAGGAAGGTGTCTGGATAGAATTATAGTCAAAAATAACTAGGATGAAAGAATGGGCAATGTATACATTGTAATGAACCATCAGAAGTGATTTAATGTTGTTTGCCTATCCAATGCTTCTTCAGCAAACAGACATTGGGGGATGAGAAAGTGACATACAAACTAGATGCAATTTGAGAGCAGTATGTAGGTAATTGAAATTGAGTCCAGAACATCCACAGCAACTCACTCTCTGGATGCAATTTCACAGCACCATGTAAGCCATTGAAATTGAGCTCAGAACATCCACAGCAACTCACTCTCTGGATGCAATTTCACAGCACCATGTAAGCCATTGAAATTGAGCTCAGAACATCCACAGCAACTCACAAGCTGGATGCAATTTCACAGCATGTAAGCCATTGAAATTGAGCTCAGAACATCCACAGCAACTCACTCCCTGGATGCAATTTCACAGCACCATGTAAGCCATTGAAATTGAGCTCAGAACATCCACAGCAACTCACATCCTGGATGCAATTTCACAGCACCATGTAAGCCATTGAAATTGAGCTCAGAACATCCACATCAACTCACAAACTGGATGCAATTTCACAGCACCATGTAAGCCATTGAAATTGAGCTCAGAACATCCACATCAACTCACTCTCTGGATGCAATTTCACAGCACCATGTAAGCCATTGAAATTGAGCTCAGAACATCCACAGCAACTCACAGACTGGATGCAATTTCACAGCACCATGTAAGCCATTGAAATTGAGCTCAGAACATCCACAGCAACTCACAAGCTGGATGCAATTTCACAGCACCATGTAAGCCATTGAAATTGAGCTCAGAACATCCACAGCAACTCACTTCCTGGATGCAATTTCACAGCACCATGTAAGCCATTGAAATTGAGCTCAGAACATCCACAGCAACTCACAAGCTGGATGCAATTTCACAGCATGTAAGCCATTGAAATTGAGCTCAGAACATCCACAGCAACTCACTTCCTACATGCAATTTCACAGCACCATGTAAGCCATTGAAATTGAGCTCAGAACATCCACAGCAACTCACTCCCTGGATGCAATTTCACAGCACCATGTAAGCCATTGAAATTGAGCTCAGAACATCCACATCAACTCACAAACTGGATGCAATTTCACAGCACCATGTAAGCCATTGAAATTGAGCTCAGAACATCTACAGCAACTCACAGACTGGATGCAATTTCACAGCACCATGTAAGCCATTGAAATTGAGCTCAGAACATCTACAGCAACTCACAAACTGGATGCAATTTCACAGCACCATGTAAGCCATTGAAATTGAGCTCAGAACATCCACATCAACTCACAAACTGGATGCAATTTCACAGCACCATGTAAGCCATTGAAATTGAGCTCAGAACATCCACATCAACTCACATCCTGGATGCAATTTCACAGCACCATGTAAGTCATTGAAATTGAGCTCAGAACATCCACATCAACTCACTTTCTGCATGCAATTTCACAGCACCATGTAAGCCATTGAAATTGAGCTCAGAACATCCACAGCAACTCACAGACTGGATGCAATTTCACAGCACCATGTAAGCCATTGAAATTGAGCTCAGAACATCCACAGCAACTCACAAACTGGATGCAATTTCACAGCACCATGTAAGCCATTGAAATTGAGCTCAGAACATCCACATCAACTCACAAACTGGATGCAATTTCACAGCACCATGTAAGCCATTGAAATTGAGCTCAGAACATCCACATCAACTCACTCTCTGGATGCAATTTCACAGCACCATGTAAGCCATTGAAATTGAGCTCAGAACATCCACAGCAACTCACAAACTGGATGCAATTTCACAGCACCATGTAAGCCATTGAAATTGAGCTCAGAACATCCACATCAACTCACAAACTGGATGCAATTTCACAGCACCATGTAAGCCATTGAAATTGAGCTCAGAACATCCACATCAACTCACTCTCTGGATGCAATTTCACAGCACCATGTAAGCCATTGAAATTGAGCTCAGAACATCCACAACAACTCACTCCCTGGATGCAATTTCACAGCACCATGTAAGTCATTGAAATTGAGCTCAGAACATCCACATCAACTCACTCCCTGGATGCAATTTCACAGCACCATGTAAGCCATTGAAATTGAGCTCAGAACATCCACATCAACTCACTCTCTGGATGCAATTTCACAGCACCATGTAAGCCATTGAAATTGAGCTCAGAACATCCACAACAACTCACTCCCTGGATGCAATTTCACAGCACCATGTAAGTCATTGAAATTGAGCTCAGAACATCCACATCAACTCACTCCCTGGATGCAATTTCACAGCACCATGTAAGCCATTGAAATTGAGCTCAGAACATCCACAGCAACTCACTTCCTGGATGCAATTTCACAGCACCATGTAAGCCATTGAAATTGAGCTCAGAACATCCACATCAACTCACAAACTGGATGCAATTTCACAGCACCATGTAAGCCATTGAAATTGAGCTCAGAACATCCACAGCAACTCACAGACTGGATGCAATTTCACAGCACCATGTAAGCCATTGAAATTGAGTCCAGAACATCCACAGCAACTCACTCTCTGGATGCAATTTCACAGCACCATGTAAGCCATTGAAATTGAGCTCAGAACATTCACAGCAACTCACTCTCTGGATGCAATTTCACAGCACCATGTAAGCCATTGAAATTGAGCTCAGAACATTCACAGCAACTCACTCTCTGGATGCAATTTCACAGCACCATGTAAGCCATTGAAATTGAGCTCAGAAGATCCACAGCAACTCACTTCCTGGATGCAATTTCACAGCACCATGTAATCCATTGATATTGAGCTTAGGACATTCACAGCAACTCACCATCTAAATGTCATTTTACAGACACATATGATCAAAATACATTAAATACAGGACATCCATGACTTACATGCTGATTGCAGTATCATGTCCAAAATTTCATATTATCACTTGTTTTATGTCTTACCTCCTATGAATATCTTGTAAGAAAGCTTCCCTTATCATACTGAAATTCTTACCTCATTTCCCTTAAGAATTTTCCAAATAAGTGTAGTCCCATGTCCATTGTGTTATACCCACATACTAAACAAGTCTATTAGTATCAAATGTCAATGATATTTTAATACTTACATCCTTCAATTTGAATGAATATCATTCAAGTTCAATGACTCTGTGTTTATGATTACCTTGTTCTTACTGACTTCAGCCTTGGCTTCTAAACTCTATTCAATCTGTTCACTTACTGTCTCATAGCAATGTCCAAACCAGGTTGCCACTGAGAAGATCAAGGAAGACTAGGCTCATTTCAGCCTTGGTAGATGTTTAAGTATGCAGAAATATCCCACTATGGTAGCATTCCTGAACACTTGGCTGAAATAGTGAATGAGGTAAAGCAATAATGGATGAGATAAAAACAGACTTATTCACTGCACATTCAATGCAAATCTCCAGGTTATTCTGTTGAACAGTGACAAACAGCATCTTCAGTGCCAAGTTGTCAATTGATGCTGTTGTCTGTTTGATTAGCTCCTTTACTTGTTCTTGATGATTACTGTCATCCTCATTAATAGCTAGACCCAGAATAAGCCCCAGTATACTGTAACAAGGGAGAAACATACACTCAAACTGCACATAAGCACGAGGAGGATAGTCATAACCCCGGAGTGGCTTCTTAAACTTCTCCACCAACGTCGCACGAGCAGTATCGAAGTTTTCATTCTCATTCTTTTTTTTATCATAGACTCGTGTGACCAGGACGTCGAATTTCGTGAAAATTGCCACAACCGGAACTGCATCTGGTTAGCTGCGACAAAGAGGTTGGAATCTGCTAAATGAGATTACCATTTCCTGGCCGTTGCTGGTTGAAGAACTTTGACTCCAATTCTAACAACGGGCGAGATACATCCGGCTCGAAGCAAAACCTGAATGCATTATGACTTGAGTCGTGGCAGGGAAGGGGATAAAACGCACCAAATCGCATGGATTTGATCCCCTACTTTCCGGACCTTCGCTTTGTCTTCAATGAAAGACATCACGGCCTTCAGTTCCTCCTCCCCCCCAGCCTCGAATCCAGGAGAATCGTGAAATATGAACCCTGGGTTGCTCTTGAAAATAAACTCATCACGAACATCATGGATCCCTCGCTATGGTATCAGATTAGCATCATGATCGGAGAAATTCACAAAGCTCGCCGAGCTGGCACCTTATCAGTTGGGTTAATCTATCAGAAAACAACGATAGTAAGACGGAGATATCAACCGAGAGTCAAGGTAGTGGCGTACACTGTTGTAAACTGGATCCTCTTTTGTGTTGCAGACCCGCTTGAGCAGCGTCGTTTTCCCAGCATTTGCCCTACCGATGACGAGGATGCGGAAGTGAGTGTATTTGGCTCTGAGTTTCGCAGCTTCTTCCGGTGTGATTGTTACCGTCGGAGCGGGATCAGCTGGAAGCGCGGGATCAGCTGGATCTAAAAGATCAGCTGGTGACGCAGGATCAACTGTAGGTTCAGCGATGGCTGGAGGTGCAGGAACAAGCGCAGGTGCGTCGATTGGAGGCGAAAAAGTGAGAGGTGCGGGAGCCATGACTGGAGACGAAGGAACTGAGGAAGCTACAGCTTGCGAAGCAACAAAGGGTGCAGGCGAATTCGAGCGGCTGTGAGGTGTGCTCTGTGATCCACCTAATCTCAACATCTTCTTCAGTCGGTTTCTAAGTCCTTTGCACTTTTTGGAAATCTGAGTGGGTTCGTCGGCCATTTCGCAACAAAGGTCTTGCTGGTGAATGCTAATCACTACTTTTCCCACAATATTTCCTGGAAATAGAAAGAACATCATGTCACAGCCGCCCCGCACTGTCTCCCATTTTTTGCGCCAAGTGCTCACAGATATGGTTCATGTCCTTGTCTCACTGCCACCGATCCTTTTTGTGAAGTCTCGGAAAAAACACGATTCTGACTAAAGTTTTTATGGTGATCAATTAACATGACACCACCAACTTACTATACTGTCTAAACTAAAGAGACGCGTACAGGCACTTGGAGAGGCCGCTGAAAAAGAGATGTGTATGCCATAATTTCGGTCGTTAAACCTCGGCCTTTCTAAGTGACTGCGTTTTACAGAGCAGAGCCCCCGAGCCGCCATCGTACACAGAGGAAGAACTTAGTACTTTCTATGAACAATTACTCGCCCAAACTCGGCCTGAGTTTGACTCTGCCAGTGGACCTAAAAAGGCACAGGCTGCGGAAGACTTGGCAATCATAAAGTCGGTTGAATATATAGCGGTTCTTGGGAACGAGAAGGAGTTGGACAGTCTCACGGGCGCCTTATGCGCGCATTCTTGCACATTAGCGGGATGTTGCCTCACGGCGGTTGGTTGTGCAACTATCATATCTGTCAAGGAGTGTACGGCACTTGTACGCATTTGTGTGCGCCTTGTGTTTTTTTTTACTATAGATTTGTTTTCTGAATTGTTTTTTCGCGTTTAGCTACAAGCACAGATTCACTTGGCTGCAAAAACGACGTTGGATATAAAAAAGGTTGGTACTTAGTTTTTCCACCACCCTTGATGTTAGCTCAATCCTGGTATTTGCATCCCAGAAAGTGCCATTACTAACATTATGCACCTCTACGCTGATGTCGCCAACGTCACGGGCGTCGAGCGGGCCATGACGACGTATATGACAAGTACGTTTTCCAGACCTGTATAACATTAGATCACCCATATATATGCCCAGACACGCCGACTGAACAACAATGTCATTTACACATCAGGGCTCACCTGTCCGCCACCCCTCCCAATGTCATTTTAACCAGAGCACTCGAGGTACCCCACCATCACGAACTGCAGTCCAGTCCAGCACCCATGCAGACCTACTCGCATTCGAGTCGTCCATCTCTCAACCCATCACCGTCTCTCAGTTAACGGCCGATCCTAACGTTGTGCTTGTATCAGATTCCGCCGCCTCCCTTTCACCATTTCCCTTCGACCACTTTGCCTATCTGGAACTGCACGACATCGTGTCCTCCCAGCTGCCGCACTGCACCTCCCTTCGCTCCGCACTCAAAAATACACCAAGCCTGTGGTCCCACCTCGTCCGGGAATCCCTCCTCCTGGGACGCGATTTGCAGACGCTCTCACAACCCTCCTTCTCCTCCATCCCAAGTCGGATCTGCTCCTAGCGCGCAACCCGACAAGAGGCAGCCAAGTACGCCATTCCCAAGCATACCCGTCAAAAACGTCCAAAACTCTTCTTCTGCGTTTAGGTCTCCCCTGGCCGGTCTTCTAAGCCAAATCCAAAGCCAAGCGCAGACGACAAGAGTGACGACGCCAACGGCAAGTCCTGTTCAAAAAGCTCCCAACTATCTCGCATCCGACGGGCTGCTGGCGCGGGCAGTCGAAGATGGAACAGAGGAGGTGGAAGATACCGTTTACAAAGTGCCTGAGCTATTTAGGAGCGTTTTAAGGGAGCGTAGGACGGTGCGGACGGTGTCGGGGCCGAATATGTTTTCAGGTGTACGACAACAACGGGGAGAAACGGATGGGAGCGGAGGGACACCTGATGTGGTGGTGGCTGCTGGCGCTGGCGCTGTTGGTGGGCTGATTCCCTCGGTTCTCACCAGTTGGGTTGAGGCAAAGAAGAGACGATCATGGTCTGCTGCATGACGTGAATAGAGCAAGAGGGACGTCCTGGGGTGGTTGAAACAGGGTACGAAGACGTTTCATAATTAGAGGATACACAAGGCGGTCGAGAACGGGTTACCGAATTGGGAGTTGGATTTGGTTGTTTTCCTACGTTATTTGCGTTTCGTCTAGTCTCGTTGGTAGTCTGATTCGTGGTAGTGCTAGGCCACTACGCGTGTGCTTCGTTGGCTGAAGACCAGTACGGGGTCGTGGAGAGGGATATACCCAAGATCCTTGAAGCTATGCTCCAGTTCTTTGGGGAAGTGGACAAGTGGCGGGTTGAGATTTCGGCACCCGTTCATCTCTCCCTGGACGCAAAACCAGAGCTACTGCAAACTAAACGCGAGCAAGCGGTGGAAGCAGAACGCAGAACGCGCACGGGCAAATGCGATCTTGTCTGAGATGAGCGATAGGCTGAAAGAGTGTATAGGGATGATCGTGCGCACGTTTGGGGACAAGCTGACGGCGTTCAAATTTCCACCTGGTGCAGTGGTACCTGGTCGTTATTTAATGGCAAGTACGGGACGCGTGACGTGTGACACATTGATGTTTCTGAAACATTTTTTTTTTTTTTTCCGCATGAAAATGTATATTGAGAGACTAGAAAGTAAATAGACAAAGGACTATCGGACGGGAGCGACGCGCTGTGAGTCGCGTGTAATGACAACAGGGAAGCTAAAAGCAAAATAGGTAGTGACGCAAGAGGGAAACGTAGCTACTAGTCCGGGAAGAGTGCCACATGACGATGGCGCGAGCGAGGCCGGTAGGTATAGGGAACCAGTCGAAAGTAGCCGCACGCGGGTGGTCTTTGAGAAAAGCAATAAGGCCAACATAATTGTTGTCGCGCCGTAAAAAGGAACTAAAAGATGTAAAAGGAGGCGGGTAGCTAAGACACTCACATAGGATGTGAGAACGGGTCAGTGGTCTCCGAGCCGGGCAATCGACGCAGTGTGTTGGAGCCTGCGGGAAGAACCGCCGTCTGTACTCCGCGGAGGGCATATGGCCGGTAACGAAGCGGGTGAAACGAGCAAAGAGGGCAGGGGAGTCCTCGCAGCCGGTGATGAAGCGAGATCTGGACTTGGCCAAAGTGGGTTGGAGGACTTTGCGAGTAGTATTGAGTCGCAGCAGGTTGTGGCCCCTCGTTTTCTGGGAGAGCCAGGTCAACCGCCATGTTTCTGAAACATGTCCCAGGGTGCAGCGCTAACCGCGGCGTCCACTTCGTCCCCGTCGTTGCTATTCTTGTATATGCACGAGGGAAGCGAATCTGTGCGAGACTAGTTTCTGTTGGTGATGCGATACAGGGACAGAGAGATGCTGTGAGTTAGGCACAGTTAGCTGCTCTCACGGCCGTGCGACGGCCAGATATGCATCAGAATCATGCACACGATCAGCAAGAAAGGATTTCCGACGTGCAAATAAATATTAACCACCGATTGATTGTGGATCGCCCATCACGGAACAAATATCTAGTATTTCATTAACGAACGATTTTCATCTCGGTGAACAAGGAGATAAAATTCATATAGACGGCAATCCGTAGTGATGAGAGTTTTTCCGTATTGAAATTCTGCGCCCTCAGTCCCGTACATCGTTCATCGAATTATTTCCAATTACTTGTTCATGGCCAGTTGCGGTTCCACGCGCCCCCCTCTGCCGATTATCCGTCACCCCCAACAGTTCCCATAGATATATCCGCTGCTGATGGTCAGATGAAGGAAGATGAGAGGGTTATCACATGCAGGAGTAACACACCCTTATTTCCAGTATAAATATGCTGACGTTCTTCCCTCTGCCTCATCCCAGTTCACGCATGATGTACTACCGCATTTCTCTTCTTCCTCTCCTGCTCCTCATTGCAACAACGATATGTGCTACACCTGCGGACATCGAGGGTCGCAACCCTGATGTCGTACGCAGGCAGAAGCCCCAACCTACTCAAGTAGGTCTTCTTCACAAGCTGCGCTCGTTATTTTTATTCACTATAATTTCTTTGTTTGCTGTTTCTAGAAACATAAAGGTTGAGGCACGATTATGTCTCGGGGGACATGCATGTTTTTTTTTTTTTTGTAGTGGGGAAGAATTCGAACCATTTGTGCAGAGCAGGATTTCTCTGTGGTTCCGTACCTATTATTTTCTGTTTTTCATGTCCCCGAGTCTTTCTTCGAGTTTAGCACGCAGAAAAATGTGCAATGTATTAAATTGGCTTTCTCAAATCTGGGTGAAAACGGCGCCTTGTCAATGTTCATGAGATAGCGTAAGTGGGAGAAATTAATGGAAACGGAGGGCGGATTCAAAATCTGCGTGAATGGTTGCCGATATGCCGATGGTATAGAACCTAAAAGCGCACGATCAAAATATGGACTAAATACAGACATGCTGATTGTCGTACCGTCGAGCGGCTTTCGAAAGTCGTGTGATTCATTCATCTGCACATGATCAACCAGTACAACGAACTGGGCGAAAATCGCGAAAAGCGGTATGACCAATCTAATTGTAAATTTAGCTGTCAGTGGGTCAATTCTTCGGCTAAGGACAGAGGTATAACACCTAATCAGCGGAGATGACAATTTCAAAATGTTACCAATTGACGATTGCGCTTGTAACACATAGGGAAGAGATGTAGACGCAACGCGTTGAACGCGAAGTTAGTACTGAAGATAGCGATTATCCTTCATGTCAGGTGACGAGTTTTCCTGAAACCTTCTTGTCATCTGGTTCCGATGTCAACCAGTCGGCCACCTGGAAAGCGGTCATTAGAACATCAACAACAGAGCAAAAATTTTTGGCATACAGGTTCAGTCTTCTTACAGTAATACGTGGTTTCACGGTCCTCATCCAATGGCCCTAATGGGAAGCTCAACTTTATGTAATACTATGTGGCTCGATAGGTTACGGTCGGTTTATCAGTCCCCGACTAGAAGAAGTTATCATAGGGCTCGTCCGAGACTGCGGATAAATTGTCCTGCAAGTGAAGGTGAATGACTAGCAGCCTGACAGACCGCATTGAACCTAGACTGGCTCGAATGGGGCAGCATGAACTAGACGATTGCAGATTGTCTAGAGTTCTGGTTTTGAATGTGGAGACATTGACCAAGATTGAAGAGCTTCGCGACGTTTGTCTTAATCATTTAGAGAGAATTCAAAAGGCCGTTCAATTGTTTGGACTTGTTTAGGATCGCAAGTACACCCCATCTAATATGGGCTGATGAAAGCATAGGAAGATGCATTTGATGCCCATGAGGCATGATGACAGGGATGTGGCTTTTCTGCGCACAGACCATCCACATAAACACTCCATCAACCACACGTACGTCAGAGTCAGGAATGCCTCCCAGAAAAGCAGTGGATCCAGCAGACGCATCTGCACCGCGGCGGTCGACGCGGATTTCGGCGCAGGTCAAAGACGTGGAGGTACCCAAGCAGACAACAACGAAAAACAACACCAAAAAGCGCACGGCTGGCGAGGATGTCGACGCTTCACACAAAAAGGTGCCCCCACCCCTTTCTCTTGCGTTGGTCATGCGACTGAAAAAATAATGGGGGGTTGTATCGCAGGCTCGGTCGGATCCCAACGCGATGGAGACGGACGGAAACGACGGCGATACTGACAAACCTGAGGCCGAGGGGAGGCCTCAGTTGGCATTCATAGATGTTGGAGGCGTCCTACCCACGTTGACGCTCAAGAACGAAAAGGATGAGGATGTGCAGGTCGCCGAGCTTGCGGCCAACCAAGGCGTCGTCCTCTTCCTCGTGCCCAAGGCTGATACACGTGAGTCCGGATCTACTACTCGTGTTCGCGTGCTATCGGCCGACTTTTTTTTTTTTTTTCCCCAACCAGCCGGATGCACGACACAGGCGTGTGGGTTCCGCGATATTTACCAAGAGTTTACTGCGGTGGGGTATGACGTGTACTGCCTGAGCGCCGATGCGCCCTCTGCCCAGACTAAGTGGCAAACCAAGGTATTCACCCCTCGTCTTGGTGCTGCCACCATGCTTATGCGTTCGTGCGTATCAGAAAGAGCTCCCGTATCATCTCTTGTCTGACCACAACCGTATCTTAATCGGTGCCCTCGGCGCTGGAGAGGGGGGCAAGACCAAGCGAAGTCACTTCATATTCGAGAAAGGTGGGAAGCTGGTAGACAAGAAAATTCCGGTCAAGCCGAACGATAGGTACGTCCATCGTCTCTCCGCTCATCTTTCTACCTGATGCATCTCCTAGCCCCAAGTTGGCGCTTGAGTTTATCAAGAGCCACACTTTGGAGTCAAACAACCCATGACGTGGATGAGTATACATATACATCTACGTAAACTGTACATGTGTCGGTTGGGGAATTAGTGATCACGTAACATCTCAGTTCGATCAGCCAGAGGGATATTCTTGATTTTCGACACTTCTAAGCATGAATCCGTCTTTCATTGGCGTATACGAACCTTGCATGTATTATCAAAACTCAAGAGCCCAATGGAGGTCTCCGCCCTTATCTTCCGTACCGTCCATATAACCGGACTCGGCTAGCTGAACAGCGCCTCTTGTCATGTACTAATATATCAGCCATTTATGTCTGTTCGAACCAATCATCACTTCCAAGATCTGCAAAGCTATTTTTAATCTATGAACAGTCAGTCAAAGTTTCAACAGTCAGTCACAAACTAGCTTACCCAATGCAACAATATAGCAGTAATCAAATCCGGCCATGGCTCCAAAGCCTTTAGCGTACCATCAAGGTTCTCCATGATCCGCAAATGAATTACTTTAGATTGCTGCCAGGATGCTCCATCATAATTATTATTTAACTTGATCAGGAGAAAAATCCATTCACGTCCATTGGTCAAGGCACCACGGAGGACCATTTTCCTGAGATTAAGCAGGACGTGAATAATATGGGCGTTAAAGTTGGGAGGGGATGGGCATACTGGAGAGACTTTCCACATGCATACAACTCAGCTATTGCCTGAGGAATATGACTTGAGATATCGAAAGGTTTGGCATTCACAACAAAAAAACCAGATGGGATATCCCTTTTAATGACATAAAACTCTGGTGTCGTCAGAAAACTATCTGGAACGAACGATGAATTATGCGTCGAGATGAGTTAAAGCAGAATTACTAGCAGCATTTACACTGCCCACTACAGCAGTATAGTCCACAAATCCAGAAAGGGTGGACAGATTCGACGGACTAATTCTCGTTGCCGGAATCGCATGTTCCATGTTGAGAACCATGCGCTCATTTGGCGGTAGCATTGCAGATGCACGGAAAAGGAACGCATCAATCCAAGCGCGGGCGCTGGTCTTGTTCTGAAACTGCATAAGAGCATTCTAAACCCTAACAGGACGGTAACAGACCTTCCTAGGGATGAGTTTCTCCAAACGAGATAAATGGCGATAAAGAGTAGGGGATGACCAGACATCGTTCTCTCCGCATGAAACAGTCTTCGCGATGCGTTCCTTAGTATCGGATTTCAGGACAAGAGAGCCGGCGTAGGTGATCTTCAACTTAGCCAGAGTTTCATCGGTCACACCCGAGAAAGAAAGAGCCTCTAAAATATAAGCTTTGAAAATACCCATTTCAAACCGACTCGTCGTACCCCAGGCACGTCCAGCTTTGACCCCAACATATTGATCATTGCGTTAATTTGCTCCTCGAAGTCTTCTGAAATGGGTTGATTCGAGCCTGTTGGCTCCTCAGACTCTCCGTATACAATTGTCTCCTTTAGCTTAAGAAGAGAGTTGTAGGCGAGTTGCAATTCCACCCCACTGAGACCAGAGATTTTGCGCTTCTTCGTTGACATGAAGACGGTGCGTGAGTCACAGTGTGACAGTCAATCCCCAGCTAGGGTAAGTGCTCACGCGCTCACGTCGGCGACTGTGAAAGTCGATTCAGCCTCTTAATTCCGCTTAATGGTGTCATGGTACACCTTTATAGGGTCAGTTCAAATGAGAGCACGAATGCCGCCAGTGATCGGTTTCCCTGCACCCACTTTCCAGCTTTTTCAATCCAAACCTGCTCATGAAGCTCGCATCATTGCACGCTATTCTCTTTGTAATCATTCATTTTCTCATAGGGCCAGTTGGCGCAACCCGGTTGCCCCTCTTGTCACTGAAAAGCCTTGCCTACAATTTCACACTCGCAGCATGGAACGAAACCCTGCCCAATACAAATGGGACAGGAAGCCCGCTCGTTCTTGGCCAGAATGGTACGTGCCAGCCTAGCAGCACACACACGTCACGCGAGCATAAAAAGTAACACGAGGCCTCTTTAACTTAGGAGCTAGCGCCGGGATAAGCTTCCAAGTCACTTCAGTGAGTGGGTGTAATGCTTCCACTATTGATATTGACGGCTTTAATTATTAACAACGCGTGCTGTTAGACTTGGGCTTCTTATCCGTACAACGAGTTTCCTTTTCTGTCCCTCGCCAACGGCTCTTTGCGTGCACACTTGGCTTCGGGCATCTCGATCACAAATGCGACCACACCTCGTGAAGGACGTCCTCTTGGCTGGATCACTAGCACGCTCTCTTCGTATGCGAGGCCTGCCGCAACGGAGTTCAGCGCCACATGGGCGCCGGCTTTCCAGTTTCCGATGTTAGCTGTTGAAGGGAGAAACGATCTGTGGTCGTTGTGTCCATTCAGCGACGGACCGAGAGCGCAGACAAACGTAGTATATGATCTGGATGCGCTGAAAAGCTGGATGGGGTTTGACGCGAGGAAGTGTTATAAGGTCAGGTTGCATGTTGTCGATGTTGCCTCGAGTTTGTTGGTATAGTTGGCAAAAAAGATTTTGCGCGTACTGGTACTTCGAAAAAAGGACGTCCCAGCCAATGTTTAGACACATCCATGCTACGAATAATAGCTGTTATTGGCGTTTTGATCACCAAACACATTCACATTGTCACAACCGCCACGGGCTATTCAGGAACCACGTAATCTGATGGGGTACGTGGCTATATATCATTGCATTTGTAGTGATCTCAACACTTAGGATTCGTTCAATTGGATAGATTCAATGGTCTTCCGAAGTTTATTGTAATGATGACATAGAACCTAATAGGATACCATGCCATTATGGTTGTTTTTAAGTGTGAGGCGCTTTGATTTTTTCTTGGTAACTGAAAGTCAACCAAAATTTTCCCGTTCCCGCAGGACCCATCTGACATTTACCATGTCGTCATAGAACATATGTCTGACTCGGGGCGATGGCAATACATGTTGTCAACTGGATATCTCCGCAGATTTTGATCTATGGGCATCACAGCATTTTCTGCAATAAAATTTTTCGTGCGGCTATGTGCGGATTTTAGCCATGAATGAATGATCTCAACGTTTCATACCAGCCAAATCGCCTCCAACAGATTCTATCACGTTCTGGACATAACGCCGCAACCAAATATTCCTCTCCCATTCCGTTGCACCATCATCGTATCCCGCTGCTTTTGCTAGCCGTTTAATGGCTTCGGGCGCTGAATCGAGGTTGAGGAGCTTCAAGATATCAACAATGGATTGCTGCCAGTTCAGCTCCTGGCCTCGTCGCCGGACCTCATTGTCTAGGATAACAGAGATATCGGCCTGGGGTAATCGAGCTGAGAATTGGTCATGACGAATAGTTCGAGTCTGTGGAAGTCAGAATCTTACTCAACAGAATCCTCCGTGCGGCTTATGTTGTTGTTTTCTTAGTCATGAACGACTCATTGTTGTTTGTGAATATTTCAGAAACATACCAGTCAAATCGCCTTCAACAGATTCTATTACGTTCTGGACGTAACGTTGCAACCAAATGTTCCTCTCTGGCGAGGCTTTCGCTGCGTCACCCTCGTATCCCACTGCCTTCGCTAGCCGTTTGATGGCTTCGGGTGATGAATCAAGCGTAAGGAGCTTCAAGATATCAACAATGGATTGCCGCCAGTTCAGCTCTTGGCCCCGTCGTTGGACCTCATTGTCTAAGATATCAGAGATGTTAATCTGAGGCTGAGGTTGATGTACTGCTTGCATGGACAAGGGAACCGGTGGTGATGGAATTGATGAGTACGAGCCTGTCAAAGTCAGCAAGAATCGCACTCGGGCGTATGGCCCATCCAATAAAAATGTTTACACACCAACGATGGTATAGTAGTTGTGGACATGGTTAGTCTGATTGCCCCCGACGTTGCTCCCATATGAGGCTGGTGAAGCATCAACAATAATTAATTTTTTCTCTGCTAGCGAACGAAGTATGGCTCACCAACGGGAGATGCAGCGATGTTGGTATGTGTGTCTAGAGAGGCTGGAACAGGGACGTGCCAGTGGTATGGTGGTGGTGGTGACGACTCCCCTATATCGATTAGCTTGATAGGTAGCGATTGATGTTAGTACTATCAGCAATCTAGACTCACTCAAGCAACGTAAGCTTATGCTTTGTAGATGGGAAGTCGTTTCTTGGTGATTATAATCCCGATGGGTTTCATTGAACGAGGACTCTGTCACTGAAAAACCGCGAGCCTGAGAGAATGCCATCCCGTCAGCTAGAATGATATGCAAAAGCAAGCGCAAGTTTTATGTGTATATGGGCGTCTATGAGGCCTTAATTAGCAACCAGCAATAAAGCTATCAATATATCAATTCGTTGTCAGCAAGCCAACTTTGTCTACCGCGGTAGACATGCATCAGTCGCTCGAGCAGTATCGCTATCCGCGCCCGTGCATTAAGTTACTCTCTCTATTCGGTGACAGTAAGAGACACAACATCTAGGGTAATGTGGTAATAAACAGCGTTGAAAGACCACCCACATCAAGACACGGCTATTAAAGCACAACCTGACCAGAAAGAAGTAACCGTGCATCGAGGATATTGCAAAAATGTTCTGATGCAATAAATAAATGAGGAAGATCGCCATCATCTGCTTCGTCCTTCCATTCTAAAATGATATCTGCAGCACCGCTCATTTTCAAAACACGAGCAACAGCCAAGTGCAGGTTGCAAAGCCTTGGTAAAGGCCCTCCGCCGAGTCGTGTTCCATCTGGCCCTCTTCCAAATATGATTTCATCTCCATCCTTCAGTTTGATGGGCATTGGGCCAGGTGCAGGGTTGAACGGGACTCTTCGGTAAATGTATTTGACCTTCGGGATGCATGAACATAGAGCGTTGCTGATCGGTAATATCAATCTTACCTTTCCTGCCTCATCCCTAGCCTCAACTGCCCATTCCAAATTGTCATACCTCCAATGAACATCGCCCTGAAGATTCATACCATTCCCAATGGCATTCAGGTGCGACATAACTTCATCTCTGGTCTTCTCGCCGGCAAACATAGCAATACATTTTAGAGTATCGGGCTGAGTACCAGGTGTGGGGCGACCAGGAATTGAAAACATTGAAAATACGCACCTTTCCATGTACAGAATTTGGGATAATATGTGCCATAATTGCCCTGTAACCATCAGGGTATTCAGGATAGAATGGGGAAGCTGAAACGGGACAAAATGAATCATCGCGTTTGAATAACTGACATGGACGAGAAGTAAGGGAAATAGTAAGAGCTTTCAAGAGTGTATAGCGTACCAGTGCCTTTAAATATTCTTGTTTTCGTTTTCCAAATGACTCCTCCGTGGAAAATAGCTTCAGAAGCTCATCTGTTCCCTTATCAATAACTTCGGAGACCGAGAACGATGTTCCTGTCCCAGATTTGCGCCCTCCTGGATTCAATACTAGTATCATGTTAATTATCAAGCATTTAGTAGGTCGGCATGGTACTCGCTCGCAATGCCCAGGTGAGTGAAATATTCCCCCGCCATATTCAATACTGGTGTGAAGTCAATTTCTTCTCGGTTTAATCCTTCTAATAAAACTGCCAGAGATTCTCTCCGAGAGACGAACGACACGCCCTTCAAAATTTCGACTGCCAAAAAAAAACAGCATGAGAACGGTTGTTGAACGTATATATGCTCTGATTCACTGTTGTCTCTGAGTCGCTGGTTGCAATCTCCAAGCTGCTCCCAAAACTGATTCAGCACGGTGCCGCCAAGTTGGAAAGACTCCTTGATTAACCAGATCAAGAGCTTAGTAGTGACAGCCTTATACTTGCCACCTTTATTTCCTGAGTCTTGTATCCGTTGTGTGAAACACCAGTCCCAGGAGGATGCCTCTTCTAGTAAAGCAAGAGCGTGCTGGAGCTGAGGATCCATAACGTACCGGGACGAAACATCAATGCGTCACGCGTCACGCGTCTTTTTTTTTTTTTTTTTTTTTTTTTTTCGTTTTCCGCATGCAAAGGAGGTTTATTCGACATGCGTCACGCGTCTCGTCAAGTTTTCAACTTTCTAGTACTGAAGGGCTGTAGTACCACTGCACCAGGCAGAAATTTGAACGCCGTCAGCTTGTCCCTAAACGTGCGCACGATCATCCCTATACACTCTTTCTCAGACAAGATCGCATTTGCCCGTGCGCGTTCTGCTTCCACCGCTTGCTCGCGTTTAGTTTGCAGTAGCTCTGGTTTTGCGTCCAGGGAGAGATGAACGGGTGCCGAAATCTCAACCCGCCACTTCTCCACTTCCCCAAAGAACTGGAGCATAGCTTCAAGGATCTTGGATATATCCCTCTGCACGACCCCATACTGGTCTTCAGCCAACGAAGCACACGCGTAGTGGCCTAGCACTACCACGCATCAAACTACCAATGAGACTAGACGAAACGCAAATAACGTAGGAAAACAACCAAATCCAACTCCCAATTCGGTAACCCGTTCTCGACCGCCTTGTGTATCCTCTCGCGGGTCCACTAGTTATGAAACGTTTTCGTACCCTGTTTCAGCCACTCCAGGACGTCCCTCTTGCTCTATCCATGTCATGCAGCAGACCATGATCGTCTCTTCTTTGCCTCAACCCAACTGGTGAGAATCGAGGGAATCAGCCCACCAACAGCGCCAGCGCCAGCAGCCACCACCACATCAGGTGTTCCTCCGCTCCCATCCGTTTCTCCCCGTTGTTGTCGCACACCTGAGAAAATATTCGGCCCCGACACCGTCCGCACAGTCCCACGCTCCCTTAAAACGCTCCTAAACAGCTCAAGCACTTTGTAAACGGCATCTTCCACCTCCTCTGTTCCCTCCTCGACTGCCCGCGCCAGCAGCCCGTCGGATGCGAGATAGTTGGGAGCTTTTTGAACAGGACTTGTAGTTGGCGTCGTCGGCGTCGTCGTCTGCGCTTGGCTTTGGCTTTGTCTTAGAAGACTGGCCAGGGGAGACCTAAACGCAGAAGAAGAGTTTTGGACGTATTTGACGGGTATGCTTGGGAATGGCGTACTTGGCTGCCTTTTGTCGGGTTGCGCGCTAAGAGCGGATCCGACTTGGGATGGAGGAGAAGGAGGGTTGTGAGAGCGTCTGGAAATCGCATCCCTAGGAGGAGGGATTCCCGGATGAGGTGGAACCACAGGCTTGGTGTGTATTTTTGATCGGAAAAGAGTGCGGAGCGAAGGGAGGCGGAGTGCGGTAGCTGGGAGGGCGCAATGTCGTGTAGTTCCAGATAGGCAAACTAGTGGAAGGGAAATGGTGAAGGGGAGGTGTTGCGGGCGGGTGAGCGCTGATGTGTAAATGACGTTGTTCAGTCGACGTGTCTGGGCATGTGAGTGATAATGTTATACTGCTCTGGAAAACGTACTTGCCATATACGTCGTCATGGCCCGCTCGACGCCTGCGACGTTGCCGACATCAGCGTAGACGTGCATAATGGCACTTTCTGGAATGGGAATACCAATTTACTAATTGGATTGAGCTAACATCAAGGGTGGTGGAAAAACTAGGTACCAACCTTTTTTATATCCAACGTCGTTTCTGCAGCCAAGTGATCCTGTGCTTGTAGCTAAACGCGAAAAACAATTCATAAAACACACTCCTTGACAGAGATGATAGTTGCAGGCACAACCATCTGCCGTGAGGCAACATCCCGCTAAGAATGCGCGCATAAGGCGCCCGTGAGACTGTCCAACTCCTTCTCCTGGGAAGTTCCCAAGAACCGCTATATATTCGACCGACTTTATGATTGCCAAGTCTTCCGCAGCCTGTACCGTTTTAGGTCCACTGGCAGAGTCAAACTCAGGCTGAGTTTGGGCGAGTAATTGTTCATAGAAAGTACTAAGTTCTTCCTCTGTGTACGATGGCGGCTCGGGGGCTCTGCTCTGTAAAACGCAGTCACTTAAAACGATGTCTGTGCTGAAGACGCTTCTGGCAGCTGAGGTGTTGTCGACAAGCAGAACAACGTGACCGACGACCGGGTGTTCCAACAGGTGGCGGAAGAGCGTGATAGAAGGGTCAGAGCGCCAGTGCGTGAGCCGGGTGCGGAAGGCATCGAGCCAGCGTTCAAAGAGGTCCTTGCACGCCTTGGGTGGATGGTCGAAGTTGACAAATGTGATGCGGTGCGAATAGACGTCCAAAAGCCGTCGTCCCCGGAAGTTTTCATCGTTAGTAGGCGCAAAAGGCTCATCAACAGAGGTGGCGATGGCGAGCATTGGGAGCAACAGGTTGCCAGGGAGTCGCGTGTTCAGCAGCGGATGATGCGAACGGGCACGAGAATGAGCCGGAAGAGCCGGTTGTCGAGCCAGTAGTTGGAGGGCATGGCGGTGGTCCAAGGTGGCTAAGCAGAGGCCAGAGCGACGTAGAAGAAGGTCGCAGTAGATCCGGACCGGAGGGAAACCCGTGAGGAATTCCAAGGCACCCCCCGGCGTGGTGGAAGACGCACCGCTGGCCCAGATGAGCGCATGCCGTTGAACCTTTTTCAAAAACGTTAGTAGATGATGGACTCCCGTACCGCCAAGTCGAAACCATAGCGCGAGACCGTAGGTCATGATGGGCCATAAACACGAGTGGATGAGTTGCAGACGCTTTGAAACCGGTAGCCCCCTAACCGCGTTGCCGATCATACGGAGTGCCCTAATAGTGGAAAGAGACTTATTAGCATAGTATTGGACATGGTATTTAAAAGAAAGAAATGGATCAAAGGAAAAACCTAAATATCGCCAATGCAAAGAGGGTAAAATAGTGACTTGCATAAGGTCCGGGTTCGTAAGCAGAATGGTGGTGGTAGTGAAGAGCTGGTTGTAACCATGATCAATGGACCGGATAATCTTGGAAGGCGAGCAGTGAGGCCGCGGGCCAGAGGAGGTCCGCAGTATTGCGTCCAATTGAAGGCGGCGCTTAAAGGGGGCAAGTTGGTGGTGTCATGTTAATTGATCACCATAAAAACTTTAGTCAGAATCGTGTTTTTTTTTCCGAGACTTCACAAAAAGGATCGGCGGCAGTGAGACAAGGACATGGACCATATCTGTGAGCACTTGGCGCAAAAAATGGGAGACAGTGCGGTGCGGCTGTGACATGATGTTCTTTCTAGTTCCAGGAAATATTGTGGGAAAAGTAGTGATTAGCATTCACCAGCAAGACCTTTGTTGCGAAATGGCCGACGAACCCACCCAGATTTTCAAAAAGTGCAAAGGACTTAGAAACCGACTGAAGAAGATGTTGAGATTAGGTGGATCACAGAGCACACCTCACAGCCGCTCGAATTCGCCTGCACCCTTTGTTGCTTCGCAAGCTGTAGCTTCCTCAGTTCCTTCGTCTCCAGTCATGGCTCCTGCCCCTGTCACTTTTTGGCCTCCAATCGACGCACCTGCGCTTGTTCCTGCACCTCCAGCCATCGCAGAACCTACAGTTGATCCTGCGTCACTAGCTGATCTTTTAGATCCAGCTGATCCCGCGCTTCCAGCTGATCCCGCACTTCCAGCTGATCCCGCGCTTCCAGCTGATCCCGCGCTTCCAGCTGATCCCGCTCCAACGGTAACAATCACACCGGAAGAAGCTGCGAAACTCAGAGCCAAATACACTCACTTCCGCATCCTCGTCATCGGTAGGGCAAATGCTGGGAAAACGATGCTGCTCAAGCGGGTCTGCAACACAAAAGAGGATCCAGTTTACAACAGTGTACGCCGCTACCTTGACTCTCGGTTGATATCTCCGTCTTACTATCGTTGTTTTCTGATAGATTAACCCAACTGATAAGGTGCCAGCTCTGCGAGCTTTGTGATCTTCTCCGATTATGACGCTAATTTGACACCATAGCGAGGGATCCATAATGTTCGTGATGAGTTTATCTTCAAGAGCAACCCAGGGTTCATCTTTCACGATTCTCCTGGATTCGAGGCCGGGGGGGAGGAGGAACTGAAGGCCGTGATGTCTTTCATTGAAGACAAAGCGAAGGTCCGGAAAGTAGGGGATCAAATTCATGCAATTTGGTGCGTTTTATCCCCTTCCCTGCCACGACTCAAGTCATAATGGATCCAGGTTTTGCTTCGAGCCGGATGTATCTCGCCCGTTGTTAGAATTGGAGTCAAAGTTCTTCAACCAGCAACGGCCAGGAAATGGTAATCTCATTTAGCAGATTCCAACCTCTTTGTCGCAGCTAACCAGATGCAGTTCCGGTTGTGGCAATTTTCACGAAATTCGACGTCCTGGTCACACGAGTCTATGATAGAAAGAAGAATGAGAATGAAAACTTCGATACTGCTCGTGCGACGTTGGTGGAGAAGTTTGAGAAGCCACTCCGGGGTTATGACTATCCTCCTCGTGCTTATGTGCAGTTCGAGTGTATGTTTCTCCCTTGTTACAGTATACTGGGGCTTATTCTGGGTCTAGCTATTAATGAGGATGACAGTAATCATCAAGAACAAGTAAAGGAGCTAATCAAACAGACAACAGCATCAATTGACAACTTGGCACTGAAGATGCTGTTTGTCACTGTTCAACAGAATAACCTGGAGATTTGCATTGAATGTGCAGTGAATGAGTCTGTTTTTATCTCATCCATTATTGCTTTACCTCAATTCACTATTTCAGCCAAGTGTTTAGAAATGCTACCATAGTGAGATATTTCTGCATACTTAAACATCTACCAAGGCTGAAATGAGCCTAGTCTTCCTTGATCTTCTCAGTGGCATCCTGGTTTGGACATTGCTATGATACAGTAAGTGATCAGATTGAATAAATTTTAGGAGCCAAGGCTGAGGTCAATAAGAACAAGGTAATCATAAACACAGAGTCATTGAACTTGAATGATATTCATTCAAATTGAAGGATGTAAGTATTAAAATATCATTGACATTTGATACTAATAGACTTATTTAGTATGTGGGTATAACACAATGGACATGGGACTACACTTATTTGGAAAATTCTTAAGGGAAATGAGGTAAGAATTTCAGTGTGATAAGGGAAGCTTTCTTACAAGATACTCATAGGAGGTAAGACATAAAACAAGTGATAATATGAAATCCTGGACATGATACTGCAATCAGCATGTAAGTCATGGATGTTCTGTATTTAATCTATTTTGATCATATGTGTCTGTAAAATGACATTTAGATGGTGAGTTGCTGTGAATGTCCTAAGCTCAATATCAATGGATTACATGGTGCTGTAAAATTGCATCCAGTATGTGAGTTGTTGTGGATGTTCTGAGCTCAATTTCAATGGCTTACATGGTGCTGTGAAATTGCATCCAGAAAGTGAGTTGCTGTGGATGTTCTGAGCTCAATTTCAATGGCTTACATGGTGCTGTGAAATTGCATGTAGAGAGTGAGTTGCTGTGGATGTTCTGAGCTCAATTTCAATGGCTTACATGGTGCTGTGAAATTGCATCCAGGGAGTGAGTTGCTGTGAATGTTCTGAGCTCAATTTCAATGGCCTACATGGTGCTGTGAAATTGCATCCAGCCAGTGAGTTGCTGTGGATGTTCTGAGCTCAATTTCAATGGCTTACATGGTGCTGTGAAATTGCATGCAGGAAGTGAGTTGCTGTGGATGTTCTGAGCTCAATTTCAATGGCTTACATGGTGCTGTGAAATTGCATCCAGGGAGTGAGTTGCTGTGGATGTTCTGAGCTCAATTTCAATGGCTTACATGGTGCTGTGAAATTGCATCTAGAGAGTGAGTTGCTGTGGATGTTCTGAGCTCAATTTCAATGGCTTACATGGTGCTGTGAAATTGCATCCAGCTTGTGAGTTGCTGTGGATGTTCTGAGCTCAATTTCAATGGCTTACATGGTGCTGTGAAATTGCATCCAGCCAGTGAGTTGCTGTGGATGTTCTGAGCTCAATTTCAATGACTTACATGGTGCTGTGAAATTGCATCCAGTTTGTGAGTTGCTGTGGATGTTCTGAGCTGAATTTCAATGGCTTACATGGTGCTGTGAAATTGCATCCAGCCAGTGAGTTGCTGTGGATGTTCTGAGCTCAATTTCAATGGCCTACATGGTGCTGTGAAATTGCATCCAGCCAGTGAGTTGCTATGGATGTTCTGAGCTCAATTTCAATGGCTTACATGGTGCTGTGAAATTGCATCCAGGGAGTGAGTTGCTGTGGATGTTCTGAGCTCAATTTCAATGGCTTACATGGTGCTGTGAAATTGCATCCAGCTTGTGAGTTGCTGTGGATGTTCTGAGCTCAATTTCAATGGCTTACATGGTGCTGTGAAATTGCATGCAGGAAGTGAGTTGCTGTGGATGTTCTGAGCTCAATTTCAATGGCTTACATGGTGCTGTGAAATTGCATCCAGGCAGTGAGTTGCTGTGGATGTTCTGAGCTTAATTTCAATGGCTTACATGCTGTGGAATTGCATCCAGCTTGTGAGTTGCTGTGGATGTTCTGAGCTCAATTTCAATGGCTTACATGCTGTGAAATTGCATCCAGCTTGTGAGTTGCTGTGGATGTTCTGAGCTCAATTTCAATGGCTTACATGGTGCTGTGAAATTGCATCCAGAAAGTGAGTTGCTGTGGATGTTTTGAGCTCAATTTCAATGGCTTACATGGTGCTGTGAAATTGCATCCAGGATGTCAGTTGCTGTGGATGTTCTGAGCTCAATTTCAATGGCTTACATGGTGCTGTGAAATTGCATCCAGTTTGTGAGTTGCTGTGGATGTTCTGAGCTCAATTTCAATGGCTTACATGGTGCTGTGAAATTGCATCCAGCTTGTGAGTTGCTGTGGATGTTCTGAGCTCAATTTCAATGGCTTACATGCTGTGAAATTGCATCCAGCTTGTGAGTTGATGTGGATGTTCTGAGCTCAATTTCAATGGCTTACATGGTGCTGTGAAATTGCATCCAGAGAGTGAGTTGCTGTGGATGTTCTGAGCTCAATTTCAATGGCTTACATGGTGCTGTGAAATTGCATCCAGGAAGTGAGTTGCTGTGGATGTTCTGGACTCAATTTCAATTACCTACATACTGCTCTCAATTTGCATCTAGTTTGTATGTCACTTTCTCATCCCCCAATGTCTGTTTGCTCAAGAAGCATTGGATAGGCAAACAACATTGAATCACTTCTGATGGTTCATTACAATGTATACATTGCCCATTCTTTCATCCTAGTTATTTTTGACTATAATTCTATCCAGACACCTTCCTTACCCGCTTTTGCAGGTTAAGTTGATGCCTTACTTTATATTTGACTTATTATTTCTCACTGCCACATGATCAGCAATTCTCATTTGCTTGGAAAACTCATTTTGGCATGTGCAGCAAGGTTCCACTACTTCCAATGCTTTCCACATGGCCTGGGATGTATATTCAACTATGGAGATGGATAACCTTTTCACATCACAATGGAAAAATGATTGGTTCACTACTCACTATTCTCCATCTAGAGTAGAGTGCAAGGAATTTGTAAATGTCATTCTTAATCATCTTCTCTGTAAGTCTGCTTTTTCTCTTTTTGAAACACACACTATATAATTTTCCAGGCTATTCCACACCTGTTGTCTAGCTTTAATTTACTGCTCTATACTGAGAGTTATAAATATCATGACAATATAGTTTCCATAAGATAGTCCTTGACAGGATGATTACACAGTTTCAGGGCCCATATTTGTTACAATTCTCTTTTCCCTTTGTCAACAGACTACATTTACTTATTACAAACTCATAGTTACACTTGGACATTATCTCCTTTCATAGCTACCTTCACCTTTCCTTTCTGAGATAGCTATGCCATTTCTCCTTTTGTTCCTATTGTTCTTTAAATGTATATAAACCCCTCTCATGTACTGTAGTTTTTTAGTTCCAACTTAGTCAAATCTTATCCTCAACTTGAACACTCTTTTGCTCATTGCCTCAACTGCTCTCCTCACTCTCATTCTAGGCCTTTGTCATCATCAGACTTAGTGCCTAGAACCCTTGTCCAGTGGCTGGGAACAGACTGAGACTCTGTTTGCTGCAGTAGACTTGGATGCTGAATGATGTTGTGAACATCAACCATAACATAAAGTTGGAACTCAGGACTAGCTCAGGGTATCATCCCTAGCTGACACCATTGAGACCCACAGCTCTCAAGAATGACCCCCAAATGGATCTGTCATCTATAAGGGGAGATATTATTTAGAATGACAAGAAGTCTTTCTCTACCAACAAACCTGGTACTTTGTCACAGAAGGATGAAAACGAAACAAACCTGTTCCAGACCAGTACTTTTCAGCCTTTGAACACAATTTACCCGATCAAATCTACCTAGATTGGGGTAGTGAAGTACAGGGAGAACTGCTTTACCTCATCTCAGAACCAGAAGATGAATTAGGCAAGACTCTTTACAGAAAAGTCTTTGGAACTGGCAACTGATACAGAGTCACAGCTGGCTTTTTAACAGAGTGGGAGGAATTACAATGAATTGAACAAGCCAAGCTTGAGGAAAACCTGTTTGACACAGATTACTCAAAACAGGAACCACCCCCACCTCCAAAACAGAAAACCCTGAGTAGGACTTCTACTCCAGAACTGAAACCAATCACCAGAACCACTACACCAGAACCAGAACCAAAACAGATTCCCAGAACACAAACCCCTGAACCAAAACCAAAACCAATCACTCCTGAACCAAGAATGGCATCCGAAACCAGTGCTAGCTCTAAAGGAGATATCAAACCACAGCCCATATGCCCATTTACCAGCAAATGAATTAAAGCAAGGTCATTTCTAGGACAGCTTGAGGACTATTTTACCCTCAATGAACAAAACTATGAATGAAAAGATGAAAAGAAAGTTAGGTATGCACTTGCATGCATGGGGCCAGAACTGGATGATTGGAAAACCATTATTCAAGGTGAATTAAATGACAATAGGAGCAGTGCCACAGCCACATTCAAATGGGATAACTATGAAACCTTAAAAACACATTTCATCAATGACTGGGGAGAAGTTAACAGTGCCCTTTGAGCCCTGAATGATCTATCCAAATTAAGAGTTGGAAATGGTGTTTCAGTCCAGAATACATCAGGAAATTCTGCATGAATATAGGAACATCTGGACTTATGGGAATACCCACTCAGTTACAGGCATTTGTCAAAGGACTGCCCTTAGAACTCACCAGGACAATTTTACAGGATCAGAGGAAGATCAAGATGATGCAAGAGGCCTATGACAAGGCTGAGGATCACCACAATGCTTGGGACAGGGAAACAGGAGAACAAATGATGGTTCTGGAACACATTTCAACTGTCTGTCACCAAGGAATGACAGAGGGAAGGAGACAAACCAGCAAAGAAAATTAGAGCAATCTTCTCAGCAATGTCTACTGAGGAGAAGAATGCCCTCTTAAACAAATTCAAAAACAAGAGTTTTTAGTTAGGAAGCATCACTCAGCAGTTGGCCCTTCCTTACCATCAAGATCTGAACAGTTAGCACTTGATTCTGTAATAGTATTATCAAGCAATGACAAGTGCATTTCATTAACTATCAAATCAACCAATTTACCCACTGGAACATCTGCCCTAATTGATTGTGGAGCAGAAGGAAACTTTGTAAATGAAGGAGCAGGAAAAGAACTCAGGAAAAAACAACTCAAAAAAGCTACTAAAGTCAGGAATGCAGATGAAACAGTCAATGTGAAAGGAATGATCACACATCGCACCAAGATATGCTAGATGATTGAAGGATGACAATTTGTAAACTGGTTCTGGATCACTAAGCTAGGTGATCAACAAATGATTCTAGGAATACCATGGTTAGAGGAGAATAACCCAGTCATCAATTGGTGAGAAAAATCCCTACAGATTGAGGATCCAGATGTGTCACCAAAAGCGATTTGGCAACTGGCCCTAGACTCTCAGCAATGGAGCAAAGATGATTACTGGATTAGAGTAAAGACATTGGCATCACAGGAACTGGAACACTGGCTAAAGAAAGACAAACCACCCATCACACTACCATCAGCATATGAGCAATGGCACACTATCTTTGAGAAGAAGGCATTGGAACACTTCCTGTATAGTCAACCATGGGATCATGCAATTAACACTAAGGAAGGCTTCATTCCAAAAGCTAGTAAACTCTACCCCTTATCCATCAAAGAACAAGGACTATTAGATGAATGGATTGACAAGCAACTCCAGAAAGGATACATTAGACCATCTACATTGCCCCAGGCATCACCATTCTTCTTTGTAGCAAAAAAAGAAAGCAGAACACTCCAACCCTGCCAGGATTACTGTTATCTGAATGAATGGACTGTCAAAAATGCATATCCTCTTCCCCTTGTCTCCAATCTCATGCCTAAACTATGAGGTGCCAAGTACTTTACCAAACTAGACCTCTAATGGGGATACAACAATGTTTGGATCAAAAAGGGTGACAAATGGAAAGCAGCTTTCATTACCAACCAAGGGCTTTATGAGCCAATGGTCATGTTCTTTGGATTATGCAATTCACCTTTCACCTTCCAGACTATGATGAATGAATACTTCAGAGATATAATCAATGAAGGATGGTTGATCATTTACATGGACAATATGCTAATCTGTGCAGAAACACTGGAGCAACTAGAGGAACAGACAAAATGAGTTTTACAGTGGTTACAAGAGAACAATCTATTCCTGAAACTAGAAAAGTGCAAATTTGCCACACAAGAAGTCAAATTCCTTGGCATGATCATCACCCCTGGACATATCCAGATGGACCCAATTAAACTCACAGGTATTGCAGACTGGCCAGTTCCCACCACTGTCAAACAAGTCTGATCATTCCTCGGATTTGGTCTCACCAAGAAAACTGAACCATTTACTACATGGATTGCCTCACACTACTATTGTTCATTGTGATCATAAGAACCTATCTTACTATCAAACCACTCAGCACTTAATACCCACACAAGCTAGGTGGTCATCATTATTGTCAGAATTCAACCTGCAAATTGAACATGTCCCTGGCACAAAAATGTTCAAAGCTGATGCCCTATCTCAATGCCCTGACCACATGGGGAGCAGTGAAACACAGGAAGACATCATTGTCTTACCTTGGCAAGACCTATATCCCTGATCAGGATGGACTACAAACCAAGTTAATTAAGGAAACACATGAAGCATGATCATCCAGCCACCCTGGATGCTTAAAAACCCTGAAACTTCTAAAGTGCAACTACTGGTGGCCTGACATGTTCAAACATGTCAGATAATGGATCAAAGGATGCACTCTCTGTCAGCAAATGAAGATTAACACACACCCAAATGTCCCAGCTCTTCATCCCATTCAATCAACAGCAATGCATCTATTCCAGCAAGTTACTCTTGATTTCATCTTCATCACCAATCTAGCAACCAGCTTCTCCTTGTATCCACCCTTTTGTCTATTTGGCCCATATGCCTCCATGGCTTTCCTGTAGGCCCTTGCCAACTCAATTGCCCAATCCTGGATCTGTTTCAGGGTTGCCTCTTCTCCTAGGTTGCCATGCCTTATTAAGTCTTGTCTGAGTGCTGGATTAAGGTTTTGCTTGAACAGGGATATCAGCACTCTGTTATCCCAACTGACTAATGGTAATAGGGCATTGAACCTGACTACATGATCCTCAATCATGGTGTTGCCTTGTTTTAATGCCAAAATGGCATCAGTTGCTTTCTCTCAGGTTTCCATAGACATGAAAAAGTCATGCATCTGTGTCACAAAATTCGTCCAATTTGTAAATGAAAATTGGTTTTTTAAGGGTCATTGGATTACATGTTCATTCATTGCTGCACCTTGATTCAGTTCTTCCCAAGATAGGTTTGTGGGCCATCCTGACATGTCAATTTTGTCCTGGTACTCCTGCTGTGCATGCTGCACTGCCTTGAGTTTGACACCCACCCAATCACCTGCCCTATTATCTTTGCCTTTCCTGATGTGGTAAAGACAGATCAAGATCTTTTGATCCATCTTGATGTCATGACTGATGGAAAAGCTTCACATTTTTTCACCAAATCATTTCACTTTATTTAATTATTTTTCATATTTTATAAACATATGCTGACTAAGCAGGTGCCTATCAGTTGGCATGTAGATAAAGTAGTAGATAAGATACTGGAGCTTGGTGCTGATGACACATCATTATTACTACATGCACAGTCATCTTACTCATACAGTACTATATTTAGAGTAGGGCTTAGGGTAGTGCACAGACCACCTGTCATAGTATATAAGGAGTGTAATTTAGCACCCAGAGTCCTCAGTTGAGTTCTCTCAGGTTTCTTCCCTCCCTCCTCTCCTCAGTTCTCTGTTGGGGCTCTTAGGCAGCACACTGAGGGGTTCCTGATAGTAGAACTTGACTTCCATCTCTAACAGCCCCAACGCTTGCATACCTGGACCACAGGGTTAAGTGGACAGAGCATTGGAGGATTACCACCATCATATGCCAACATTAAAATTGCAGTATTAGTTGCCAGACCTATAAAACTGCACACCCAGTGGCCCTGCATCGTGGCCCTTAACTTGCTTTGCATTATGTTCCTGGTCTATGCAAACTGAAGAACCTAACCCAGTTGATAGGGTTACCTGTGCACAGGATACCAGTGCTGGGCTGATCACACAATACATGATCCGTATCTAGGGACAAGCTTCACCAGCCCCCTAGTGCATTACATTACCCTGGTCTAGGCCCCTGAAGGCTATAGTTATAGTTATGTAAATACCTTTTCCCTTACCCCTTGGAGGTAGCCACCACTTGGTCACACACCTCTGAGAAAGACCCACACCCATATAGTGTAGTGGTATCAGGACAACCATTTGGACCCTGATTAGATAGACCCTTCATCCATAAAATAAATCTAGTAGCCAGTAAAGTAAATTGTAGCACTGCAGGGGTGGTTGCAGACCCTGAGTGCATGTTTTGTACATACGTTCCCAAGCAAGTGACAGGCCAAGACCTCCCTCACTTACGTACAAGTACAAAATAGGAGATACAAATAACAATACTTTTTGGGATGCTGTCACAGGCGATCTTGATCCAAACAACGTGGGATTTAGCTCATCAGAAGGGGAATCCACTACATCATCATCATCACAATCAACAAACTCTATCACAGAGGAACAACACCAGTGGGAACCAGCACCATTTCCCTGTTAGGAATCCATCCTAACGCATCTTTTTCTTCCTTTTATCTTGCTAGTGGTCTGGGACCACTCTGGGACATCTACACATGATCTGGGATCATGGAAGGAACTATAGGAACACTTTGCGTGGGTTAGTGCATGGGAGCGCTCATTAGAAGATGAGACGATGGTTGGTTGGGCCAACCACCTACATACTAGGAAGGAGATTGCAACCCTGGGTGGCAGTGCGCGCGGATCACATCAGCGCATCAGTACATCATCCCAATAAGGCATGGGATCAGCGGCAATGCTCGGCAGCTTGATATGGCAACAGCAACTCCCTGTTGGGGATCGCGGGAGGCCTGCGAGCAGTATGCCTCATGAAATAGGGCCCAGACGGAGACTGTGGGAGCGCCAGGCTGAGGGGAAGGTTCTAGGCCATGGGTGCATGTGGAACTGTCAAGGGCGCACAGCATTGCTAAAGATAGATGAAGTCCAGAAGCAGCGCTCAAGGGTCTGGAAGCAGCGCTCAAGCAGTATGAGTCACTGAGGCTGTAGAGGTGCCAGTGGGAAGGGTCGCAAGGGGTCTTAGTAGAATAGTATATAAGACCAGCTGTAGGTAGTCTTGGTTCCCCAAGACTTAAGATAGTTTATCTTACACTCATTGTATGGGCATTAGATTCTGTCTAATGTAGTCTCAATTACATTCCTTCTCTCTGTTCTTATCCTCCTCCCTTCTCTGCGAGGCTTGTGGGTTTGTGTTGAGCATGAGCTCATAACATAATCTTAAGTCTTTTCGCCACACCCCTCATCATGAGTCACAGTGATGAGCCCATCCCCCTCATTGCAGATCACAGTGACAAAGAGTTAAAACCTGCTTCAAAACCTATCGCCTGACCTCACACACATTGCACCATGTGCCTGTGGGCAGCCTCAAGGATCTAGGCGACTTCGACACCAACAACAGATAGACTCATTTGACCATTGTCAAGTGACTACTACCATTTATGGTTACTGGCAACAAAATAGTATTGAACGAGAGCTTGGAGCGCGCTGTAGTCGACCGGGCAGGGTCTTGCAGGCACCAGCATCAGTACTACGGAAAAGACAGTGGAACTGTTGAAGAAAACCATTTGGCATGCCATGTATCAAGGGTGTACAGTCTAGAGATACCAATCACGTATCGGATCTATTTGATCTGAGCACGAGGACACTCTAGTGAAGTCCCAGGCATCATGTCATCTGGTCAGTTGTTGGAAGTAAATCAAAGACTCAAGTGTGGGTGTGTTATTGACCACATTGAGCTGTGGTTGTGTTAGGAAGCACAATCACTGATGAAGAGGCAGCATCCCTCCTGTCTAGGAGGCGTCACTACGTTTCAGGATAAGCCGAAGGAAGAGATTGATTGCTGGTGGAGCGCCCAGGATCAATTGAAGATGAAGGAAAGCAGATGTCAACTGCTGTAACAAATGGACATAGTCACCACAATCATTTAGTGGAAAGGAAAGGATCCGATGCAGCCCAGTAGTTGTTGCAATATCCAGGAACACAAGAGTCACACACAGCTCCTCACGCAGTAGAGCAATATGGTGATGAGTGTAATAGTGGATCACTTGGGCAATATTGGTTGAGCACTTGGATTAATTTTGGACCAATGGAAAGATGGATGCCAGAGAAAAGAACATCGCCACGCAACAGTCAGTTGTAGAATGCAGAAGCCACCTGCAGAACAAATGGGGCATACGTCATTTCATCAGGGAGATGGCCCTGGATAAGAAACCATCAAGAAGGGTTGAATAGATCAGCATCAGGATCATCAGCCAAGGAATGATAGCGCCAGTAAAAGACTATCCTAGGAACCGGGGTATTAAAAGTCAAAGGGGCAACCTGAGGGGAAGGTTGTCCAGGATCTTATAGTTAAGGAACAACCTGAGGGGAAGGTTGTCTATGGTCACTGTTGTTAGGAGTGCGACATTAAAGATAGACTCCAGGAACAGGAACAAGGACAAGGACACCATACCAGTGTGTGGGTCACAGTTGCAGGAAAGCCCCAGTAAGGCGCTGGGATATCAAAAGCATTGTTCTCTTCTCAACTCGGCAATGGACAGTAACTTACATGTTATGTATGAACAACTCAAATTGTCAAGTC